>CM042071.1:8445657-8909307 GCA_023512825.1 Liposcelis brunnea
ATCATCTAACTTTTAATTTAACGCTTTTGAAGGATTATTGTATTTGATTGCTGGCAGGTGCACGAATTTTATCAACAGTAGATACTGAACCTTATGGGGAAAATTATATCAAAATTAAATTCCTTGGGGTAAACCTGGGTCCTTTACCGACTTTTATATTCCCTCAGCATGCATCCGATTCTTCAGGGCCTTCAGCTTTGCTTGAGGTATTAAGTATTAACATTAGCAGTGTTTTTTACAGAAGAACTTCATGTTTTTTTTATTTTTAGGGAACGATCGTTCCGGGGAATTGCTGGGCGTTCAAAGGTTCAAGGGGACGGACCCGCATTCAGTTGGCAAAAACTATTGTGATAAGAGCTCTTGCAATAGAGCATCTCCGTGGGAGTCATAATTCTGCTCCAAGATTTTTTTCAATAATGGTAAATTTTTTCTTTGACCTTTTGTCAAAATTTCTAGATGACCCTTTCTAGGTCAATGTCTGGGTCGTTCTTATCTCTTGTATTTTATAAAATCACACCAGCTGCCGCCATCCACCCTTCTGTAATCATTCTGTCTAAATTTAATTATAATTATGTCACTCCCTTTTTGGTTTTATCAGTTTTCGGCTAAATCTCAAATCTTATTCTAAAAGCCGTTCACTTATCTTTACATTTTTTTTCATTCTTCTCGCTAATTTTTTTTTTTTTCTTCCAGGGAATAGATTATACAGATAATGGAGACGAAATCCGTACTCATTTGGGTACTTTTGAATTTGAAAAAAATGGAAAGTCAACCCAATTTTTTAAATTAACTTCCGACGAATCTACTTTTCCATTTAGGATAATTGAATTTCACGTAACTGCCAATCATGGCAATAGAGACTTTACTTGTGTTTATCGGTTAAGAGTGTATGGACAGGTGTGAATATTTTTTTATAGATTTATAACGATAGCGATTGCTTTTTTTTTTGAATAACGAATGATATAAAAATTGTAACCAAAGATTTTAGTCATTGTTAGCACGGGTGCTAACACTAATTACTTTTAGCTTAAGACTGAAGTTTTGAAATTTAAGTTATTGAAATTATTTATGACTAGGTAGGCCATTTAAAGGTAGGCGAAAATTTTAGGATTTGATATAAAAAATTTCTGAAATTCATGAACTTTATTTGTAAATTCAAATTCTTTTTTAAATCCATTTTAAGTACGCCCAAAAAATGATTGATTGCAAACTTGATAATATTATTTTGGCTTAAGAAGGATAAAACTCATCCAGGACCGTAAAAATCTGCTTTTGTCTGTAAAGAATTTTGAATAAAAATTAATTTTCCGGAGATTGTATATATGAACGCAAACTAAGAATTTCCTCAAGAAAATTTCTGTGCCTTACCTATAATCTTTCACTGATAATATTTACTTAAGAATGCCAACCTATTTTTTGTAAGATAAGTTAAGCAATTAATAATTTTTCTTAAAATATTTTACTCTGGAAGTAATTACTCTTTCCTAAATTTTCGAGTAAATATGTTTAAATTATTAACTTTTTTAAACATCTTTTGATTTAGAACTTATTGTTGTACCTGATAAGATTTTTTTATTGTAAAAAAAATTCTAGATGAATTTATTACTATTATTGGAAGATATGGTTTATATTAAAAAAAAGTTTAAATTTTACGAACGAAACTGTCTCATTTTTTAAAATTTTCCCCCTTGAAGAAGATCACTGGAACCCCTAAAAAGATTGAGCTTTAATAAAAAAAATTTTGGCTAGCCTTCAGCGGCTGATAAACTTTTATTAAAATCGGGATCAGACTTGGAATGGCTGATATCAAGTTCACTGGCATCAAAACCAAAATTAGGATAGCTAATGGTTTTAGAAACTAACAAGATGTTTTGGTCACCCGCAACTGATTTCTGCTTCAAAAAAATTAATTACAGGACAAAGGAAAAAAAATGGTATCATAAAAAATTCCACAAAATTTCTGATTTTTTTTTCAAACTTTATTAAAAATCAATGTGTTGGAATGATTAATTCCATCCCGTCGTACTTGAACCCCAATCATTCGGCCCTGCAGGAACAGGCGCTGTCCACTCATCTGCCTGTACCTGATTTGCCCAGTCATCACTAGTTCCACCAAAAGTAGCAACAGGCGCTGCAATTGGCACATCCTCAGCCCAAGTAGTTGGTCCAGCATCTGGTGCTCCAACATTAACATCTGTTGGTGCCCATACCTCAGCTTGTGCAGTAAAATCACCACCATCAACCTACACAAAAAAAAAATTATCAATAAAAACCCAAATTAACAAATGATTCAAATACCAGAAAATTAAATTTACCTTTGGTGGAGGTGCGATTTCCTTTGTAGCTTGATCATCCTTTTCAGCTTCTTCTGGATCACGATAGAAGAAAAGATCAACTACGACATCCCATTTCTGTTCTCTAGGGATTGAACCTCTAAGACGAAGAACTTCACGAGCTAACAACCACCACATCAGACCAATTGAATGAGGAGATTTGTTGTTGCAAGGGATTGCAATATCAACGAATCTTAAAGGTGAATCTGTATTGCAAAAAGCAATAACTGGTATGTTGACGTAACTTGCTTCTGTAATGGGTTGATGATCTGTTTGTGGGTCTGTTACAATGAGAAGTCTCGGTTCTCTAAAGGCAGCCTGAATTTGATTGGTAAATGCACCAGGGGTGAATCTACCAGCAATTGGAGTAGCTCCTAAAAATAAATTCACATTAATACTCTCCCCTTAAACAATGAAAAATAATTTACTTTAAAATTACCTGTGTGAGCTGCGAATTTCAAAACAGCTCTCTGACCGTATAATCTTGATGAAATAACAAACACTTCTGAGGGATGTTCAATTGCTACAATTGCTCTAGCTGCAAGTAAGAGCTTCTCCCATGTTCTTCTTAAATTTATAATGTAAATACCATCTGCTTTTCTCTTATAAACATACTGTTCCATTTGAAAGTCCACATTGTCATTACCTATAATGGAAAAAAAGTTATGTATAACCTAAACATGAATGACGATGAAAATTGTTATATGTTTCAACTTACCTAGATGGGTACAGGCAACAAGCATCTTAGTGACATCGTCCTCCTTCAGGGACAAAACATCCAGACCTCCCGACATCGTAACGTTGAGTAAGAGCAACGAATCAACCTGTAAAAAACATAAATGAGGCTATTAAATAGTTAACCTAACCTTAACAAAAAGTTCATCGTGAATGTAAGTATTCGGCTTTGCATCAATCAAAAATTCACTAAATTATTATTAATATGATATTTACTATCAATCTATTTGGAAATAAAGTCTCATTTAAGTATTAAAGGGTAGAAATAAGGAAGTGTATCACGTAATCCACATGGCGGCAAGCCGCATATTTACACACAGATTCAATGATAAACCATGTAGGAAATTGATGATTTATACATTAATATATCAGTTTAGCCCTACTATTTGGTATTTTAAGGTTCAAATACTGTTTGATGTAATATTTTTATTGAAAAAAATGAAATACTCACGCGTTTAAATGCCAACTGGGATGAGCTGGATAAACCGGAAAGATATAAGCAGAAACCGGAAGTGCGAAAATTGTCGCCGCATGGTTTTACCGCCATCTTTCTCCTTGATTCGACATTTTTACCAGTCGCCATGATGATTTTTCATATCTGTTTCTCGTGTTCGGGGAAAAATCGAAAAAAAAGTGGTTTTTAAATGTAAAAAGTGTTAAACGGTCAATAAAACGGTAAAACAAGTATTCAGTGTTAGTTATGTTAGCGGTTTAAGTGATACGTTGAGGTGGAAATGAGGTATGTCGTATTTAAAATGTGCATTAGATTTACGTTTTTTGTTGGGATTTTACTGCAATTTTGGATGGTTTGAAAAGGGGATCGTGTATCCATATTACACTCGGGGTGCGTTTCCAGGAGCACTTCAAATGCTATTTTCATTGCTTCAGCATATTCTTGACATAAGCAAAAAATCCTGCTTGGATTTTAAAAAACTTACCTATCGGAATTTACTTTTTGGTTAGATTTGTTGGAAGAGCTTACGTAGAAGCCGAGACTTTGTAGTAATATTCATGTGAGATTTAATTGAATGAGCAGATACAGTCACTTAAGAGATTTAAATGTTTTTTGGGAACATTTAACTTTACATGTCGATTTCATGTTCAATTTTTTTAAGCTGTAATGATATGAACTGCTTTAAAAAAATGCAAAAAAACTGGGAAATAAGGGTATTCTCTTAAGTAGCAGCCATATTTTGGGGTGTATTTGGCTGCTTGAGACATATGTGTTGACATTCATGAACAAGGGTTTCTAAAATTGCAAAGCCTAGCCTGTCAAGTATTCAAATAGTGTCAAGATGATGTACAGGCTTGGTCGAATTGTAACATGCTGCCAGTAATTGGTTTATGGATATTCTACCAAGATGCCTAAATAATTATAGACCAGCCCGGAAGTGGCTTTTCAATGGGGCTGGTAATTGAAACTGAGAATTTGAATTTTCTTATTGTTTTTTTCATTTGAACTAGCAAGAAGGGAAATTTGGGTACAAGAAAGTAACGAATAATGATCAACCAATTAATTTTTTTAAGTTTTACTGTTTTCATGTGCTGCAGAAGATCTGTTGCAGCTTTCTCTTTGGCTCTCTGTTGCTATGTGGTCAACTTTCATGAAACAGTTATTATTAATACAATCGACTCTTTATAAATGTCATATGGAAGTCCATAAGCTAAGTAAACAACTTATATGGAGAGTCAACTACATTATTATTTTTCATAATCATCATGGTTAAGTAAATTAAAATTTTTAATCTCTTTTAGCTAATCAGTGGGATTTGTTCCTTGTATAAATGAATTATGTGTATGATTTTTTTTGTTTTGATGAAATAGTTCACTTGAATTTTCAGTACACAACGCTCTTGCCTGCATTTTTGAGCCTCACTCTTGCCTATCCCATAAAATCAAATCACATTTAACGAAATGTCGTTTAAAGCAATTAATACAAATGCAAAAGCCCAACGATTAAACTCATCTCTCCCATATGTTGAATGATAAATACAACCCGGTTGAATTTCCTTGCCTGACAGGAAAAAGCTCCAGACTTGATTGACGGCCGAGCTTTTACCAACAATGAAATACTAAAATGTCAACCAGGAAAACCTCAAAGTATTTTATACGTGCTTTTTTGCCCCGCAAACATAAATTCCAATCCCTTCATTTTTTCTTTTTATATATTTTTATTCCCATAAGCTAAACACGCTCAGCGTAAAATTATTTTTCCCAATAAAAAGAGTCCCAGCGATTCCACACCGAGCTTATAACTTTCTTGAGGTATCCTTTTTAATTATAAAACGCTATATATTTTCATTAACTCCAAATAATCACCGATACCGTTGAAAAGTAAAACTTTTCTAATTTCAAAAAGAGAGAAAAGTTTTATTTTCATAAATATACGGGCCTTAAAATATTTGCAATGAGCAAGTTTTTAAAAGTTGAAATTTTTTGAAATTTTTGAATATTTTATATATTACGTAAAGGGAGAAAAACCTCAAACAAAAGAAAATTTCATATTAAAAAAAAAAAGAGAGGAGCCCGTTTGATTAAATCAAAGAGACGCCGACGCATCCTAAACTATTCTCCGGAAAAGCGCCGATCGGGGCGTCGTCTAATATCATTCCACCCAGCCACAGTCAACGCCGAGCTTTGAAAGCTTCCGTTTGCTTTTCCAGGCTCGTTCGGGGGAAATATTTCCTCACTTTGAAAATTTTATCAGTTTCGTAGTCGATGTTTACTTATTTATTTTTTTGAAATTTTTAATTTTTTTTTTTTAGTCGAAAACTTTTTATGCGGGTTCAGGGAGAAAATAATTTTCATAAATGTAAACGGATAATTTTATGCGAATATCGGTGAGGTGAGTTGAGCTTTTTAACCGGAAAGAGTTTTTTTTTTGCACTAACGAATTTTTAACCGCCATGGGAATATAAGCAAACGGTGTATTAAAATAGATCCAACTTCCCCACGTGGAGGCTTTTTATAAAACGTGGGATTTTCAAGAATTTGAAATTTATTATTTTATATTACCGGCATTTAAATGTTTTTAGGTGGGGATTTTATAAAGGCAAAGCTTTTGAAGTTAAGAGTCAATTGTAGGGTAAAGTAGCTGAAGGGCTTTTTTCAAGATGATTCATTTTTTCGTTGTCGGAGTTAGGTAGATTGATTTTTTTGGATCTTTTTAGTGATCCCGAATAATTTTTTTTTAAAATGAAAGATTTCCGGTTTTTTTGCTTCAACCTCTGAAAATTTTAATGTTTTTCAATTTTAAATCTAAGTCTACAAATTCTTATACTGTTTTGCATAATCTATTTTTTAAAAAAGTTATGATAGACTCCTGCACGGGCCGACTTTAAATTAGGTAGTCTAATCCGGCATGGCCTGAGTTCGAAGAGGTTGAGAATTTTTGAGGCCCTAGCCCGGTTTGACCCGACTTTTTATTTTTTGATTTTCCCTGTAATTATTTTTTCTAAATCTCGTAAGAATTTTTGTTTAAAATTAGATCATGGATAAATTTATATGAAAAGTAAAAGAATTATTCGGCCCTGCCCGATGGCTCAATATAAAATCTTGGGCCCGAGCCCAGCCCGACCCAATGGCGCAGCACAAATCTAAGCCCGAGCTCAGCCCCACTTTCGGGCTGGTGCCCAGTGCACGGGTCTAGTTACTGTAAGCACAATTTAGAATGGCTTAAGCTTTAAAGTCGACAAGTAAAAAGTCTTTGAAGACCCAGCTGAAAAAGAAAAGTTGCTGCAGTTACATTGAAGAAAGTGGTCCTCAACTAGGCTAAATCGTATGGCCTGTCTCCATGTTTCTGGGGAAGTTTCTACGCTACTGGTCTATTAGAGTGGAAACTTACTCTTACTCCGCTGGCACTACAGGGGCCTGAAGCCCTACCGCCGCCTCACCAAATTCTTTCACAAAAGTTTTCAATCCATCTCATCCTGGGCCTGTCCTGTGGCCGCCGGTCAGCCGCCTGACCGTGCAGGACCTTGGCAGGACCAGAGACGAAACTTAAGCCGAATATATCCGCAAAAAACACTTGTGAGCATGTGCTAGGCAATATACAGACGCCGGGTTCATTCTTCGAATTCATAGCTAGCAATCAAGTTCCACATAACTTTAGGCCAACGAAAAAAAAACTAAATCACGGCGACATCTATAATTTACCTCAAGCCCCCTCCCCTTCTTTGCGAACTTAGACATATTATCATCAAACATGTTTAAAATTCATCCCGGGAGAAACAAACATTTTTAAACGCTTGAGTAACAGACCACAAACTAAAATAATCAAAATCATACTTTATATTTCCGTAAGAGTAGCGCCCCGTAGCGGTGACTAGATTAGTATATTTTCACCCCTAAAAACCCCGCTCAGTCTACAAAATTTAAATGAATAAATGAGCACACCAATTAAACAGGGTGTAAAATTGCCTCGGGATGCCATTTTAACTCCTAGTTTTAGTTTATTATTTTAGTGACGTAATTAAGAAGATATTTCATATCTAAAAGAGCGAAAATGGAGACGGATATTTTTTTTTCCTTTTTGAAAAAAAAATTAAAAGAAACTTCTGGGACAGCCAGCGCGTCATCGTTCATCAGTTTCATTGCTTTCTTATTTTTTCCCCCCGTTTTCCTTCTAAAAGCTAAAAGAAAATGTTTTTAGATATATTAAGAAATAAAACACATATAATAAATCAAATAGAGAGGGGCTAGCTTGATAGAAGATAAAAAAAGAAGAGGAAAGAAAATTCATTTAAATTCAACGAGGGGTCCTCTTAATTAGAATGCTCGTTAAAAAAGTTAAAGGCTTAAAACTGTAAATCAGAACATTTTCTGATTTGTTTATAAAACTTTTTAATGCAAAATTTAAAAAAAAAAAATTCTTCTGTTTTTGGTTTTTCTTGGTTGGCTAAATTATTTAATGTTAGCAATAAAAATATTTTTTTTTTTACAAAGTATTCCGGAGAGCATTACCAATATTGTAATATCTACAATTTTTTCTGCGCTAAGCTCCGTGTGAAAACATGAACTTGACTTTTTAAAATGATGTTTTAATTAGCTTGTTGAAACTAATCAAACGATCAAAAAGTTTTTCCCTTGCAGAAAGAAAAATAAAACAAAACTTCAAAAAGTTTATCCCTTTTTTTCTTTTTCTTATGTCTCGTGAGTACCAACATCAATTGCACTCTTTCAAGTACATTATGCTTCAATAAGTTGTATATTTTCAAGTTTCCGCACTCTCCCATTTTTCTACAAAAAAAAAAAAACCTTCCAACAAATTCATTTTATTTAAAAACTTTTTCGTATTTCCCCCTTTTTTCGTTTTTTTTTTTCCTTTTCTCTCTCCCTCCCTGGACTTAATTTTTTGACAAGTTTTGAAAAGTTCTTTTGGTATATGACATTTTGCCTCGGGAATTCTTTATTTCTTCTTCATTTTATTTGCCAGATTTGCGAGTTTCTTTTTTTTTTTCCTCGACGAGTCTATTTTGTGTTTCTTTTATTTGGTAAGCTTGATCGAATTATTTGCAGCGATCCGATAACCCGCAAACCTTTCTGTAATTGTGGGGTAAAGAAAAGACTAAGTGATTAAGTCGGAAATGGGGGATTACAAAAGGGACATTTTAATTTGTAAAATTAATGGACTGCAATCACAGTTAATCAAGTTAATGGTTTATTAATATTTTAGGTGGTTTAAATTTATTAGAACGAACGAGGGAGGTGTTGATCCCATCGAAACATGACTCAGCAGGATGAGTTTTGCTTTTTGTTTTTATATTAAAGTGCAGACGAAATATTTTTAGCAAGCTGAGTCGAAGTAAAATCGGGCTAGAGATTTTAAATTAAAAGAGACTGGCATTACAAAAATTGTATGCCATATTAAGTATCAGGGCGACTGCCACTTTTTCTTCTTGCAGTGCCTTCTCGCTGCGGGAATTGGCGACCATCATGGTTAAAGACTGCAGCTGGTGGTCTGGACGACATTTCGCTGCCATCCACTCCTCTTTTGCTATGCGGTTCTTGGATTGAGTCTGCCTATGAAGCGAGTTATACCTCCTTTGGTCCTTTCCCTTATTCCCTCATTGAGCTGATCTGCAGCTGGTGATGGAGGGGAAGATTGAGGGCAGGCGTAGACCGGGTCGGAGGAAAACATCCTGGCTCAAGAATTTAAGAGACTGGTGCGGCCAAAATTCAGTATCCCTTTTTCGTTCGGCAGCCTCCAAAGTTTGGATCGCCATGATGATCGCCAATCTCCGACGAGGAGCGGGCATTTAAAGAAGAAGAAGATGGTTAAAGAGCTTATTGCGGCGTGCAAGAGATCTTAGCCGAATCGGCTGTCTTTGGTCTTGCACAGCAAACTTTCGGCCATGATGGTCATACTAGGAGCTTAATGTGGTGGCTTCCCAACACCTTCCGCATCGTATAACAGGAGCCATATTGTCAGTCCTCAACTCAGCCTCCTGCTTTCTGGGCTTAAACCTAGTTAACTTTTACCGTCTTTAGCCTTAAGTTAATACTGGTAGGATTGCTGCCCTCTACCAAAACCCTTATTAAATTGCTACCTCCCGGGTCAGAAGGAATCTGGAGCTCGTCAAGGGCAGGTGCGCCAAACCTGAAAGACCTTGGGCTGTTACCACTTCACTGCTGAAAGAACTCGATACTTCAATATTATAAGGTTACATCTCCATTGCGGAGATTGACACCAAGTCCATGTGCTTAGCTTATGGCGAACCGGGGTCAACCTGCGCAGCGGAGTTAAAACCTTATTATATTAAAACCACGAACTTTCAATGAGAATCTACTACAGTCAAAATCACATGAGGTCTTAAGCCCTGACCGACTATGACGTCATACATGAACAAGACGGCCATGTCATCACCACGTGGCGACCATAAATTAACGACGTCATTATTTAAAGGCATATGTGCACATTCGGCATCAAAAACGCTTCTAAATTTTCAATCCTCAATAATCCAGTTATATTTTTCCCTTCCTCTCTCTCTCCTCTCCCGAAAGGGGACAAAACAAACGGTTGAAGTCTCACTTCAAATTCTGTCTCATCCACCTTGATAAATGTTTGTTTGAACTGGTTTAAGTAGTTGACTGTATACGTCAGACATAGGACGTAATTTACGATGCGACCCAGGCCCTGGCTCTGGCTATAATGTTCCTGATAACCTGACTTCCATTCCTCTCCCCCTATCCGCGTTCCTTTTCCCAGTTTCAAACGGATAATCAACGATTTCCCTTATAATTTCCCTTTTAAAAAAAAATTTCGATGGGGATTCAACAAGTCGCCAAAGGAAAAAATGGCCGAATGAAACCGCGTCCTCCTTTTTACTCCTTTATCATTCCAATAACGTAAAAGGAGGAGAGCAAAAAAAAAAAAAAACTCTCGAGGATAGAAAACCCTTCAAAAGATCATTATTTGTAATCGACAAATGATTAATGAGAAAGCGGGGAAAAAAAGTCTTCGGGTCAGGAAATGGAAACTTCACGGGGAAGAAAGGATAAGTTTTTTAAGCTTTTTTTAAAAAAAAGCGCTTTTCGTAAAAAGGGTTTTATTTATTTTTTTTTTTATAAAAGTCGAACCAGAAAAAATGCAAAAAAAAAAAAAAAACATGGTGGAGTAATCCTTTTAATTACGGGGAATAAATTGTAATGGAATGTTAAAATAATGTGATAACTAAATTTTCGGTTAATGTAGCGTTTTAATTTTACAGTTTGCTTCCTCCTTAACACATCCTTTAACTGTATATTTTCGTTACGTGATACTCAAAACTCTTCCATTAGACTTTCATGTTTTATTTACGTAGGCAACTTTTCTCTAAAAAGAGCTAGAGCGAGAGGGGTTTTTCGGAAAACGAAACGTTTTAAACAAAGAATTAACTTTTACTTTATTTTGTATTTGTGTTTTCTCCTCGGGATGTTTAATTGGGGCTGCTAACGATAAAAAGCTGATTTTCAATCATTAGCAAGTTTCGCTGAGTAATTCCCTTTTGAGATTTTTAAAAAAGGAAGTGGACTATGGGGGAATCGTAAATGGCGAAGTTAATGACAGTCAATACTCAGTTATTTTTACTTATTAGTTTGCGTTAATAATATAAACAGAAAAACTGAATTATTAAAAAATTTTTATGATGTGTACGGTCGGACGGTCGAAGCACGACTGGCGCTGGTGGCGCTGCACTATTGTTTATGTAGGAAGCGCTGGCGGGGGTTATGACGTCACTGGCTACCATGACGACAAGAGCGGGGATGGTTTTATGGAAAAAGGGTATATGCGAATAAGAAATGGTATTTTTTCGCGCCTTTTTTTACACAATCCTGTAGATTTTTTTTCTGCAGGTTTTAAGATAGAAAAAACATTTCTTGCAGGCTCTAAATTTTTATTTAAAAATTTTTTATACACTTCGAAGCTTGGCTTCTAAATTCCTATATTTTTAAATCCGCCACTCCTTAAATACTTTTTCCTATAATTGTCACTTTTTATAAGACAAAACACGAGGAACGTGTTTTAAGAATCTTAAACAAGCGAATGATTTAAAACAAACCGACGATATAAAACTCGTAAAATAATGCTTAAGCCTTCATATAAATCACCTTGATATTTTATGGCTTTTATGCTCCAACCTTCTTTACTTACAATTTTCTTTCCCTTTTATTTTCCTTTTTTTCGGAAAAGTCATTCCTCCCCTTTAATTTTAAACCAAAAACCATTCATTCAAAGGGCGAAAAATAAAAAAAAGAATCCTTTTCCCTGAAAAGAATGTAATCAATCGATGTAAGGCCTCTTACACGCGACTCCCCTCCCATATAAAATTGAATTACGGCCTACGGTACTTCAATTTAGAATTAGGAAACACGGGAGGAAAAGAGAGCTTCTCCCCCCGCCCGATACAGAAAAGCATATATGACGGAGCTTTTACCGAAAGTTGACGCTCGCTCTTCATTTTCGGTTCTTTTACTACACTTTAGAAAATGAAATTAAAACTTCCGTATTTTTCGAGTGCGGAGAGAAAAATAATAACGAAGGTGAATCAATTAAATCTTGTTCGGAGCTATTATGAAGAATGAAAATCAAAAAAATATTTTATAGATATTGATAGAAGTTCGAGCTTGTTTTTTTTTTTTTTTTTCAATTTATCTTTCAAAAAGGTTATTTGAATATATTTTTCTACTAATAAATTTTTTTTAAAAAGAGTAAGTTTATAATTCATCGGAAAAAAATTAATCCGATTTTCCTTTCCATGTTAGCGCTTTCTTTTTGTAAAAATAATTCGCTTCAACAAACCAGAAAATTTTTTTTTCGCTTGTTTCCGTGACAGCGCATAACCATTTATTTTTTTTTTTTAAAAAAAAAGTTCCTGTATGGTTATTATCATTTCCGCAACAATGATTTTTGTTGTCGGTTGTTACTTTTTAAGCATATTTATCCTTTAATATTGTATCTACCCTACGGAGATGCTTTTTACGAGTTTTTGAAGGGACTTAATAATTTTTATCAACACACGCTTGTTTATGATGATTAAATAATATTAAGAGGAAATCGGTGACCTTAGTATTGTAAGGTGCCACCTCCACTGCGAAGGGGGACCCCAGTTTGCCATAAGCTAAACACATGGACCTGGTGTCAACCTCCGCAGAGGAGAAGGAACCTTATAATATTGAGTTCGCGAATTATTGCAATAACCGAGCGCGAAGACTAAGTGTCTTCGAATGTTAGCTATAAAGATTGCCTGTCTTAATCACATTAAACCGTCAGATAAAGTTAATGAGCCAGAAGTAGAGACGGGCAAACTGTCGGCCATTAAAAAATTTGAACGCCATTTTGAGCAACATGGCGAACTACGTAGGAGCATGGTCTTATAAACAGGTCAGGAATCTCTTATTGATTACCATGGTAACGGTGTCCTCACTAAATACGCAGCTTTTTCAGTTTTCGAATTGACCGTGATGGCGCTAGTGGGATTGGGAGACTCTTTTTCATTGGTTTTTTTTCCTAGGCAGTGGCATTAGTGGAAACAATTGAAAATGGATGAAATCAGTTGTTTATGGACAAAGGGGCAACTGCATAAGAAACCTTCGCTTCTCTCAAAGATAGCAGCGCCCTCGCAACAATTAAGTTGGCAATTTAGTGAGGACGCTTTTGGAGGACGAGTTTCCTGACCTGTTTATAAGACCGTGGAAAATTTGGCAGCCATGACAGTGTACTTGACCATCCGGATTCAGAAAAAAGTGACCAAGTTGCCTTATTCACGGAGGCTTTGCTCTGGAATGTCTTCTGCTTGTTCTACCTTCGCATTTTTCTAAGTGGAAGTAGACCAAGCAGAAGACGTTTCAGAACGGAGCCTCCTTGAATAAGGCGACTTTGTCACTTTTTCCTGAATCCGGATGGCCACGTACACTGTCATGGCTGTCAAATTTTCTCCTATGTAGTTCAATTTTTTTAATGGCCGACAGTTTGCCAGTTTCTTTTAATTTAGGGTCTCTAGTCAGAAGTAACACTTATCTTACCTGCCACTGAATTCACGCTCTAAATGGCGACCGGTCGCCATTTTTAATTCTGGAAGCTGCCATGTTCTTAAATAATGGATTCGCCATGATCTCGAAATGGGATTAATGCTTCTCAAGCGAAGTAATAGCCATCATGGCGACCTCCATTTTGAAATCATGTCAGCTCTTAAAATTGCTAATGGCAATACCGTAAGTAGTTGAACTGAATGTTCACTCCCTATTAGGCTCCCTAGCTCAAGAAGCTTACCACACTTAAAGAACATGCGAGAAGCGAAAAAGTTTGCGACGATTTCATCACTTCCCTCTTTATATTTAACATAGCAATTTTAGGATATAGTCTGTAAAGCTGATAAAACACCATAATAACACTAAGAAACTCCGATATCTCTTTATTAATTTATAACGAAGAGAACTGAAAGTGACAAAAGGTTTCGATATAATACGCCTCAAAATGACGACAATAAGGTTCAATGTTTAGGCAGAACATGACTCCTTTTTGAAATACAACACCGTTCCTAGACACGACGAAAACTTTCCAAACTTGGCGGAACCTGAAGCTGAACATAAATTTTCATTTCGAACATTGAATAAAAGGAACGACAAGTTTGAGAATAGATCCACTTGAGTCTAATTATGGTTTAGGAATACAAGTTTCTCCTCAGCAGAGACCTTAGAAAATGAGAAATGTGAGCAATGGAAGGAGTATTACGGAGAAGTGAAATAGAAGCGCGCGGGAGATGAAGAAGGGAAAAGGGAAACGGGGCCCAAGTTGGAAACTTGTGGTGACCTTTTCTTCTCTTTCCATCCTTCAGTTTTAGTTTCCTGTAATTTTGTTTTCTGTCTTCCTTTTGCGTCTGTGGGCTGAGTTAATACCATTCCCCGCCGAACCGAACGGGATAAATACAAAAAGAGAACGAATTTAAAACGTCTAATGGAATAATTCGAAATTAACAATAAAAAAAAAAAACGGAGGGTGATTCAATTACAACGGAACAGTCGTAGCTTTAGCTTGATTAGGAAAATTCCGAGTTATACTGTATAGACTGGAAATGCAACATCTTTCTTTGACAGTTGACTTTGATATGTTTTGTTTATGATGAACTTTACTGTCAATAATTTACCCTTCACGTCCTTCAGTTTAGAAGTTTATATTCAGCAGGATGTCACGGTTCAATTCCTGAATGGATTTTGAGACTTTCTGTATAAGAAAACTAATGTCAGTTATGGCAGTTGGTTTGGGATCTAATATTAAAATTGAGGAGTGAAATGTCGCATTAAGATGTTGCGCTCTGAAATGGATGTATTGGTGGCAGGGATGCCTTGAGTTAAATTAGTGCACCCGAGTTTATGATCTAGTTGTAGGCAAGATAGTGGTACTAGTAAATAGCATTATAGATTTGGGAGCGATGCGAGGCAGTAAAAATTCTAGAGGTATTTCGCTTGTAATTGAATAAGCACGTTGAGAGGATGCCGAACGACCGGCTCGCAAAAATAACCAAGTAGAGGAGACCAGCTGGACAAAGGCTTCCTGGCCAGCCGCCAGGACCGGGACACCACGGTAAGCGAAGGGCGCCAACATCAAGGGGCGCTGCACAGCTACCTGAAGACTCTTCTCTTGCTTGAAGTGTTAACTTTTTTTAGAGGGAAGAGGTCGCACAATTGGACCCAAAATGGACCTCTCCATCGCGCTCTGGAGCTTCATTTTGGGCATAACCCTGTGAGATCGAATCAGGAATGAAATGATCCATAGGCAGACGCGGGTGATAGACGTGGTAAAACGTATTGCAGAGTTGAAGTGGCAGTGGGTAGAACATGTGGCCGCGTGGGGCGGTAACATTAACCCAGTGGAGGCCGCGCTTAACATCCAGAAGTAAGAGAAGACCTAAAAAACGGTGGCTCGACGAAGGGGTTGGTTCCGGAGAGCGGAGAAGAAGGTCGCACTATTGCTCCCTGTGTAAGGGAGCACCAAGGACTTGCCCCGGCCCTGGAGCAAGTTTTCATTTAAGAAATGACCTTGACTTTGAACTGATGCAGTACAACCATAACCTTTCTACTTAAATTGCTTTACACCAAGAAAAATCATATTTCTTCGGCCGATTTAAAAACAGAAGGATGAATAAATCATAGGATCTCTGTACTTAAAGTAGGATTATAGGGTTTTAATGTGAAGACATAACTCTTTTGCAAGGGGTTTTTACCTTTGAAACGAATTTCTAGTCAAGTCGCAGTCGGACATGGTTTTTCAACTAATGTGGGGATGAAAAGCGGGTTATGATTTCCCTTTGTAAAAGGGCTTTGTATCGCTTCATTTATCTCGTGATGGATGTTTTTTATATTCAGTTCAGATTAAAATCACGAGCTTGCTAATATTTTATATTTTAACGTTTTTACTACGGGGGATGTAGGTAATTTTAATTGAAAAAGTTTGAATGAACTAATTTTAATGGCTAATTTTAAATATGATGGTGAGAGAGATGGACAAAATGAGACAAGTTTCAACACGCTGAGAAAAATAGACAAAATGAGACAAGTTTCAACACGTTGAGAAAAATAGACAAAATGAGACAAGTTTGAACACGTTGAGAAAAATAGACAAAATGAGACAAGTTTCAACACGCTGAGAAATAAAAATGCGTGTAAACCAGCTAGTGACCAATGGCGTAACGACTATCTCTACACAGAGGGGGACCCTCATGATTCAGGTTCATTGAACCAGGAACAAGTTTTTCATGTGATTTTAATGAGCTGCTGCTTCAGAGTAAACTCAGTTTTGACTTTTAACTGGCATGATCAAGTTAATGGCCGACTCCCTGCCTTAGCTAGGATCTACTTTAGCCCTCAGCTTAATTTTCTAACGGATTTAACCTAAGTGAAGCTCGAAACTAGCTCAAGGCTCCAGTTATTATTTACTCATTAAGCAGCACAAGCCATCAAAATATCCCATCAAAAAAATTGAATAAATTTCCATCTTGATAAGGCAATTTGTCACCTCCATCCCGTTTAACCTAAAGGTACCATTTTTTTTTTTTTATATTTCAATAAATCAAAACATGTCAAATAGCTTTAAATAAAAGATTATTTCTGCATGTTTACTCCTGACGTTATAACAAGGAAAAGCTCAAACCACATTTCAATAAAATGATTTTTCCGAATGAGTGAGCTGCTGATATTAATTTAAGCTCGAATGGGTCTTGACCAGTGGTGAAATGGTGAAAGCTTCAGTTCATTGTTTTGTTTCAACTACAAAAAAAAAAAAAAAATCTCAGGCGAAAAAAAAGCTTGACTTTTTATTTCCCGGTTTTCGTTTCCCATAACGCCTGGTCTGTTTCGATTTGTTAACGTTATGATGAAGAGGAAAATTAAAGGGGGGAAAAAAACGTTAAATTTTTGTATTTTCTTAGAGCATTAGCGAACAATCAGCAGATCCAAAAGTCATCAATCAAAAAAGTTACCAGTCGCGAAAAAACTCATTAAGAAAAGAGCGAAATTGTAAAATGTTAACCGGGTGGAATAATGTAAATTCGCTTTCCTTACCGGACATTAGTATTCAGTGAAAATACATTCGGGAGATTATGTTCACGAATAGTTTCTAAGTAACGCCTTTCGGAAATAGTGAATGGTTAATAATTAGTTCGGAAGGATTAAGGGATCGTTTTAAGATAAGGTTTATAACTTTCTCGATTAAATAGGGCGTTAGATGTATGGGATTTGGAAAGTTTTAAAAAAAAAATTAGCTAAGGGGGTGAAATATATAGTTGAGCATTTGCATTTAGCATTTTTTACGATGTATGTTTAATGGGCGGAGAACCGCGCGCTCATTTTTTTTGAAAAAAATAAATTTAGCCAGAAAAATGGGGAGAATATGGAGATTTAATCGTAAACAAGACGATTTTTACCTGATTTAGGTTTTTGTGGGAAACGGGGATCGGTTTAGAAAAATATTGATCAACCACGTGGCAAGATGAGTAATGGACACAAGCTCGCCTAAGTTGTCCGTTAACGATTATGGTAAAACCACAAATCCGACTAAAAATTTACCCATTTTAAAATAAATGTATCTTTTGTTTCAGGGATAAAATGAGGAGAATTAAATGAGGAGTAGTGGCAATGTGTTGGACGAATAGTTCGAAAGCGCTATCGCGATTAGGACTTTTGTGGGGTTTGTTATCTTTAGCTACCCTGCTTACCGCTTTTGTAAGCAATGTTTGGCTTTATACTAAAGAGCCGATCCGGTTAAACAACGACGTTTCAACGACCGTTACTTTTAAAATTGGACTGTGGAAGGTGTGTCCTACCTACAAGCGTACCAACATAACTCACTGTAAGTATTTCCTTCTTTTATGTTTATTTTTTTTTCTCTCTTTAAGATTTGTGTTGGGTGTGAAAATCGTGTTCTTTTTTCAAGTGAACATTAAAAGGAAAAAGATCACGTAATAAACGTAAAAGGTCTAACGTTATCGTTCCATCAAACTAATTTACAGATAAAATAACGATTTAGCTTCGGTTTTGGTTCGGTCTTTGATTTACGGTATAAATCCTGGCTTCGAACGGTGGGGAATGGTTTTTTTTCCTCTTGATTTTTTTGGAAAGATGAGAAAGAAAGCAATATGGCGGGAGTTTTTTTTGAGATGGGGGAGTTTTGAGTTTTAACGGCAAATGTAAGATTTTTGGCGCCAAACGTTGGGGAAATATACTCTTGAAATGGCTGGTGCCCAAACAGGTGCATATGTACTCTTGAGACTGTTCGTGTCCAAGATCTTTACCCTTAACACTGATGGCGTCTGAACGGGGGCACATGTACTCTGAACCTGATGGCGCCCACATCGGGGCAAAAGATTTGATTTTGACTTCGTCTAAATCATTGTAAACTGGATCATATTCTGCAAAAATCCGATTGTCTTTGTTTTCTTCTCTCTCCGGGGCTATGGCTTGCACGGAGCGTGCATGAGCTGCTCCCGAACGCCAGGATGAAGCCTGGAGACCAATACAAATGACTCCGCCAGCTGCGGACGAAGCCCACTGTTTCCCTTCGGCCTACGGGTCGCTCGGTGGTCACCCATTCTGGCCCCGAACTTAGACCTCGTGCGAGACCCAATGTTCTGGCACGATTGCCTGCTTTGTATCCGTGATCGGATAGGTAAGCAGGTATTGTCTTGGCACACAGCCTTATAAATCTGATATGGCTGTGTCAAGCTTCGGACATTGATTCACAGCAGCTTTGCTGCAAATTTTTAATTCAGATCGTTCTCCTGAAAAATAATAAAAAAAAAACATAATTTATATTCATAACCTTCAACAGAAATGCTCTTTTTGAGGGTAAAATGAAAAGGAAACAAAAGGGTATCGCTTTTTGATTTCAAAATTTTGCTTGTGACAGCAGGAAAAGCTCCCACACTCGCACATCCTCCCCACTTACACATGCTTATATCCGTGAGGATTCAAGAACCCGTAAGCATTTATCAGGTAAGGCTGGAAAGTATACCCATGTGTCTCCGAGAGTCAAACGCTAACGGAATTATGTATATTCTGCAAGTTTACTGGTTTGAAACTTAGAACACTGTTATTAAATCATTTCTTAGCAAGTTATCTTATAATCAAAACTTTGATTACATTCTCCTCGTAAATCCGAATTAGTTACGTTGCCATGTTCGGGGTCCCGTTTGCAATATAAATCCTCATCTTCGAATTTTCTGGGTGTCAATTAGTACAGTATGATCAAGACTAACTGAAAACCTATAATTAAAACCGGGATGAACCTTTTTTTTTTTTTTTTTGACTTTTTTTCTTGTTCTTTTTTTTTGTCTGAGATTGAATTTCACAGACTACACACTAAAATTTCATTTTGCTGAAGCTTTCTAGCTCGTTAACGTGATCCCATCGGCCTGAGGAGATTTATTTTATTTTATTTAACTTATTTTTTTTCCTTTTCTTTCCTCTTCATAACTTCTACTCGTAAAATTGCTTTTTCATTCAATTTTATTTTTTCCCCTTTCAACTTTACTTTGTTCTGATAATCTTTTTATATCTGTTTTAATTTTAACATGGGATTATTGTTGTTTTTCTTCTTGTGTTTTGGCTTTGGTTAAAGAAATGTTTATAAACAGTGAGGGGTTGGTTTATTGGCTTTGGCGAGTTGCAGGTAAGAAATTAAATGTTTGGAGTGTAGGTCGATGGAAGATATCAAGCGGGTGGGTGCTTTTACATCACTTGGATAATGGCTGAATGATGTAAGGGGCTCCGAGCAGGAAAAGCAGTGGCGCAGCAACCACCCCCGCAATCCCCGCGGTTAAAGGGGCCCCCGTCATTTATCAGGAAAGTAATTTAACACTGTAAAAATTAAGGAAGGGGCCTCTCCTAACATTGCTACGCCACTGAGGAAAACAAAGCTCCAATAGAGCAAGCTAGAGGTGTCTTCATTTAGATGAAGAATTCGTCGCGACAATACAGGCCAATCAGAAGGGGAACCTCAGGATTTAGGAATTTGTTTGGCTTACATACGTCCCTGACGGTGGAGCCAAGGGGCCTTACCCGATTAATGAAATACTTCCGTCGCATTGATATACTGTAAAGGCAAAAATATGGAGCAAAATAATTAAAACTTTCCTCTGCCACCAATTTTTTTTTAAAGAGAATAAAACACGCGAGGAAACCCATTGAAAAAGAAAAATCAGACACGGGGATAAAAAAAATGATGGATATGGGATAAAAAGTATAAAATCCGTACTCTGTTATCTTTACAACACGTTCGTAGAAAAGAGATACACGGCCCTACACATGCTCGAAACTTTTTTTTTCTCCAGCAAAAAAATTCCCATTTAAAAAACCGTTAATTTAACGCATCCTACGTGATATAGAATGAAAGCCATTTCATGTTTAATTTTTTGACGTAACGTTTTCCCGAATATACAGTATATATACGTGTTTATGTGAAGCATACATTTTCTACTGTATAAGTTTCGAAAGCACGATTGCGAGATATATCCTCTGCCCCGGAACTTGGAATAATGTTAATATTTTATAATTTCCCAGATAAGCGACTCTCCGTTTTAATAAATTCTAATCAGGAGCCGTGAAATCACCCGTAATGATTTCATAATATTTCCTTGCGAAAGGAATTATCAAAAGATTAACGGCTGACCTGATTCATGAATCCCGTGAACGAGAAATGATAACCTTCTCACCCCTACCGAAAATTAAATACATCCCCGACATTGCCCTCTTTTCAAAAGTATAAAAAAAAACAAGAATAAGCTTCCTCACCGAAAAACTCGACACACTCTATTAAAGCTATAAAAATTTTTTCATTTTCAACGTTTTGAATATTCTTTCAAGAGAAAGAGGAAAAGTTTCTTTGGAGAAAAAAACAAAATTTTTTCTTAAATTTTATGCGATTATAGAAGGAAAAAGGAAAAAAAGGTTTTTTTTTTTTCGAGAACCTCTCGCTTTGTGTAACCCAGTGGTTACCAAAGATTTTCCATTAATGGAGATTCTTTTTTTTTACCCTCTGGGGAGGGAAAAGGTTTTAAGGTTGCATATCCTTTTTTTTGTGTCTGTCTTACTTTTTCCTGCGTATGGAATATTGGCTTATTTGTTATGAGCACTGGGGATTTATCGTTGAAAAAGTATTTTATGATCTTCTTCAGTATTTTTGCTAGTATGAAGGTTTCAGATTTCCAACTCTCCTTGTCCGTTTTCAAAAAAAGAAAACTTGAAAAATAATTTGTAAGATGGGTAAACGATATTTTTTTTAAATAAGCCAAATTCGCAGAAATGATTTTGCTTCTATATTCATTACCTTCTCATTATTCTTATTAAGAATTTTTTTTAATTTTTCAACTTTTCTTCTTTCTCAAAATCCCATTTTTTCTTTCTTAAATTTCCATATTTTTTCATTGTCTGAAGTATGTATCCCACTGGCAGAGACACCACAGCTTGTTACGAAGACCATTGTTGCCTAAAACGATTTTTTTAAATGTGGCAGACTGCTATTCCACTTGAACAGATCTGCCGCTATTTTTTGGGGCTAATAGGCCCATAACAAGGTTTCAGCCTTCGTTAAATGTGATCAGGGCATATGCACACTGTGAAATTAAAAGCCAAACACATCATCTGCATTTAATACGTTCTGTTTTTTGATTGGCTTAGATGCTGTGACGTCAGCAGGAAAGCTAATATATTAATCACGTGACCGTTTCCACACTATGATTACTGCAATCACTTGAGTGTCACTTTTTTATTGAATTTTTGTTTCGGGCTAAAATTTTCCCTACAAGAAACCATAATTTCTGGCATAATTTCAAGCGACTCCTTCACCGATATCTTCCTGCATCCTCTATGCATAAACTTTGGATTCATTTGAATTACTTAAACAATTATTATGCTCGAATGAATATTCCGAAGAAAGTTTCTAGTTTTGGGTTTCCTAACGCCTCTAGAAACACGCAGACCGTGTTTACTAAAACCATTAATTATTAAGTTTTTGTGCGGTGTATTGCCAACCGCTTTTAGTTATATTTTTGCTTCGTTGTAACAATGATAACAAAAATATCTACGAAGATTCTCAAAAACACCATGTAAACTCTTATCTGATCAACTTTTTATGTATTTGATTAGTTTTGCGTTTTTTTTTCCGAAATGGCACAAATAAAAAAAAATATATCCAAGAAAAGAAGTCAGAAAATAATAAAAACTGGTACAAGAAAAGCACGATGAAACTTAAATATTGGGTTGAAACGCTTCAACGAATATCGTAAAGTTATTTCATTCCGAACACTTGACGATTCCTCAAGTGCTCTTGAATGAATTTCGTAGATAAAACGAAACAAATTTGAAATTTCTGATAAGCCCAATCCCTTGCCTATCCTCTGGATATTTTTTCAGTCAAAAAAGGAAAACACTCCATATCTTCGCGATTTAAAAATTTTTTTTTCTTTTTCCTTTTTCTCGCCCTCAATTTTTTTTCACGAGCTTTCTGGAGTGTTTGAATTCGTGCGGGGGTCGTTTATAACTTAGATACACATGACCTTACTTGATTAAATTTATTTATGCTGTAAATTAAATTAACAAGGCGATGTCAATGTTAAAAGAATGAATCTATTGCGAAAATAATTAAATTTCGTATGTTGATAATAATTCAAAGGCGAAAATGTGACGTTGATAGAATGTGACAGAAAAAAAAACCGAGAGAATTTTATTTTCAAAATACTAATCTTTCTTATGTTTAACTTATTGAGGCATGAGGATACTCAGTGACGGTTATTCGTAAATAATCACAAAATAGGAAGCCATTTTAGAAATATCCTTTAATTGAACAAATTCAAGAATAGTTGAGTCATTTAAAACTGACGAACTTTTAATAACTGTTTAAAATTTAGATTGTCCAAAATATGAGAAATTACATCACGAATTATCAAAATGGCCGCAGTTGGAGAAGGAAATGACGTGGTCAGTGACGTCGCACGTTATGGGAGGGGAGGATTGTCGCTCTTCCGTTAACGGTCCTGTTTCCTGTTTCATCTTGTCCCGTTGTTCAGTACGGTCACCTGACTATAGTGGATTTGGTATAGTTTAACAAAAAATATGTTTGTTTTTTTATAGTGAAGTGATATTTAGTTCAGTTTAGTGCGTTATTGTCATTAAATACCGCGAATTATATGCCTTGAAAAATATGATGCAATCGTTGTGAAAAAAATGTGCTCGCCATTTTTTTTCCCCCAATGTTCCGGTGTGCATTTAATCAAACGCGATTTTTTTGTTTTGTTTTGGTCGTGTCGTATTTATCGAGTAAAATCAGTTTCTCTAAGATATTAGCGATGTGCTGATCGTGAAATAAAGGCGAGATGAATGTCAGTTTAATCCCTGTAATTCATATTTTTTCAACTTGAATCAAGCAATATGGCGACCAATGGATTTTGTGAATATCGTGGGAAAATCTTAATTTATAAAATAATTGAAAATTAAGGATATGATCGTGGTGTTTTATGTCGAATTTATCGGTAAGTAATTGCCTGGGAGAAGAAAATCCTCTTAATGTGCCTCTAATAAGTGTAAATTATTTAATTTTTCAAGGTCAATCAGTGAAAAAAAAATCCTCCCATTACCAGATCACAAATATTTGTTTTTAAATGTTTATCTGCTTTGATTGAAAGCGAGCATGCTCCATCCCAGTGTCAAAAGAAATTTTGCTTTGATTGAGTTTCACTTGCAGACATTGAAATACGATTAATTTCCCTTTTTCCTGGAACGTTAAATGAAAATAATTAGGCAAGCATGTTCATCATGCCTGTTATTAATTTAACAAGCTGAAATGAATAATTGTAACAGTTCTATTGAAATTTCTCTTTCCATTTTAAGTTATTATTGGTAATGGGTTGAGTTATTAACTATTAAATTTTGCTTTACGGCTGAAAGTTGTCAAATAGAGGATTATACCCATTTGCTTTTTGCTTGATGGTCTCTACAAGGCAATTAATGGGATTAAAACAAGTAGAATATTAATTATTATTAGTTGGCAGGGAAAATGGACAGGATTGAAAATATATAGGCCTTGTGTATAAAATCGTTGGGATTGAACTTGAATTTAAGTGAGCAACATGAGAACGTTTTTATGACATTGTATCGTTGATTATGAAAATGTCCTGCCTTGGAACTTTAAATTTAAGATTTTCATTTTAATCTTGTGTGTGTTTAGCTTTGTGCAGTTAGAGAGACAAAGGAAAAGTGATTGGTTTCTGTTGGGGAAAAAAGGCTTGTGAAGGATAACCGAATTCTAAAACCATGAAGTGATTTGAAAATGAACAAAGTGAAAATTGAATGAGTTCTTTGCTAGAATGATCTATTTTCTCTTTACGGTGTATTGACAAGGTTTATTTGAGCAGGTAGCTTGTTGACTTGGGACAGGCAGAGATGGAAGAGTGATTTTCATTTTTATTGATATTCGAGAAGGATTTTGAGACAAGTTGAATGAATTAAGTTTACGTCCTTTAAATTTTGAATAGTGGATGATTAAAACTTGTTTAAGCGCAGACAAATTTTTGCTTTCATTTTTTCCCAGTCGAGCATTAGTCATCTGGATATGATCAGCTTTCATGTGATTTGATTCAATGCAGCATTTTTGTTTCATGCATCTAAGCTTTGTACTGGGTTATCAAGGATTAAAATCTAACTGAAATACTTATAATTAGTATTAACTTTCTTGCTGTAAAAAGCACTTTCTGCTTTCGTAATAATGGAAAGGGTTGAATTAATTTAATGTTAACAGCCTATAAATAAGTAATAAGAAAAGCGGCAGGAATTAGCTTTCAGACTTTGCTTCGAATATACGGTCCGGGTATCTGATGCAATATTAATCACGCTCTTTTAATAATATTATAAACCGTATGGTTAAGAAAGTTAAGTAAAAAGTTAGGTTACATTATTCAATTAGATCAAGTTAATTACGGCGTGTTATGAAGGGAATTTTTTAAAGGTAGCTAATTTTAGTAGCGAATCTGGAATATTTTTTTAGAAGCTAGACTATAGGCCAACAAAGCTATAAATTTATTTTTGTTGACATTACAAAGTATCACAAAATCGGAGAGTTGTCTGAGCAAGTTTTTTCGATAACGAAGCAACCGGTTGCACGTTTCAACTCGTCTAATCTTGTTCGTTGTAGGATTTTTGCTACAAGGGAATAATTTTACCTTTTCCCACAAAAAGCATC
The DNA here is from genome assembly GCA_023512825.1 of Liposcelis brunnea. NCBI lineage: Eukaryota > Metazoa > Arthropoda > Insecta > Psocodea > Liposcelididae > Liposcelis > Liposcelis brunnea. Next base: position 8,470,930 of record CM042071.1, read on the forward strand.
TTCGTTTTTTTTACCTCGATAAAAACCGTTTTATCGAATACAAGAGAACAAGAACCGTTATCTTGTTGGAAGGTAAGGCCGGAGATCTACCGAATGAATAGGGAAACCGTAACATCGTTGAAAAGCTGGAAACATCTCCAGACTGATGGAAATTTAAATAATTCATCGCAGGAAATAAGGAAATATCAGCTTATAGCGCTGATTCGATTTGTATCTCACCAGACATTTTCAAATCAGAGTCATTTCCATATTGTATTTCGGTCTTATTTGAAAATTTTTTTCCTCTCACTTTTTTTTCTTACTTGGAAAATGTTTTTTTCATCTTTAAACGTAAAACCAGTTTAGTTATTTCTTATCCCATTTTTTTTAAAATTTTGAACTTCTCGTCATTTTTATATTGCTTTCCCGAAAAAAAACTTTAAAGAAGAAGACAATAAACAGTGATAAATTGTTTTTTTTTTATTTATTATTCACAACTCATCGGTATATAAATTACTGGGAAACAAAAAAAAATTTTGAGGGAAGAAAAAAAGTATTTTATATTCAGAACAAAAGAAGGAAAAAAAAGATATTATTATATTTCTTATAAAAACGCAAAGGTTTGGTCAAGATGGAGCGTATCTTGCAAAACAAACTTTTCTTATCAAAAAAGAAAAGAAAAGTGGATTCTTTCTTATTTTTTTCCTCTTTTTCTTTATCAGCTTTAAGCGTAAAATCTTACTCAGTTTTTTCTTCCCTTCTGTTTGCTAATTTTCTTACAATAGGATTTATTAACTATAATTTTTTTTCTCTTCATTATTTTTAATTAAATTGCGAAGTCGGTGTTTGATACTTGTTCGAAAAAATTTTTTTAAAAAAATGTTTTTATGAAAACAAGGTTTTGAAATTTTGTTGGGGGTTGAGAGAGGAGTGTTACGATAGCTGTGAAGCGCCAGGCGAGTAGAGGGAGGTATAAGAGCGATTTAGACTTATTTTGGGCTGAGAGGGGTTAGGATTTTTTGGGAGGTAAGATCGTTTTGAGTGGGCTGACAGTGCTCTAGGTATTCGTACGAAGGATTAAGGAGGAAGTCACCATTTTTATGACTTTCCTCAATTTGAAAGCAATGCTGGTGTCTCTAAGAGCGACCAGTTTATTTTGCAGACGCTGAGAAAGGCCAAGAAGGCCTCAGAGGGGCTAAGAGCGACCGAACAAATTTAAACACTGTCTCATCAATTTATGGAAAGCTGAAATCCAAAACCCCCTAATAATTCTACCAAATCACATTTCCATATTTTAAAAAAAACAATGCTAAAAAATTATTTTTATTTATTGCCATAAAAAAATTTGAAAAATTTTCCTTTGTTATGATTATTCACGGTTCCCCGTACTAAAAATATTTAACCAAAAAGCTCGATAAAAGCTTTCGAATATATTGCACGCATTACTTCATTATTTTGAGTAATACGGTTAAAGAATTCCAAGTATCGGGAATGGGAAGCGTAGAACATATCCGATTCACCGATTGATTCCCCTTTCCGCCCCGACCAAGAAAAGTGGAAACACACAGCCCTGATAATATATCAAAACCGCATTGCACATTAAGCTGTTCATTGATTTAATGACTGATTTATGAAAATCAGAACTAATGCTTAAGTGCTTGGAAATAGGAACACAGGATTTCAATTTATCCCGCTCAGTCTTCCCATGTGTAAAAGGGCGAATGAGTTAAATAAAAAGAAAAATCAGCTTGAGGTATTTGTATGTTCTTTTAAGAGAGCTTCCTTTTCCCCTGATAAGTTAAGTAAGAGAAACTAATGAAATATTTAACATATCACGAGGAATGTTTCCATTAATTTCAAGCAAGAACCTTTATTGTTTCACCGCATCAATATGGAGATGAAAAGCGACAAGTAGAAAGCTCGAGGATGAGATAATCCTCTCTTCATATTTAAGAGGGTGACTATTCTCGAGTCAGTGTCGTTTCTTATTAAAAATTTTATTTTTTAAAGCGTTAAAATTAAAAGGCAGCAGTATCGTATCCAGAATGGCACAGGCGGGGTAAGAGTTTTTTGTGCTAGTTTTTTATTTCTTCCCTTATGTTAAAAAATTAGGGTCTTTTTAAGGAAAAGAAAAGAAATTTTTTATACGCTTATTGAAACCAAAAAATTCTTTGAAGAAGAAAAATTCTGTATGAAAAATGTAACAAAAAACTTTTTTTGTTCCTGAATTTTTGTTGTCGAACAAACTTTTCCTGTTCCTGAATTTTTGTTGTCGAACAAACTTTTCCAGTTCCTGAATTTTTGTTGTCGAACAAACTTTTCCTGTTCCTGAATTTTTGTTGTCAAACAAACTTTTCTTGTTCCTGAATTTTTGTTGTCGAACAAACTTTTCCTGATCCTGAATTTTTGTTGTCGAACAAACTTTTCTTGTTCCTGAATTTTTGTTGTCGAACAAACTTTTCCTGTTCCTGAATTTTTGTTGTCGAACAAACTTTTCCTGTTCCTGAATTTTTGTTGTCGAACAAACTTTTCTTGTTCCTGAATTTTTGTTGTCGAACAAACTTTTCCTGTTCCTGAATTTTTGTTGTCGAACAAACTTTTCCTGTTCCTGAATTTTTGTTGTCGAACAAGATTTTTGTATTCCTATCTTTGGATTTTTGTTGTCGAACAAACTTCCTATGCATGGACTTTTCTTGTTGAATAAATTTTTTTGAAATGGTTTTGTTAAAGCAATTGTCTTAAATATATTTCTCATTAGCTTGTGAAGTAAAATTTTTGTACGAGAAATCGGGACTAAGTTCGATCTGTGGCCAATTTGAAATAAACCTTCTCATTCTTTATACCTGATTTTATATAGATATTTAAGAAATTTTCTCCTTAACATTTAATCGGTTGGTATCACGCATATCTGAAAATTATGTCTTAGCACAAGCAAAACAACACGAGGAAACCAGCAAAGATCTACCCTAAAGGATTACTTAAACTGCTCTAGTTAAGTATCAACAGACTAGTCTCTAGCAAAAGCACGTGCCTTGACTAAAAAACAAAAGCTGAAGGATAAAAGGGCAGCATGGAGGGAAAAGTGAGATGAAGACGAAGGAGAAGACTAAGCGCAAAGCTCAAAAACTTTTGATTGAGGGAGGGATTTAACAATGTCCTAGCATGCTACAACATCACAACTTTATATTTTTTTTATATGGTAACTTTTTCTTTCGATATTATTTTCAACTTAGTAAGCATTTTATCTTGCGATTTTAAGGGTAAAGGTCTCTTAGGGGGTTTATACGTTCTTAAATCTTTTCAAAAAACTTAACGCTTTCTCTGTTGTAATGTTTGTTTTGATATTTTTTCCCCTTCAACTTTATATATAAAAATTACCTTGTAAAAAGTTTTCTCCGGTTTTGATTTTTCTTTTTCTTTTTTTTTTTTTTCGCCGTGATGTATTTTCCCACCTTTGCGATTCAGCAAATCCTTACTTTTATTACAATAGCTACGGAGTGTAATATTTCACCCGAGTGGATTCGTCTGGCATTGATCCAAATATATAAACCCCCAGTTAAAACATTATAATGATCTTTTCAAACTTTTTTCTCCTCCTCGTGAGAGAGAAAAAAAGAGGAACCTATACGTAAAATTAATCAAACAAAAAGAAAAAGACAGAAATGTAACATGGTAATGTTCCGTGAAATGCCCAAAAGACAGGAAAAGTGATGTGATGAACCTTATGCTTGAACTAACGAAATAGAAATCCTATGGTGCGTTGCACAGTTTCTGTTTCAATCTAAAAATCAACCTTTAAAATGATTTTTCAGCAGAAAAAAAAAGGGAGAAACGGAATGAATGAAAAGAGAAAAGGGTTTTAGAGTTTCCTGTTCTGTAAAGCCAATAAATAATAATAAATTTCAACCAATCATTCACTTACTCAGCATAATAAAGCGATAACGTGTACAGCAGCACTGAGATTAAAAAAGCTTTTTGAACAAAACCTTTGCCATCAGGAGATTGAAGTCAAAAGCGACGTTTCCCGACAATTTTTTTTATTTTTATCCAGAGTTTTTCAGACCGAACCATTTTTTTATTGGTTGGGTGAAGGTTTTTTTTTTACTGAAACTTTCATGTGTCGTTTGACCATCAGAATGATCTGTGCTCAGGGCCCTTACAATCCATGACCTATTAGTTAATAGTACTTAGTTTTATTTTCAGTATCTTCTATTTGCTCAGGAAATTATTTTAGAATTTTTGTTGTAAAACAAACTTTTCCTATTTCTGAATTTTTGCTGTCGAACAAATTTTTCTTATTCCTGAATTTTTGTTGTCGAACAAATTTTTTCTATTTCTGAATTTTTGTTGTCACCAAACCAGAAAATGTAAATCTATCAAAAAAATTGTCTGAAGCTGTAGAGTCAACAGAAATTAAGGACATGACCGTTCCTTAGCAAGGACCCATGAACCCGTCAGAGGCCTGAAGCAAAACCCTGCACTGGAGCTAGGGCTTGAGCTACGCCCTGGCCGAGTTTGGCTTGAAACGTTCGGACCAAGCTCCGACTAAGGTTCCCTTAAAAGCTGCTTACGATTTTCCCTCACTTCCAAAATTTTACGTACTAAATCTCAACCTTTTTAAAACAAAATCGAGAAAAAGACTAGAAAATTTCATAATTTCAAATCCTACAAATGAAAGAAAAAGATATTTTTAATCTCTTAAAAGAAAGAGGTGTTTTTTAAACAAAAGAAAAAGTTCTCGTTTTAAACTTTCCTCGATTTCTAAGCTCTCTATTATTGGATTTTAAAACACTTTATTAAATTATTGCTGCTCCTATCTCGTTTTCCATGTTTTAAATTATTTTAATTAAACTTTTTTTTTTGTTTTATTATTTGTAGAGAACTCATTGAAATGCAATTTACCGTTACATCCTCCCCTTTCCCTCCGCGAAAGACGAAATTAATCACGGATTAAAATTCAAGAAAAAAGGCATTCAGTCGTTAAAGATGTACCAAAGGGTCAGGTCCGATTGCACAAAGACATTCATAAAACGAATGATTAACGGGGTTTTTTAAAAATCGGATAAAATCCCCGGCACGAATCAATTTTAATATATTTTATATTCACAATGGAAATGCATTGGGAAAAAATTTTTAACAGCTTCCCATTAATGGTGATCGAGTTTCCTGTTTTTTATGATTGCTTTGTTCGGTTTTTGCATTTGGTTTTTTTTATTGTTGTAATAAACTACATCGTATCATAAACGGAAACACAGTGCAGAATAGTAGCGATATCAAAAAGGGGCTTAAATCGTTTGTAATAGTTGAAATACGTTCATAGGGGCCCAGATTGTTACTAGAATTTTTTTTCAAAGAATTTTCTCAAACCTTTTTTATGCTCAAGGAATTTTTTTTAGATTTTTTTGGAATATTTTCCCTTAAAAAGAATTAATTCAACCAGAGAGAAATATCAAAAGACTTGCTCGACAACAAAAAATCATCAAAAGCTCAAAAGATTTGCTCGACAACAAAAAATCATCAAAAGCTCAAAAGATTTGCTCGACAACAAAAAATCATCAAAAGATCAAAAGATTTGCTCGACAACAAAAATTCATCAAAAGATCAAAAGATTTGCTCGACAACAAAAAATCATCAAAAGATCAAAAGATTTGCTCGACAACAAAAAATCATCAAAAGATCAAAAGATTTGCTCGACAACAAAAAATCATCAAAAGATCAAAAGATTTGCTCGATAACCAAAAATGATCAAATGATCAAAAGATTTGCTCGACAACAAAAAATCATCAAAAGATCAAAAGATTTGCTCGACAACAAAAAATCATCAAATGATCAAAAGATTTGCTCGACAACAAAAAATCATCAAAAGATCAAAAGATTTGCTCGACAACAAAAAATCATCAAAAGATCAAAAGATTTGCTCGACAACAAAAATCATCAAAAGATCAAAAGATTTGTTCGACAACAAAAAATCATCAAAAGATCATAAGATTTGCTTGACAACAAAAAATCATCTAAAGATCTGCTTGACAACAAAAATCATCAAAAGATCAAAAGACTTGTTCGACAACAAAATATCATCAAAAGATCTCCTTGACAAGAACAATTTATTAAAAGATTACTGCCTGAAACGTCAAATCACTGAACAATTTCTCTAAATTACATTTTTTTATCTTTCACTACAAATTTTCCACCGTCATTGATAACTGAAATATTACAAAAAAGAAAAAAGTGAAATTAGCAGATATTGAAACAAACATAAAAAGTAAATGTCGAAATAAATCTAAAAAAGAAAGGTCGATATTTTCAATATTTTTCTTGGTCGAATGAAAAATCTACATGAGTGATTGTTATTAACTTTTGAACCAATTTCTCGGTGAATTGGATTCAATGTTTTACTCCCTCCTAAGCCCTCTCTCGCTTCTCGTCGCGTTTTTCCCCTTTGGCTATGTCAACTTCGGTTGACCCCCTTTTCATCCCCCAGTTGGCTGATTCCTAATCTTTTATTTTTTCCTAATCGCGGGATATTTTTTTTTCCTCCCCTGAGCCGGGTTTTGCTTCGGCTCGGAGGTTCGTTTAATACATTATCTTTCAATATTAATCATTCGAGTCGTGCGGATATAGGAAAAGGAATATTGGAACATTGATTGCAATATTTTTTCAAAGCTTTTAATATTTTAATTTTTGGATTTTTATGCAATGAGTTGAGGTTAGTTCGGTTTAGTGGTTTTTAATTTTGCTAATCCCATCTACATTTCAAAAAAAAAAGTGTTTCTAAAGTTTTCCTTTCCATTTAAAGAAAAACCAAGCTTTTCTTTACAAAAGTCCAGATCACTTTGTTCCCGGAATAAATCATTTTAGATCTGGACTAATTAATGCTCCATTATTAAAGAGTAAAGGTTCTTTGAATTCCTTTTCTTTCTCCATTTATTCGAACCATTTTTTTAAAAAACCGTTGCCATTATTTTCCATGCCAATTTGCTCTTAAACTTCTTTTGATTCAGTCTTTTTTTTTTTCCTTTAATTTTTTCCCTTCTTGTTTGATAACGAAGAGAATAAAAGGTCAGCACGTCGAAAAAAAGAAAGAAGAGGATAAACAATTTGATGAGGATGAGAAAGAATAGCAATTTAACAATAAACCTTCCCAGTTCCTCCTTTTCTGGAGCGTTAATAAAATCTAAAGTTTTACGATCATCTCGTTGGAAACATTTTATACTTTAAGTATGTTTTTTTGAATGGCATGAAAGGAAAAGAGACGAAAGGGAATTTAGTGTTATGAGATGAATTATTGACGGGGAAAACTTTCGGTGAATGCGTAATAATATTTAGTCATCGTATATTTTGACCAAAATATTTTTTCACCGAACTTTAGCCAATTTATAAAATTTTGTTCTGTTTACATTCTTCTAGGCCTCAGTATTATATGGCACCATCTCCATGTTTAAGTTAAAGTGCTTAGACGATTCTATGGATTTTTATAAGAAAATATATGAAGTCGGATCGAAATTTATAAAAACAATTTCGTATGCGGAATGGGAGAATTAGGCTTTCAAGGACGTGCTTCGTTGGCTGTTTGAAAAATTTCTTTCTTTCCTTCTTTTTCCTCAAAAGTTTATATATTCCAAGCACGATATTACGTAACCAGCGGACAGTAAAGTAGTCGGTGTCACATTTTCATATGTTACCATATGGAATTTAAAGCCCGGGTTGACCTTAACCCTCTTTTCATCTGCAGGAATGAAATGCATGCACGTTATCGTTATTCCCGTGGGAACGTTTCCACGGTTTAAGCCATTTTTCTAGGCTTTTTAACTGATTAAGCGATCTGTATTCAGGATGAGAGTAAAAACAAGTTAACTTGTACCAGAAATTCTCTTCTTCGAGCATCCCAAAAAACTAAAAAAATCAATCTACCACCCTCAAAAGTACCTGGCTTGAAATAAAAAATATTTTTCTGCATTTAAAACACAAATTGAAATTCATATTTCTCTCTCTGCGGAAATGTTCCCCAATTCAATATCGAAAACTTCTCTCTCGACGAAATTAAGACTTTAAAGGGAAGAATTTCAAAGAATCTAAATTATACATTATACTTGTTAAAGGTGAGAAACTTTAAAGTTTCTAGGTCTATTATTTAACTACGGGAATAATGAAACGACTTGTCTACAGAGTGGTTGTTAAGTGGTGTTAATTTACGCCCATTTACACGAGTCTCATGAATATGTATTAGTTGAGTTGGTCTTCCTATAGCCTTCAAGCTTGTCTTTCGTCCGAAAATATATCTGACGTTTGTCTAAATTGCTCGTGATTAGGATAAAGTTGTTTTCGATTTTTCTTAATGCACACCCCGTGTATAAAAATTATATTAAACGTTTCCATTTACCGATAAATCAAGGGAAAGGAGAAGGGAGACGAAAATCTATAAAACTCTTGCGAGAAAAGCAATTAATTAATTAGCAAAATTGATTGATTAAACCTAAATAGGCGATAATTGATGGATTGATTTTTCTCAATGAGTTGGAAAAGAGACCGCAAGATGCTTAAAGGGAAACTTAAAGGAAAAGGCTTGTTTAATCTTTCTTTATGCCTTTTAAATACGGGAAATGGAATTGGGCGAAGAGTTTCGGAGTAAAGATGGAAATCGTGACTAAGAAATGAGATTTATTTTGTTCGGTTTGGCCTAACTTTTAAGCCTGGGATGATTTATACAGGTGATAGAATTGATGTGTAAAGACAAAAGTTTTTTCTGGGCTTGAGCCTTTTATGGAGAGTTTTTCTTCATATGAATGTGACTATAAGATTTTTTATCGAACTTTTTTGAGCTCCAGGCAACAATGACAGTTTTGTCAATTTAATTTTGGGGAATTTTGAGTTTGTTATTTTTATAGGCATGAATTTTTTCTAATTTGACAATTTTTTTGGGCCCAAGCTGGTGATGGATTTTTTTTCTATAACTAATGATTTTTTTTGTTTTTGTTTCAGGTAAGTTGAAAATCCATATATAGTATTTTTAAATCAGGAAAAAGGTAAGATTTAAAAAAATGAAATGTACCGTCCAAACTGTTATAGCAAGGCTCAAAATAATAGGCTTCTTGCATGAATTACAGTAAAACCCCATGCGGACACTTCTGAATAGCGGAGTCTCACCTTAACGGACAAAATTTTCTGGAACCGAATTTTTTCTTATAATAAACTAATGCATTTTTTGTTCTCAATAAAAATAAATCTTTTTCCCTATATGTTGCATGCAAAAATAGCTCTTAATAGTGGCCGGGTCAAGCTCTTTGGGCAAGCGAAATTGCACTCTTCACATTTGAATTTAGCTATATTCGAAATTTATCCAAGTCCACGCTGGAAATTGTATTCTTTTGTATTGGATTACTCCTTGCTCTTTTTTTTCAGCCAAAACTGATTTGGCTAAAAACAAATTTAAATTTTTAATAATTTTTCCTGATTTTTTTTTCGGGGAAAAAAATTTCAATAGCAGACAAAAATAGCGGCCCCGAGCTGTCCGCTATTGAGGGGTTTTACTGAAAAACTTCCAACGAAAAATGCAATTTTAATTTTAAATCCTAAAAAGCCCGCCAAAAACGCCATGTTTGATCTAATGACGTCAGTTAAACTCTTTTATTTCATTGGCTAATTTTTTTTGGCGCGAAAATCCCACCAAAAAAAAACCAAGGATCCAACTCAGTTGTGACGTCATAAAATGCATGTTTAATTTTTAGCGGGCTTTCTAGGATTTGAATTTCAAAGCGAATTTTCCGCTACCTGAAAATTTTTTTCGCCTGCTCTTAGTTGTTTGCGATTTGAATATTTATGCAAGGTGCTTATTACTTTTCTCCTTAAATTTTTCAACCTGTCTCAAAATATACAGCTGAAAAAGTTATGAACCTAACTTCACATTTTTTTTTTTTAAATATTGATTGATGCAAAAAATATTAAACTCGGACGATAAACTCGATAAAATAATGAGATACCTTGCAGTGCAAACTGAAAAAAGTAATCTCTTTATATAAGAGGGGTAAAAAATGATTTCAAGTTTCTGAGTATAATTTATTTTCTTTTCAAACCCATCGTGTTATTAATCAAATTGGAAATCAAAGTGATGGTGAATTGCCTGAGAGAGAAAAGAGGAGGAAATTTACAGAGAGAAACACCTCCACGGGGGCAAAGGAGATTTGCATCCGAGATTTGTTTAACGTTACCCTCTAATACTTAAAATCTTTTCTCTCCTAACCGCGGTGATTATTTATTGATTAATCGCACTAAACCAGGCATCCATCAGTTGACACGTGGGGATTACCTCTTTTTTTTTTTTAAAAAAAGAAAAATATAAAGGTTACATAGTGTTCGAGAATAATGAACACAAAAAGTGAACGTAATTTAGAAGAACGGAGTGGAACTCCGGAACGCCGCCCATTAAAACTAATTCTTAGGCTCCCCAAAGAATTTATTTAATTCCTTCTACCATGTATAAAGATAATTTCATACCTTCAATTTTCATCTTTTAGCTTCTCCCGGGAGGTTTTTTCCTCCTTTTTAGTCAACTCTTGCCTGGATGGGTTTTTCAGAATTTCATAATTTTGATGACTTTAAACGTTTGCATTATACGCTACCTCCCCAAGGGGTTAAAATAACAATTCATTTTGAATATTCATGCAGTGTATTAATTACTTTAATCTTTTTTAATTGGAGGAAACTCTTCTCTCTTTTTTTTATGTAAGTTTCTTAATATTTGAAGAAATTTTTTCTTTTATCTTTTAAATGACTTAACTACAATGTGATCATGAATTAATTAATCGAAATATTTTTTGTTTATTTTGTGAATGAAATGAATTTTTGTTGCAGTAGGGAATTTTAAGGAGAAATTAAGTTTAAGGATTAGAGATAATTAACCAAGATCCTGGCCAGTATTTTTAAAAATAAAAATTTGGTGGCAGCGGTCGAAATTTTTATCAAATTAAAACCTGCGTGGAACGAATCCTGACTTTTGCTAAAATCCATTTTTAGCTAAAAGAAAGCTTTAAAAATAACGTTTGGCCTATTTTTTAAAATTAAAGGAAAAATTCCTGGGGGATGAAAAAACATTCTTTTGCATTCATAAAATTTTAACCCTCCGTCTGAACGATGACCCGGCACACTGCAAGAGAAAAAGGTCTGGTCGGTGCAAAATTAAAAGTGACGTGCAGATCTCTCTTTTTTTTTGCGCAACAAAAAAATTTATTAAATTCATCTCTTCCAAAAAAATTTCATATCGCTTTTGATTTTTTAAACGCTCTACAAATCACTGCATTTTGAAACACGCGTATGATTCTTCAAAGTAAGAATTTTTTTTTATTAAAGAACTGTCACGTCTTGATCCCTCTGGGAAGCGGAAAAAATGAGTTCATACAGTCTACTTCCCATCTTATAGAAAAATATAAGGGAAAGGAATAGAAATTGTAAATGAAGAAGGGAGTAATTTTGCCTTAGGTGGAAAAAAAACGAACGCATCTCTTCATACTACCTTCCGTGAAATCTTCTAGGATCCGCTCAGACACTTTTATGTTTAACTAACTGCTTTCTACCGTCAAATTATCTTGCGGTCGAGATTTTTCAATTTATTTTATGTATGAGAAAAAAAAACGGCTTCTTTTCTTTTTTCTTCTTCTTCTTTCTCCCCGGAAATTTAAAACAAGAAATTGTTAAAAATTGCTCGAATGATTACGACGATTAATTTTACCCCCTTCGTTCGTTGGTTAAGACTTTTTAAATCTCTCCCCCGTCTTACGAAGGCTTCATATATAAGGAAAAGAATACCTTCTCATTTTATTTACAAATTGTGACTTGTTTTTAATAATTCATCCTGGATTTAATGTTTTGGATTATGCGTTTTAATTCAAGGAAAAAAGTAAGATGAAAATATTTTGAAGTTATTTTTTCTCTCACTCTCTCTTTCGATTTTCTTTTTTTTTTTTTAAATATGCTTTTCTACCTTTTTTAAACTCGGGGATATTATTTTGAAATGATTTACATAAAAGAGAAATCGACATTTATTATAACATCGGAAATGTCTTTCGTTTTATGAAGATATTTTTTTTTTTTTTTTGTTTTTTTTGATGTGTTTTTGAATAAAAATAAATATTTTTGAAATTAATTTTAAATTTGAACAAGGAGGTCGATACAAGGATTCAGAGTTGCCCTCTTTAGTGTTAAGAATGAAGAAGAGGTATGAAGAGCTTTCGTGTATAGATAAAACAGGTTACTCGGCTTCATCTAACTTGGCCAAGGTAAGATGTGAAATGGTGCTGCCAAACAACGTGTTAAGAAGCGGTAGAGAAGACCATGACGTCACTTGCTACCATGACAATTACAAGGGGTGAGGAACTTTATGGAAAAAGGGTTTATGTGAATAAGAAATTCATGTTTTTTTTTTGCTTTTTTACACTTTTGCTGTTTTTTTCTTCAACTTAACTATAGAAAAATAACTCTGTGCTGGGAGTAATATTTTTATAAGTCCTCGCTTTCGTATATTTTATCAATCCACATGCGTATCGAATATCTTAGACGATAAAATTTAACGATTTCTCAGCGGCGAAATAGATTTTCATTTGTTTGCATATCTGTTTGCCCTTGTTGTGGAAAACGAGGATTCGGGGTGGTATCGATCGCCCTTTTACGATTTTCCGCAGTTTTCCCTAAAGGGATTAACACACCCATCCCCTTCATGTAAATGGTTTTTAATAGAAAGACATCCTTAAATATTTTCCCGTGGGAGATGGTTTTATGAATGAAAGATATCGGCGTGGAAAGATGATCATTAAAAGTCAAAGGTGAATTTTGAATAAATATTTGATCATTTTGTTTTATTCGCAGTTGGAAATATTTCGAATGTCGGATGAACAATGAAGTTGTTGCCCTGGTAATTGCTCGGATATCCGAGAAGACAATATCTGAAACATTGTCAAAGACTCGACTAACACACCACGCGGGTCTTATTGTGAAATGTTCTGTCGTCTATTATTAAATCCTTCCTATTTGAAGGTATTAATGTCCTTTGTTGTCTGGTGTTGCGGATTAATTATATTCAGAGGTCTTATTCGACTTTGAGAAGGAAAAAAATTAATATAATCGGAAATGCGGGAAGCGTTTGAAAATTCGAACTACTTACCCGGCTGAAGAAATTAGTTAATTATTAAAGTCGGCTTCCTTCCGCCTAACTTTTATTATGAGGACAATGTACGAGACGAAAAAGCTAAAATTTAAATTAATTGATTAGGATCTAATTTATGAACGCGAACGTTAATTGAATTTTAAATACAATTCAATTTTCGAAGCACATCGAATCTAGGTAAAAGAGGGAAAGGAGAAAAAGGATCGATCTTTGGGGAATGTTGCTTTTTCAAGAGAAAGCAAATCGAAATCGTATACGATGTCAAACGTCAACAAACATACGATAAATGTGATTGCAATGGCTTGTAAGTTTAAATAGTCTCCTGGAATGGAATTTTTATGTGAGTTTGGTGGGGAAGGATTTATTCTGGCAGTGGCGGAATTTTTTTGTAGAGAATTATATATTCGTTTTTGAGAGCGGCGGTTAGTTTTTGAGACTTAGAATTGAGCGATAATTGAGGCTTGTCTTTTCAATGGGTTTGACACTTCTGGGGAAGGTGGCGGCTTCTGAGATGAGGCTTTATTGAACTATTCTTTGTGTTCCTTGATTAGTGCAGGAGAAATATTGAGGTGCTGAATCGTTTGGGCAAAGAAATGGAAGTGTTTTTATGAGATTAAGCGAGGGAAGCTTTACAATTTTATATTTCAAATTTTCTGATTAAAACTTCAGATGGTGACTACGTGATGAACACATTGCCAAGCTGCGGCCGGATCAATTACATTTGAATAAAGAAGACCGCCAAATTTTAAGTGCGTGCTTTGTTATGGCCCTTCGACAGCTTCATAAAAGTCAAAAATTTTAGAGAGTTAACCTGAAACGGAGTTTCAGTATGAGAAATACCATCTCTCGCACCTAATTATGAAAGGAATGATTGAGGATGTAGGTCAGTAATAAATTTCGTGGTTCAAGAATTTGATGGATTCGTTTGGCTTCGATTCCACATCGCTGTAACACGCGGCTTCATCTAAAGTACGAATTTCTGTGATGACCGCCGATTTCTTGTGCGGAGCTCATAAGAAAGAAGAAGAAAGGCCTGTAAATTAAATTGCAATGTTTCTCTTTTTCATTCAGTCATTTGTGTAAATAGTGAATGAGTTGGATGAGGAGGAAATGGAATATCTGCAGATGGCGAGGATCAGGTAGGATGTAATTCCTCTGGAGGTAGAAGGTATGAGGTTTAAGAATGTTACCGAATTCACGTATCTTGGATCTTTCATCACTAGCGACAATGATATCAGCAGGGAAGTCGCTGCCTGGATACAGAGTGGAGGTTTCTGTCTATTTGCTCTGGGCCATCTTCTCCGCAGCCGAGTACTCTAGAGGAGAAGGAAACTCTCACCGTATATAATGCAGTCATACGTCCAACTGTCTTTTATGGTTGTGAGACATGGGGAATTTCTGAGGATGCGCTCGAATGAGGAGATCCAAGTGCTCACGGTACAGCTACTAATCATTAGTGTGATCAAGACTCGGCGGGCATTCCCGTCGCGGACTATAAGACAGGAGCTTGGTGGACTCCCTACAAGCTTAAGACCTCAGGGCAGACCTCGACTTCGTTGGGAAGACAACGTATCTAGAGTTGCGGATCGGTTTTGAGTACGCGATTGGCGAGCCACCTGCCAAAATAGATCGGTGCGGCGGTAGTGGCATCCCTTGTGGGGACGATAAAAAAAATTTTAAACAATTCATTTATCATAAGCCTGAAATCTCACCCTTCATTTTGCTGTTTTACATTTTTTTTAAAAAAGAAATTCAAATTCAAGAATTCATTTTCCTGATAAATTAATTGAAATCATATTGTATAATAAGTCTCACCTTGTAACATGACGTTCGTTGGTCCTTTGGGAATCTCACTATTTGTTTCATTAATTGGTAATCAGAGGCTTAACGAATTGCGTCACACGTATTCCATTCGTATTTCATTATATAGAATGCTTTTCTCTAAATTAGGGCCTTTAAGGAAATTATTTTGAAATGTATAACGGTGATCGTATATTCTATACCAGAAAAGGGGGAGCATCTGTGCAAAGACAATTCCCGACATTTCAATATTCTTAAAACACTTTTTATCTCTTCATCCTTTTCCAATTCTATTTCTGCAAATGTCACACTCTTGCCTTTTTTTTTTTTTTAGAAATGTAGGCTACTTTAGAATTCGGTCGTAGTTGTCAGCAAATCCAAAATTGTTTACTATTAAAATTTAATTCTTTTACAATGCGGAGACATTCTTTTTTTATTAATTATATCTCTTGGGACCGTGTTCTTCTCGTGAATTATTCATGAGTATTGGGAAAAGGAAAGCTTAGAGTTTTGAACGTGTATTGGGCGCAAAGCGATGGTTGAAAAATTTTTTTTATTCCTTTTAAAAATCCTTGTGAATTAGAATTTCGTTGAAAATCGTTTGATCTTAAAATATTGACAGGAGGAGTTAAGAAAGAATTCATGGAATTTCAGGCAGTGTCCCCTCATCAAGCATATTTCAGTTTGTCGACACTGTCCCACTTTTTCCCCTTAAGTAGAAAGTCGAGCGACAAGAGAACGAGGCGGCGAATTGATCGGCGTTTAGCGCCATCTCTTGTCCCAGTTTTACTTGCTTGAAATAATTTTTCACTTTATGATTTTCATAAACTAAATGCATGAAAAGCACTTAGCGGAACGAGTTTGCTTTAAAAAAAAAAAAATAAAGCATTTAACAATCGATTAAGCCAAGACATCGTTAAAGCGAGTTTTTTCCCCCTCCTTCCAGAAACCCGTATAGAATGTAGTCGTATACTCGCTGCATCGGACATATAAAACATAAAGCGGCTTTTCTCATATTTTCCTTTCCCCGACCTTTTTTTCTTCTCGGTCTTTTTGCCCTCTCCTTCCTTCTTTTCGTTTTTATCTATGGTTAAAGGAAAAGAAATAGGTCGATGAATTTTACGATCTCGTATGACACAAAAGCGGAGATTCTGAAAATCCCGAACGGTTATAATTTGCAAAAGGGGGGGAAGAAATGCGACAGATAAGGAAAAATTCGTATTAGGCCGAGTTTTATTTTACGAAAACAGAATAGGGAAGATTTTTTCTTGGAACGCACGGATAATGATTTCACCGGATTTTGAGTAGAAATGGGATTATTAATTATTGGCGCCTGTGGAAATATACTATTGAAATTTCTGAACTGTAAATTTGGCATTTTCAGTTCGAATTCTGAACAATAAAGACCTTAGCTATCATCAGCTAAGAACAGGAGGCCGCAGCAGAAATGGCTTGAGATGTAATCAGGGATCGAAGAGATGCTGATCCCAACAAATGGAGGTTGAACGGCATAGAGAGGCCCACATCTAAGAGTGGATAGCAAAGGCTGAAGAGGAACGATAATTCTGGTCCAATAACTGAGCCGCTGTAAAAAATTGGCCCTCGCAAACCTCTAGAATAAATTTACCTCAGAATACGCATTCTCCCGATAAGCTGACAACAAAATTTCTATAAATCACCTCTTTTCCCTGCAACTCTATTTCAACTCTACGATTCCGACTCCCTTCAAAATTTTTCCTCCCCAAAAAAATTCGATATCACGAATAAAAATTTTCGGAAACAAAAAGTTTTGGTAACGTCGAGAAAAAAAACATTGATATTTATATCAGATGAAAACTGATCTTTATTGACATTTCCGACGTATTGATACATTATATATGCATCCCTAGATGGAACAGATATTCAGTATTGATTTTTCATACATGAGTTATGAGATTGCATAAGCCTAAAATAATAATTCTCCGATATTTATAAAAATTGCGAGAGAGGGGAAAATTTCCCTCGAAATGAGAAATCATCCAACGCGGTTTCATGATTTATCATTTTACTGAAAAATTTATTTCTTATATGAAGTTAATAAAAGGTTAAAAAATATTTCTTGCCAAGCCTTAACTTGATAATTAATGTTACGCCGTCTAGTTGCTTTATAAGGCAGCGGGAATGCGAATATATGTGTAAGAGAGAATAGAAGAAGATGAATAAATAACGCGGCAAAATTTTTTTTTTAAAAACTCAGAAAGTGTCATTCCTTGTTTTCTTTTTAATAAATACGTAAGGGTAAAAAACTTTACATTCTTCGCTTGGCTTATGAAGATATCATCTAAATTTCTCGCTCATTCACTGACAAGTTTTATATCGACCCAGTATAATTCCGGGTTTGAACCCCTCTTTTCTTCACCTCCCATTTTACTCCCCCTCGGGGGGAAACCCTCTAATTCTTTCTACATCTTACCAATCTGTCATTTACTTCATAAGGAGTAAATCAAATTTTTCGGCTTTGTTCGCGGATAGATTTAATGTAATGTAATAAATCACTATTTTTTATTTTTAAATAAAATATTCGATCCATGCAAATCTGTTTTGATTTTCTATCTCGGCTCTAATTTAAAAAAAAGAGAAAACAAAGCAATGGGGGCTTTGGTATTAGGAGAAAAAAAAGAAGCTTATTGAAAGCTTTTAAGAGCCATGGTATGCAAGCTAATTTATTATTTCTGTGAAAGCTTTAAACATTGGAGAAACGTCGAATGGCATTTTGCAATGGAGGGAAAAAAGAGCATTATAAAAAAAAAGCAAAAAAAAAAAACATGCTTGTTTGAAAATTCGAGATTTAATGTTTTCCCCTGCATTCCGAACATGTTTTACATTGCGTTAATAAAAACAATTCACTCCGAACTGCCCGATTCCGCTCTCTTTCCCCCCACCCCTTTTTTTAAAGCCCTTACCATTGAAATAGAATCCTATTTCCACAGTCGTAATTTAATTCTTTGCAATTTAATTTAATCAACTGGACTTTTTTTCTCATTCCCCCCCCCTTTTTTTTTTTTTTTTAAATCGTAATGATTACTTATTATTTTTAATTTTTTCATTGAGAACTGAGTGAGTTTTCGAAGGGCTTTAAATTTGATTTGAGAGCGGAGAGAAATGTGTGGAGGTTGGTAAAACAAACTCTTGTTGAGAGATTATACGGGCGGTCGTCGTATTTTCTATTGAGAGCTAGTTGGCAGTCTCTGGAAAGAAACATGAGAAAGTGAAATTTTTGTGAAGGATACACTGTATAAGACGGCTGATTGCAATGGCGCCGATAACAAAAAGATTCGAGGATAGTTTATGCAAAAAGGGCCTATGTAAATAGGGAAAGATATGCTTGCTCGCCTTTTTTGACTTATTACATGTTTTTTGAGTTTGAAAAGCTTTTGACAGTCCTATATTGTTATAGACCGTACATTAAGGTTATTTAAATATGAATTTTTGAAGAAGTTAATTTATTTAAGAAAAATCATTTAACTTTCAAGATTTTTTGCAATTTCTGCAAATGTTTATCACAATAATTTTTTATTACTAAAAATCTGCGATACTAGTATGACAAGGATTTAATTCCCCTGTTTATCACCGAAAACTCTATTTTACATTTTATTCGACTTATGACTTTCTGCCTTTGATACAACGATGAATAAATCAAACAAGTAAACACGAAGAGATTTCACTTACCCGCAACACGGCAAAAGTTATACTATACTGTATATTATCCGAGGTTATTCGACTCTGCTAAGTCAATATAATCTGTAAGTACATAAGCCGAAGCAATAATGCGGTCCAGCAACGTAATGCCTCCCTCAGGACGACTTCCATCCTACACTATCTGTCTCTGTCCCTTTTTACGGCCTTTTTTCCCCGTGTTATTTCATTGCGCGCCCAAAAAAAAAAAAAGAAAAACTTAAAAACACTTTCCGAAAAAGGATTCGATGTCGGAGTTAATCATAAATCATTTTTTGCGGGCGATAGTAGAGTGCTTTTTTTTGTCCCCTGCTCACTTATAGGGACGGACTAGCAATCGAAAAAAAAAAAGGACGAAAGATCTCATTTATTTTTCCCTTCCCCGGGTTCTATTTTAGAATCGTAAACGTGAAATCATATGAAAAATCCCTTTTTAGTGTAAGATGTTCTTACATCGGGGTTTTAACCCTTTCTTAATCCAGCGGACAATCCGGTGTCAATTTGGAAGAGCTTATTAGGCTTTAAACAAACTTGCTAGAAAATTGTTGTTTATTTTAAATTAGAATTCCTCGGGTAATTTTCCGTTTTCCCCTCCTTATTTCTATCGTTTTAAAACGACCATTTGGTTGGGACACAAATTTCCTTGTTGACCCAGAAAAATCTTCCAAGCAAGAGATTATGCATCTAAAGGTTTGCTTCTCTAGGACATCCGCACGGAGTTCGCAAGCATTTAGGATCCTCATAAGCGAAGAAAGGGATTCAAAAAATTGTAATCTTTTTTTTTTAGGTATATTGAAACTCGCAGATAACAAAAAATTATTTTGGACCAGAGAAGTGTTTTTGTGGCTCACGATTCTTGCTACACAATTTTAATTTGTGATCACTCACCCTAAAGGTTTTTGTTACTTTTTCCCTTTCTCTTAAACAAATTGCATTAAGTCGAACAAGTTTTCCTTTTCTTCTTCTTTCACGTTACATTCCGAGAATCGTAAAGGATATTCAATCAGATAAAAAGAAAAGAAGGTAAAAAAAAAGAGGCCCAGGAAACACGTATAAAAATAATTTTCAGTTCATTAAGCTTTTAAAGGAAATGAAATATAAACAAAACCCTGTAGGAAAAATCATGAAGACGAAAAATAAATATGCTAGTGTTATTAAATAAAAATGGAAAATATTAAAAAAAAAAAAAAGAGGGAATAATTGAAATTACTGGTACAATATTCATAATTATTTTGTACAATAACAACAAGAAACGAAAAGATAAATTCATCTCTCCGGAAATAACAATTATCTTGATTCAAAACTTTTCCGTCGCGTTTAAAACGTATTGTTAACTTACGAGGATTTATTTTTAACGAAAAAAAGAAAAAAATTGCCCTTAGCGTAACGTTCCTTTTTTTTTTGCACACGCTTTTAGGTCTTCGCCAAGTTTTTCTTTTTCTTTTTTATTATAACGCGGAGAAATAATGAACTGTTACTCGCAAGTTTTTTTTTCTTTGAGAAATCTATCTGAGCTTGAGCATTACTTTCTTTCAAAATCTTATTTAAAAGTTTTATTCTGCTTTTAAGATTAAGTTAATAACAAAAAAAAGCTAAAAAGAATTTTGAAAATAACTCAATTGGTTTGAAGATTGTTTTTATAATGAGTGCAAAGAATCAAGTAAGTTTTATTGTATAGTCATTTTAGTATTCGTAATTTTTTTCAGTCGATCAAGTTCTCATATTGATTCAATTTTTTTAAAGGATTTTTTAGCCGGAAAACACGAAGGATTTTGAAAATATTTCAAAACATCAAAATTAAAACATTTTTTTTAAAAATTTTAAATCATGGGTTTTATTAAGAGGTTTTTAAGTTGTTGTTTTTTGGCCAAACTGGCCCCATGGCGACTATCACCCTTATTCTAAATGATAATTCTCCGTAAAACCACGAAATGCGATTGAAAACTATTTCGAAAGTTGAAATTTCACTTTTGATAATGCGAATTCTTGCATCATCGATTTGAAGCTCCCAAAATATCGACATCCAATAACCCATATCGAGATATTCTTTCAATTTTGCCGATATTTCAATTACAATCGAATATCGGGTTTTCCTAAATAGTGTCCTCGATAATTCTATTTGTATATTTAACCAGGCGCCAACTTTTTTTAATCTTTAAGTCAAAAAAAGGACATTTAAATTTCCGATTTTGAATTTGGTTCCTTTTCTCGTGAATGTCCCTTATTTTTGAATGGGGACTTTCAAGATTTAATTCAAAAGTAAATTGGGACGTTTAGAGCCCCTTATTTTTGAATTGGAACCTTGAAAGTCCCAATTAAAAATAAGGAATTCTAAGGTCCCAGCTCAAAATAAGGGACTGTAATGTCCCAATTTAAAATAAGGGACTGTAATGTCCCAATTCAAAATAAGGGACTGTAATGTCCCAATTCAAAATAAGGGACTGCAATGTCCCATTTTAAAATAAGGGACTGTAATGTCCCAATTCAAAATAAAGGACTGTAATGTCCCAATTCAAAATAAAGGACTCTTAAGGTCCCAATTAATTTTTTAATTGGAACCTTGAAAGTCCCAATTCAAAATAAGGAACTCTAAGGTCCCAGCTCAAAATAAGGGACTGTATTGTCCCATTTTAAAATAAGGGATTGTAATGTCCCAATTCAAAATTCGGGACTCTAAAGGTCCCAATTCAAAAATAAGGGACTCTTCTAGTAACAGTTTACTGGAAGGGTTAACATCGAAAAGAAATCAAGTTTAATCCTTGAGAATTCTAACGTTTGATAAAAAGGCAGCAGACTTATATAGTATATGATCTTTTTTTCATATAGGTAAAAAGTTTTGAAAGAGCATAAATAAAACCAAGTCTGGTGTTGACTGTAGCAGGTTCCGGTTATGCAGTCTACCGTGAGTGCGTTAATTATGGGGAAAAAAGTAAAAATTAAACTCTCTCGAGTTTTTTTTTTGAACCCCTTAGTTGCTAAAATATAGAATAAAGTACTTTTTTTTTCGTTTTGAATATTAAATAGCGTCATAGGTGTCACTTAATAAGGTAAAGTAAATTAATTTGTAATGGATTTCCCAGGTGTGGCTGAGTTTTTTTCCCCTTCAGCTTTTTTTTTTTTTAATATGAAAAATTTTTTGAGAGTTAATTTTTTTACGGACGTATCTTCATCTTATCTCATCATTTTATTTTTTATAACGAGAAAAAAAAAAGATGAATTCTATATTAAAGCTTGTTTCTCCGGACAAAAATTATTTTCCCAATTGGCAGGACGCCATGACAACAGAATGGAGTCGTTCGAAAATCATTATGGGAAAACTAGAAGAGTATGGGATAAATGCCATTCGGAAAAATGTTTTTTTTTTTTGGTCGGGAGGGGGGAGTTGGAATTGATATCCGGGGAATAGTTTAATCTTATTTTTAGTCCGGATTAATGCAAAATCGGATTTACTCGGCGGTTATCGCATTTACGGTGATTATAGCGAAATAAAAATTCGTTGAAAAGAAATATCGATTTTTTGAGTTTGAGCATTTTGATTTAAGGTTTGTCCTAAAAAAATATCTTCCAGTAAAAAAAAAATGTTGGCTTAAATAAATGCAGCTCAGCGAAAAGTTCTGAACCAATTTTAGATTAATTTTACACCAAGCAGAATGTTTTACATATTATCAAAGCAAAAAAAAAAAAAACTCGAATCTTCTTTCCCTTCGCATGCTTTTCGATAACGCAATCATGTTTCCCAAGGCAATCCAATTATTCTTAAGATAGATTACGACACTAGGTTAAATTGCTTCCGGACGTCTTATTGAGGATCGTATTACTTTGCTTTTGATCCCATCCTCGATTAAATTTACATTATCAGATTCAAGAGGCTTGACCCAAGAACAATACATCTAATTTTGCCCACGGGGAAATGCTTGTTGTCTCTTCGGTAATTACAACGAAATGGGTTAAAGTCTTTCCTTCGTTCTTACATTTCGTTTTCCATATAAACAACAAAGAGTATAAAAAAAAAATATATAAAATGCGATTAAATGATTAAAAAATAAGGTCTCGGAATGCTTTTTTAATTATTTTCCGGTAGCCTTTCATAGCTTTTAATTTTAAATCGAAAGGGGGTATAAAGGATTTAACGGGTAAATCGACGGTGCCTTTTTTTGTAAACTCGATTTAATTTTTTACATTTTCCCTTTTAGTGTTTTCTACGGTGGAGTAAGCTAAAGCGTTTTGTTCGGGGATGATAAGTCTGTTCCATTTTGGGTTCAGTTAGAGTGTCAAAGTTTAAAAAAAATTAGTTAAAATGAGGGACTTTCAGAGCCTTTGTTCGTAACTTTGCCAGAGTTGGCGACACCACAATTTGAATCTAAATCCACGATTGTTTAAAAAATCTTATAACCTTCTTTCTTGACTCCAGAAGACTCTAAATTGTATGAATAAATAAATTCCTCCTTTAGGCCGTACTAAATTGTAATAATTTTTGTCAAAAATGCCTTGAAGCAGATAAAGAAAGCTACTAAACCTATTTATTTCACAGGAAAAACAAAATGCAAGCAAAAAGTATATTTTCAAAACAAACGTGGATTTAGATTTTCTTCAAAATTGTTGTGCCGCCATCTTTTGACAAAATGGTAAACTAACTCACTGAAAGTCCCCCGGAATAGCTAAACTTTTTCAGTCAAAAAATTTTGTCAGGGAAATTAGAAGTTTTTTTCTCCTTCAAAAGTTACACATAGTGTTTCCGGCAAGCTCTCTGTTCATTCAGTTATTTTAAAAAAGAAAAAAGGGAATAGGAAAATGTCCAAGTTAATCGATCTCATATCAGCAGTTTAATTAACTTCCTGTCGGCCACACCACCTAAACGGCATTACAATTTGTAATTGGTTGTTTCACTTCTTTTACTTCAATCAGAATTTTTACGCTTGTTCCCTTTCACCAAGAAAAAAGTTTAAAAAATAACCAGATCCGTATTTTTGATTTTACGGTGAAACAAGCAACAAAAATCACTGTAACTAAACCCTCTACGGTTTTAATTTCGACGGACCCTGTACACTGAAAATAGAATCCCACAAACTTGAAAACATGAGACTTTGGCAAAACCCGAAAAGCCTTACAACAAGAATACATTTTGAACTTGGTTGAAAAGAGGATAAAGATCCCAAGAGCCTGAGAACAGGGAACAGTGATTTAACTCTCCAACTGCTGGTGACCGTTCAAAAATTGCAGACCAGACTGTTATCCTGAAAATTTATTACCCCAAAGGCTATCGCTAACGACTTAAGACTCGAACCTATCTGTCTTTTCTTTTCCTCTTATTATCTTCGGATATCTTCTTTCTCCGTTTCGTGCCGGCCTATTGTTCCCATGTATTATTAATAATAATGAAAACCCGCGCGGATTAAAAACCTTTTATAAAGTGGCTACAAGAAATTATGTAATGTTTTACTTTCATTAGATCTGTGTGAACTCTCCGGGAAATTGGAGAGTAAAATATTTGATGAAATAGAAATGTTTCGAGGTAACAGAAAAGCTACGAGCTTTGAGGAAACAGACAAGTAGCATTAAAAATGATGGAAATTTATGTGTATGAGTTGAAAGTTTTTTTTATTAAGTTTTTGTTAGCTTTGAATGTTGAGTTCATGAGTTGGGAATATTATTACGTGAGCATGTTTCTGCTGGGAAATGGTGCCTCAAATAAACTTTGAGGGAGTTTTTTATCATTTTTATGGATATAATTAAAAATTTAAATGAATTATACGGGTGGTGTGACTATGAGAATGGGTTTATGTCGATCCGAATACAGGGACTGCAGGAAAGATTTTTTAGAAAATTTGACTACAAAATAATCTTTTTTATTACTTGATTAAAATTTTTCTCGTGAACGAACAAGCATCCAGACAGAACACGACGCGACGCAATAACTTGGGAAAAAAAACTCTCCATGAAAAACATCGATAATTAAAAAATATTCCAGCTCTACCTACGCTGATTCAAAATCGCTTTTTTTAAATTTTTTCCTGTAATGATCCCGATTCGTAGAAATACTCAGCATAAAAACCAATAACATTCTAAAAGCATACCTCACTTATACAAAAGCAAACAACTACGTGATTTACTACCCGTCCTAAATTCACCGTAATAGTCTCCCAGACAAAAGATCTCCGACAATTTTATCTCCCTTACCAGAGCTATTTCAAACCTTATCTGAAAAAAAAAAAAAAACTTTTACGCAAGTCAATAACTTACATAAAGGGTAAACTATATATATCAAGACGCTTAGGAGCATATGTCTTTCTCTATTGTTTTTTTTCCGCATCTGTCGTCGCAGAGGGAAATGGTATTCGGAAGTGCCAAAAACGTTTTTTTTTTTTCATTCTCCCCCTTAAGGAACATCGTACACCTTTTAGTAAGGGGTGATATCTTCTATGTTTGCTCCCAAAGTCGAAATAAGTCTGATTTATCACGGGCTAAGAATTCAAACGATCATTTTATGCAAATTTTTGAAAAAAAAAAGAAGAACTCAAAGGGGAGGGAACTTGAATAGAAGAGAAAACTGTGTTTAAATAAGAAATATAAGGATGTGAATTTGGTATAAAAAAAATAAAGAAGGGAACCAAATAGGCTTTGCACAAATCTCTTTAGTAAAAAGTTGAGATATCAAACCTGACGCTCCATTATCCTTTCATGTCGTCTTCAAATTTGACGATGAGACTGGAATTATGAAGTTTTTGGTTTTTCGTGTGGATTGTAGGTTTGTGCTTTAGCGCGTTAGTGTTCAAGGTCCCTCTTTTCCGTGTAAGTGCCTTTTCTTGAACATAGTACTGAAAACATTGGGTCTACAAGAAAAATTTTTCCAAAGATGTGGTTGACAAGAAAAATTTATAAAAAGATTATTCGAGCAGAAAAATTTATTAAAAAATTTGGTTGACAAGAAAAAATTGCCAAAAGATTGTTCCACAAGAAAAATTTTATCAAAAGATTTAATGGACAAGAAAAAACTATAAAAAGATTGTTCGACAAGAAATATTATCAAATGATTTGTTCAACAAGAAAAATTCATCAAAAGGTTGTTCGACAAAGAAAAATTATCGAAAGATTTGTTCAACAAGAAAAATTATCAAAAGATTTGTTCAACAAGAAAAATTCATCAAAAGATTGTTCCACAAGAAAAATTATCAAAAGATTTGTTCAACAAGAAAAATTCATCAAAAGGTTCTTCGACAAAAAAAGAAAGATTATCAAAAGATTTGTTCTACAAGAAAAATTCATCAAAAGGTTGTTCGACAAAAAAATTATCAAAAGATTTGTTCAACAAGAAAAATTATCAAAAAATTTGTTCAACAAGAAAAATTTATCAAAAGATTTGTTCAACAAAAAAACTCATTCAGAGATTGACTCTACAAAAAAAATTATGGAAAGACTTGATCAACAAGAAAAAAATTCTGAGAAAATTTGCTCAAAACAAAAACACTAAAAATCTCAAATTAGCCCGAAAAATGTTTTTGCTCTTGATGTTCATTTCAAAGACACTACACTAGAACCTTTGAAAATTACTCTGATAATTATTTATAATGAAAATCATTCGTCTTCTCATAGCACATAAATCTCAAAGCATAAAACGTAAATTCCAAAATGAAATGATTCGTTGAAGCAGCGTTAAAATCTTTTACTTAAAATATTTCTCCTGTTAAATCATAATTCAGGTTATGCTTAAACTTAATAATCTCAGTACTTCATCAAATCTTACAGCATGAATGAGATTCTCTCTTGCCAGGTAAAAGTTTTTGATAAGGAACAAGGATCAAGCTTATAGGAAACCCCCCTTTAAGCAATATAATGATGCTTTCATTCTCTTACGGTTTTGAGCACAGTGTATCACATTCGCTTTGGATCGGAAGAGCTTAAACGAAATTATAAAGTGAAGCGATTACCGTTTATTCTTTAGAAAATCGTTTTTATAAAAGGAAATGTTAAAATTATTTTTACAATGAGCCTAGATTTTTTTTTTTTAAAGAAAAAAATGCGGAGGGAAATGCAAAAAGGAATAAATGAAGAGGAATAATTCTTTCTCGAAACAAATAACTGTTGCTAAAGAAACGATTGTCTAGATAAATGTAAAATCCTTTGCATCCATAAAGAAAATAACACAAGATAAAGAAAGGAAAGTCTTCCATTTATTTCCTCGCGTCTTAGATAATAATCCAATAAAGTGTAAAGATCGATTTAAATTTTAACCATTACTTTTGAAAGGGGAGGGATTTTTACGGCGAATTTATTTTAGAAAATGGAGCGTTACATTTCCGTTTAATAAGTTTTAAAATAACTTCTTAAAACAAAATAAATCAAGCTTAAAATTCAAAAGATAAACGTTTAAACAATAAACCACGCTGCAGCATTTTTTTTTTTTTTTTTTTTTTTTTTCGAAAACTGTTTTTCATCCGGGTTATGATAAAGAATGGGATGCGAAAACCCGACCGACATTTTTTTTAATAAGTCAGTAGTTCGCAACCTTTCCTTTTTCTTTTCCTTCCTGCAATTTTTTTTCTTCTCTCTCTCCTCCGTTGAATACGTGGTCAAGATGTAGTCGAAGTCACAGGCACGTTGAAAGCATTTGCGCGGGTGAAAAATGCGGAGGGATTAATGCCGTGAACCGTAATTCGTCATGCCTAGAAAGGAAAAAAAAAGGAGGAGAATGTCGACTGGGAAGTTTTAACTGGGACTGGGTAGATCCGAAGCGAGAGTCACTCGTCACGTCTCTCCGTTCTTTTTTTTTTTTTTTTTTTTTTTTTGATGTATAAAAAAAAGGGTTTTCTATTCTCTTTCGATATTTGGTATTGTTTTTCGTAAACATTCGAAGCAAAACTTACAGTCAACATACTTTTTTTTCCTTTCCTTTCTTTTCTTGTTTTTTCGTATTCGTTTTCCGATTTTTTGGAAAAGAGAATTTCTTTGAATCAAGTTTTTGTTTGCTATTTGAATTTTCTACGCATACGGGTTTGTTTGAGGTAAAAGTTGCAGGGTTGTAATTTTTTTTTTTTTGGAATTTGGATGTTTCCTATAATTTTTTGTTCGGGTTTAGCGTAGATTTTGCCAAGTTTTTGTGATGTTATAAACACAAAATATGGATCCCTCTTTTCCTCCAAAAAAATTTTAACTGGTCTCTTATTGCTGGTGGTCAAGATGGATCTGGAAGAAGGACATGAATGGGAGAGTCGTAGAGACGGCGCTGGTTGTTGTTGTTTGATGATCTGCCCGAAGACAGATTGGGGCCACCTGACCTCTTTGGTGGATTCCCTTTGGAGTCCCTTGGGCATATGCTGCGGGGACCCAAGTACAGGCTGCTGCAGGCCATCATGCAAGGTCGAGGGTAAAAGCAGACTTGGTCGCATGAATCTCTCCTGGTTGCGGAATATCCGGAATAGGACCGAGTTAACAGTAGAGGAGTTATTCCGAATGGCCGCCGATCTTGAAAGATTCAAGGAGCTCGTCGGATTTATCGCCTAAGCTCGTGTGCGAGCATGGCACTAAAAGAAGAAAGGGTCCAAGTTGAGGGAGACCTTTATTCAGGAGTGGACGAATGTAGGTTGAAAGAAGAAGAAGAACGTTGCTACCCATAGAAACCTTTTTAAAATTTTTTTCGCACATAAAATTATTTTTTAAATGGACCATATTTGGTGCTGCCAAGCTATAATAAAAACATGACAACTTAAAAAATCTATTTGAATTTTGTTAAAATCGCCCAAAATCAACCCACATTTCCCCGCATTTATATGGAAAGAAACTAAAGGGATAGTTGTCTCTTAGATATCATGAATAAAACATTGATAAGCCTTTTAGAAGGGTCATTCAGTCCGAACGGGCGGATTTTTTTTCACGGCTTAGGAAAATGGTCAATTATGCGTACATTCAGACCCGATAAAGTTCTTTAACGGCCGAAGAGGAATAAGAAGAGAGTGCGGGTGGGGAAGGGAGAAAAAAAAAAGGTAAAACCTTTTTTTATTAATAGGTGAACCATTTTTAAAAGGTTCGAACTTTATTTCCGTTAAGGGAGCAGTTTTGAATGCTTTTTTCAGATTAACCTATCGTTTTCACTCGGGCAAGTTAACTTTCAGGATGTGTGTGGATCTGAAAAGCAATTGAATGGTAAGAAAGTGGTTAGGGCAAATGGATAAATAGCTTTTCAATCTCAAAACAATAATCCTGAAGACTTAAAATGTAATAGCATAATCAATTTAATTGTTGGTATTTTCTTGATTTCGAAGTTTCGATATCATAAGAAGCGATTATTGCTAGATTAATGCAGTGCTGAATTTATAAGTTAAAATTCATTTAAATCCCGATAATTATTTTCGCTTTTCTTTATTTTGAAATGAGAGAATGAAAAAGTTATAATGAGATATTTATAAATGTTAAATATTATTAATATTATTTCGGCTTTTACAGGAAGCTTGCCAGGTGGCTCCCAGAAAAGTGCCTTAAAGCGGGTGAAGCCCTGCAAACAAATCCAGCTTGGAAGTCGTTGCAGGACAAAGGGCTATTCCAATTGCAACTTACTTCCAGTGCTGTTTAATATAACAGGACCAGAGTTCAAATTGGCCCGGCACATATTTTAATTTCCTGAGCCCTGTTTTTAGCCTTAACCCGCCCGACCAAAGCTGGAAGTTTTTAATCTGACTCGAAATTCTTATCAGACTCGATTTCTAATTTCTCATTCTTTTTATTATTTTCCTCGACATTTTCCTTTAAAATTCCTAATCAAGATGTAACAATTTAATTAATAATTATAACTGGAGACTTAAAAGTTGACAACCTCCCAGCGAGGAGGTAATATTATTTAACAGTCCTCCCGCTCATCTTTCCCTTGTTTTTAATATCCTACGGCAAGTTTTGCTCCAACGCCAAATACCTTCCATGCATTTGATAAAGGATTAATTAAACTAACCTTATTTCCCTTCATCCTTTTTATATTTTTTCCCTCCTTCTTCGAGTAACGTCATTTATCTTTGAGAATTTCTTAGCAACAACAACAAAAAAAATAACGAACCGTTTTTTTCTTTGTACAATTGCAGCCAACCTTTTACTGAAAAGCAACTTCCACATTAATTTAAGTTAAGAGAAAAGGAGAAGTTAATATATTGTTTACAATTATCCTATTAATAGCTTGTAATTCTCTCTGTGAAGTCCATTATTAATCTGTCAAGAGAGTGGTAATGCAATTTACCATTGTAAAAACTTTCGCCCGAAAAGGGTTTGTTTTCCTTGAAGGAATTTAATTCGGTCAAGTTATTTAGGAATTCAGGGTTTCGATTTAGATAAAAGACTTCATTACAAAAGGGCTAAAAGTTTTAGTTGGAGAAAAAAATTCCAAAAAAAGAATGGAACTAAACCGTTAGAATGATATAATAGGGGAAAGTAGAGAAGCATAAGCCAAGGTTTGTATAAAGGGAGACTTGAAAACGGATCACGTCTGTGGCTATCTCTCCACGTGAGCGAGATAAGCAAGGGAACCGATGTAAAATATCGACTTAATGTAAACCAACACGTTTCTAAAAGGCCGGGGATAATTAGTTCCACAAACGGTTACTACTGCTTTTCCTGTTGTATTTATGGCCGATATTCATTTTCTAGAAACCTCTCCCCCTCTTTTCTCTTTAACTATTAAATCTATTAGTTTCGGCCGACTTCGTGTAAGCTGGATTACGAATATACCCGGATAAAAGTTTCAGTTTTCAGATATGTAAAGCATTTCGGGATTCAAGTTGTAATATTTATGGTTGAAAAGGTTGAAGGACTTATATTTTAATATGATACGATTCGAGATGTCGGAATATTTTATAGGATATGTCTTAAGTTGAGGAGTTAAGGAGAAGTTGGTATTTGAGATGTTTGCTTTCCGTTGACCGATAGAGCGAGGAATGTAAGGATTTAAAGTCGAGCCTAAGGTTAAGTCTTCGATTCTTCTTCAGTTGGCTCTCTTATGCAGAACGGCGGCCCGGAGCAAGGATCTCATTAGATCCTTGTTCCGGGCCAAAATGACTCCTTAAGATTTCGTAGCGAGGATGTTATTTTTTCCGGATCATTTGGAGATCGGATTAGAAATGAGCAGACACGAGAGATGGATGTAGTAAAGCTCGCTGCAGAGCAGAAGTGGCAGTGGGTAGGGCATGCAACCATGGTGGCCCAGGAGCAATGGGAAGTGACGATGAGAGGAAGAGGGAGACCTCAAAAGCAGTGGTTGGATGACGTAACTGAAATAGCAAGAAGGGTCTGGATCCGAAGAGCGAGGGCCGATCGACCTAGAAGGCATTGGGACAAGCCAAGTTGTTGAAGACTAAAGAAGAAGAAGAAGGTGATGTTCATCTCTGCCCTGGTGTCCGTGGTCTTACTTACTTTTCTCACCATGGTAATTACCAGGGAATGTTTACTTTGGTGGTTTTCCATGGTTGAAGACTGGTAGTTGAAGACTGAAGAAGAAGAAGAAGAAGGTGATGTTCTTCTCTGCCCTGGTGTCCGTGGTCTCACTTACTTTTCTCACCATGTTAATTACCAGGCAAAGTTTACCCTGGTGGTTTTCCGTTGCCTTCCGCAGCATAGTACTATAGCCAGTTTGAGCTGTTTCAGTTTTTTCTATAGATCTCGTTGGTAAGTCCACAAGGAGATCAGTTCTCGATGAACTCAACCAATTAGTGACACTACTGCCTGCTGCCTCTGAGAAGGAACTTACTAGATTAATACCTCATAAATGAGAAAAACCTGGAGCTCTTCGTAGCAGGTTCACCAAACCTAAAATGGTCTGTTTAGATAGGAAGTTCCACAAAGTACATAGGGCTTGGATCATGTTTACCAATTGATTCAACGTCTTTTGAAATTTCTTCTACGACTGGTACTTCTACTTGTTGATGCTTTTAGTATCAAGGGAGCTTGCTAAGGCTGCTGCTTGCTCAGGCTGCTGCTGTCGCCGCCGCTGCTGCTACTGCTGCTACTGCTGCTGCTGCTACTGCTGCTGCTGCTTCTTCTTCTAAATTTCAAAGTTTCTTCTTCGACAGGTGCTTCAACTTGTCGATGCTTTTAGTATCAAAGGCTGCTACTTGCTGAGGTGGCTGCTGCAGCTGCTGCTGCTTCTTCTTCTAAATTTCAAAGTTTCTTCTTCGGCAGGTGCTTCAAAATGTTCTTGATGCTTCTCCTTCTAAATCTTGTAGTGTCATTCGATGAAGTTTTTTGCAAACATGCTGACTCTATTCGTATTGTTGCTTATACTTAGCGTGCACTCTTCTTCTAATCTTTGATCTTGTTATTAAACATTTCGGATTTATTACAAGTAAACAAACCTAAAAATTCTTAAAAAAAATTACTTACAAGTAATTTTTTCTATCTACACCATCCATCTTTAATAATTGAAGTTTAAGAATGGGCCTCCCGTGACAAAGGCAACTCGGAAATTAGAACGGAAGATGAATGAAGGAAAACGTGATCAGAAACGGTGATACTAATACAACAATGCTTGTTCATTGTTGTCTCAAGTTATGGGCATCACTTACGACAGCGCTACTCAACAAACTTCTTTTCTTCTGCACCTCTCTGAAGTTTTCCTTCATCCCGAGTCGAAAAGAAGATTATAAGATTTTTAACAAATATAAATAAAGGAAAATGTGGGAAATGTAGGAAGTTACGGACTCGAGAAAAAAAAATCCTTTGTTACGGATTTCCAGACGCTATTAACATTGAAGGTTTTATGTCTTTGGGTGACATTTAGCCGAATAAACCGATTATTATTTTGAATTTCGATACTTAGCCGGGGGAGATAACATTAAGATTTATTTTCCGGGAAACTACATTGTTTATATATTGAGTAATGTAGGTCATAACGATGATAATTATGGTCTGTGGCGTCGGCAATTAGAGGGTATTTATAAGGGAGACTGTCTATCACGTGACTTATCCATCAGCCAAT
The DNA here is from genome assembly GCA_023512825.1 of Liposcelis brunnea. NCBI lineage: Eukaryota > Metazoa > Arthropoda > Insecta > Psocodea > Liposcelididae > Liposcelis > Liposcelis brunnea. The sequence goes on from CM042071.1 coordinate 8,503,521, forward strand.
CCCATCATTATTAATTACAACGGATTTTCTGCTTCGGCGAGCTCTTCATTCGTTAATTGACTGCTGAATTTTAGTGGCTCCGTGAATTTTCCTCTGTAAAGGAATTATTCGATTTCCATTGGAAAACGGAAAAGTTGTTATAAGATTTTTTTTGAGGATTTGGATCGTAAACAAGCGAGTCTATATGTCAGATAGAAGAAGAAAGGAATTCGGATCAATCGATGAAATATCTCGGCCGCATATTTCACAAAACAATTTTGTATTTTTCTTTATTTCTCTCTTTCTCCTTTCGCCTTGATTTAGTTTTTTCTTATTTTTTTTGCGTCTTTGCTGTACAAGATGTTTTTTCAATAGCCATTCTTCCTTTTCCCGTTATTTTCATTCCAGTTGGATTAGCGGGGAGGTTAGATTCGTGGATTGGATAAAAGGTTAAGATTTTGAAGGAATTTGATATTCAAAAGAAACGATGGGAATGAGGCAAGAAAGAAAAATCGGGTTTGAATTTAGAAGGAAATTGATAGGAGCTCTAATGCCACTTTAAGGCACTAGCAGCAGCCCTAGATGGAATTAGTGCCTCGGTCGGATTCATCTAACCTAACCTGGGCAGTTCTTTCTTCTGGTGCAACTTAAATCTGGCTTCCAAGTCAAAGAATTAAATGAATCCATCTGAAGTTTTTAAGCAAAAATTAAGAAAACTAACAGACGAGATTTCCCTTATGCTGTTGCCAATTTTGAAACTTCTACATATTTATCGAATGTATCAACTTTTTCAATTGATCCCCTAGCTAAGCTCTGTAATAAAAAATTCATCAACAATTGAATTAACGCCAAAGCCGATAAGCTACGAGCTATAACGAGCTTCTATTTCCTTTTTTTTCCCTCTTATTCTTTCCTCTTAATATCGGCAAAGCCATAAACATGCTACCGAATTTTTTTTTCCACCACGTCCGTATGATTTAAAATCAATAGCGTCAGGGGGACGATTTTAAATGACATTGTCAAAATGGAAAAATTCAAAAATACAAAGGAAACACAAAAACATTAATAAACCCGGCGACATTTATAACCACAGATTTAAAAAAAAAAAAAAATTAAGGGGATATAATATGGAAAAATGGGAAATGCGAGAAATAAAACGAGATGAGGCAAACAATAGACATAGAAACGCGGCCCCGCGGTCATTTTTGAAACAATAGCTGACAATTTGTCACTAGTCACAATATATATACGGGATTCCTTGGTTTAAAGCTTTAAAAGGACTTCATTCCTAGTTTTTCAGCTCGTGTCGCTTCAAGTAAATTATAACATATTCATTCGATGTTTTTATTACGAAATTGCATATTTGGAATTTTGTGGGGATTTTATGGTGTTTGAGACATAAGGTTTACTCATTTTTAAGGGGTCAGTAAGGGGATTGAACTTGAGGGAGGCAAAGCTTTTTGTTTGAAAATTTCGAAAACAATTTATTTTTGTGCCTCCTTATAAATTTTTTGAAGGAAAATCCCTGGGAAAGTCCCTTTATCATTTTTATAGCATCATCCTTTTAACCAATATGACTTAAAAAGGACAATATCAAAACAGGTGTTTTTTAAAGTAGTATCCTTTATTTATTTATTTATTTTTCTTTTTTTTGGAAATTGAAAGTTTTTTATTGTGACTTTATAGATATCAAAAGAAATGGGAAAAAGAGAAAATTGCGACTTTTTATTTTTAAAAAAAATCTTTCTCCTGCTCGGAGTGTTAAAATACAATCATTTATTCCTAAGGGAGGTCGTTTGATTGTTGTCAATGAAATTCTTTTGAACTTGGAAAAGTATTAAAAATTTTTTAAATTTCGAAAACGAAAAGCACAGAAAGTGGTGGCTGCCGTCATTAGATATCATTCATAACATTTTGCCACGATAGTTTAGGTCTTTCAAGTTGGGACCTTTGTTGCGACTCTTTTATTGAGTCAAATAATAGTTCATCTTTCACCGATAGGTTGTGCTAGCTAGTTAAAAAACAGCAAGAAGTCTTTCTTTTTAATGAATGGTATGTTGGTCATCAAGTCTTATTGGTTGGCTCCCAATACTCCCATTTAGATTTTTTTATGAAGGAAATGTTGAATCGGAGTCAACGCCATGGTTATGAACAAGGAGCTTCAAGACTCGGAAGAGAGCCCCAGAAGTGATCGATGTGAGAGAAGTGATGAGGATGATCTTTCTGGAAATCACTTTTTGAGTTGTCTACCAAATTAAATTTCAACCATACGTTAATAATGTTACCAAGAATTTTCAACTAGGATGGTTGAGTACTGACTAAGTTTCACCGTTAAACTTGAGACTTGTTAATAATTTTATTATTCCAAGAAATGATGCAAGGTTGGGAAATCTTTCTCTTTGGTTGTGACGTTATAACGTTCGAATAAAATCTTGGTTGATGGAAACGTTTCCATCACGTTTCCATCCGAGAGGTTACAATCCAGTAGTTATAACGTTCATTGTCGTACAGACGATCAGCAAGTAAAATTTTAAAAAAATTGATTGGCCATGGACTTTTTGCTTTGAGGTACAGAAATCGCTATCTCAATATTGTAAGGTTCCATCTCCAATGACGAGGTTGACACAATTGACACAAGAGTCCATATATTTAGCTTATGGCGAACCGGGATCAATGTGCGCAGTGAAGATGGCGAAATACAAGAAAAACTTACCTTTGCCAGATAGGGACCGACAGCATCTTCTTCATCAACAGCTTAATGTCAGCCATTGTAAATAAGGGAACTAAAGTTATGAGTTAAGGGAACTTAATTACTAAAGTTATTGTAAATAAGGGAACTATCATTTATGAGATTGATAGCTGAGCAAAAGGTGTAAAATATTTTTGAAATATGATAGATATTATACAGATTAGCTACACTTTAAAATAAACAAAACATAAAATGTACACTCAATGGAACACCACATCAGTTCATGAGCTAAACAAATATTACATTCGGTTTTGCTTTGTCGATAATTTCAACACACAAAACCAGAATATGACGTAATCCGCCAAATTCTACGATATCAATAAAAACGTCAAAACCTTCAGCATTTATTTTTTTAGGGAAATCCTCGTATTTTATTACTCACCGCGAAAATCCCCAAGAAAACCGGTTATAAAGGTCTACCGCTTTTGAAATGATGATTTCAATTACGAGGGCCTCGAGGAAAGTTATGCGGGGAGGGGCTAAGGGAGGGTTACAAAACAGATTTCCAACAAAACCAAAAATAATAATGAAAACAATATAATTTCATCAAAGTTTCCTTATTAGAACGGATTTTATATTAAGAATCGCAGTTTTGAAAATCTCAGGGTAAGATGAAAATTTCACCCCCCAACTCCCTTTTCTTGGTTTTTGATAATGAGTTTTGCTTCCTGTTTAGCTTTATGTTCCTTGTTTCGTATTTCCCTTTTTCTTCTTATTTCATAGCTAGCACCCGTTTGGAACAAGATATCTAAGAATAAAATTTTGGTAACAATGCACATTATCATCCCCCTTTTTACTCCCCTCTTCCTCCCCGGCTTTTTCTTTTCCCTCGTTTTGATAGAGTTTCCTACTTCCTCCTTAAGGCGAGATGTTTCGCATTTCCATTTCTCCTCGGTCGGGGATTTCTTTTCCAGTAAAATGTCGCCGTAGAAAGTTTTAAAGAGGAAAAAAATAAAAATCCCCGCCATCTTTTTTTTTTTTTTTTTTTTACCTTATTTATTTGCGGAGGGAATTTGCGAAAAAAAAAAGAAAGAAAGAAAAGAACCGACGCCAGATGACTGTTTTCAAAAAAACCGTTTGCGAATTTCCTTCATGAATAATATCATGTTTATTATTAAAAACCTTATTTTGTCTTGAATATAATTTAATTTATGATCTGAACTTCCATGTTTCCCGAGGAGAAAAACGAACTTTTTATTTAGAAATATTATAAGCTTGGGTATGTTGTTTTTTATGATAAATATAATCTCAGGGTAGAAAGCTCGCTGAAGCGAACGCACTTGAAGAATATTTTTCTATTTCCGAAAAAACTCTCCTAATTTCAAAAATTTACCTGTAAAAATTTCCCGGCTATTTATTTTCTCTAAAAACTTCAATGACATTGAGCTGACGTTTCCATGGAAAAAACCGTCCTTTGGGAGTCTAATTTCAAGGGTATTCCATTTATGATATGTGAAAGCCCTATAGAACAAGTTGGTCGTTGTTAAAGTGAAACATTTGATATCCGGGTATATATATCTCATACGAGTGATGTAATATACGGGATCTATCATATTTCCGATGTTATCCAACGTATCGGTTACGTAATAAACCCGAGACGCATCTTTATGTTGAGTGCGGTCTCATCGCGAGTCGTTTTCTGGGTACAACGTTGCTCCAATTAATTTTCACGTCGAAACCGACTGATTTATCGGCCGTTAATAAAATTCCATGTTTCTTCGCACATTCTTGTTTTATTTGAAAAGGGGAGCGGGAGCTATTGTGTGCGGAAAAATGTTTAAAGAGTCGACGGTGTCGCTGTTGTATTTACAAAAACAACACTGGTTATTACGACGATACAGATGCCATAAATCGAATGACACGTGCATGTAATGGACTATTTTACTTGAGAAAATGCAATAGTCGAGGCATTAAATTGAGATACGCATGAAGTGTTTTGTATTTTAGATTTTCGTTTACATGAAGAGAATTTGCTTACGGTATCATCTGCGTTATCTTTAGTCGTGTTCAGCTTCTGGTTCTTGTGCTTTTTTTCACATGGTTGCAGGCCCGGACTGGATTTTCTAAAAAAACGCGAAGCGGCACTGCAGAACTTTTTTAAAATATTATTTCCATTAACAGAAAAAATTCACTATATTCTAAGAAGACAGGGTGAAGCATTGATTATCTTATAAGCACCCGGTTATGTTAGAATGCGGATGAATTTTTTTTATTATTGGGAAAACTCGAGACGCAGGAGGGCGCATTAGTTTGAGGGTTTCACCAGGACTTGCCCGGTAGCACAATGGGTCAATTTTCTGATTAACACTTCGATTTTGTTGCTTATTCGAAAATTATCTAACTTTTTTTTCCCCAACACAATTTTTTTGTCACAAAGTGCACAAATTTTTTATCTATTTTTTTCGTGATCACAAATTTTGTTAGGCATATTGACACATTTACTGTTAAGGAACTAAATATTAAATGACAACAGAAACAATAAAAATACAACAGCAACATTTTGCAGGTTTGAAACAGATCAAAACTTGTATTACTTACCTGTGCATCCTAATTGTTTATACGTAAACAGCACTTATATTTTTTCCCGCACTTTTTTCTCCCAATATTCTTAATATTTTTATCATAATTTTAAAATTTTTAATTTAAATAATTCTACTTTTTTTTTTCATTTCCTGTACTTTAAAGTTCTTTTTGACAAGAATTTAAATTTTATTTTTTCATGGACGAATGCTTAATAAAAAAATGCTTGAAATGTAGCGTAAGGTTCCTTTTTGATACCGCGGCAAGCATTAGAAAACATTATGTGGCTTAAGCTTATGGCCAAAGCTGTCATCTTAGCATTTGTCCATGAAAAAATAAAATTTAAATTCTTGTTAAAAAGAACTTTAAAGTACAGGAAATGAAAAAAAAAAAAAGAATTATTTAAATTAAAAATTTTAAAACTATGATAAAAATATTAAGAATATCGGGAGAAAAAAGTGCGGGAAAAAATATAAATATGCTGTTTACGTATAATTAGCTGTGTCATCGTAGTTGCGAAATTCAAACTTCCATCGAAGATATTTCTTGAAGACAATCAGGTAGGATTTTAATTCAAACAAATTTTGATAGTTTAGACCTTCCTAAACAAAGTTCCGAAGTCAATTTTTGTCGACAGTTTTGTTAGTTATTACATCGCTTCAAAGCCGCTGTGCCTAGGTTCCCGGACAAGGGTCTTTTATTCGTAAAATCCTTTAAAAAGTCCATTTCAGATTCATATTCAAACAAACATAAGCTAAACATTAGAAAACTTTTTTAATGTTAGCTTTTGGCGAAAGTTTTTTAAGAATGTTTTTTAATGTTTATGGCGCCATAATGTTTAGCTTATGGCGAAAGTGTCCTTCTTGCACCGAACTCATCATTTATTCTCACAAATCATCAGTCGCTAAAATCACTACCATCATCATCCACACTTTACTTTTTGCTTTCGCGACCTTTCTAGTATCCGGCCACTCCTGAGAGAGAACCGTACTCAGCTCCTTTCCAACAGGCTTGAGCAAAGAATAACCTAATCGGCGCTGAAGATCTTTCTTCACAGATCCTGTTTTCATTGGGAAAAAAATTCCCCTGCACTCTAAGAAAACCGAGCGAACTACTGATTAGTCCACAACTGCTTCATCTTCTTAAAATACGAATGCATTTTTTTTATTATTTAAAAAAAACTCGAGAACGTAAGAGAGTGCATTGGTTTCGAGGGGCGCACTAGTGATTTGCCCGGTAGCTTAATGGACCAGTCCAAACTTGCTCAACTATGAAAAAAGCAAAATTCATTTACAATTTCTTCATTTTTCTTTAAATTTTTTTCCTACAACTTCATCCGTATAAAATTCATTTTATATTCTTTGTAATTCGCTTCTTCCGCATTAGTATGCTATATATATGCTCCGCAAGAATGTTTCGTCATTCGAGAACATCAAGTTAACGAAAAAAAGAACGGAATCAGATTAAGGAAGAAAAAAACCTTAATATGAAAAGTAATCTGGAATAAGAGGTTCATATACATAAAGTTTTATGGGATCCATTATCAACCCTTGTACATTTTAGCTTGATTGTGTTTAGAGAGTAAACTAGAAGGCTTTGTGTTTTTTCAGTTTTTTTTTTCCACAGATTCCCCAACAAAAATACATTTTGTTGTATGTTTGTAAACCGCATTAAAGGAAAATACAAAATGCAATTCATTTTGAGATTTCAGCTGGAAAAAAAATTTTTTTTTCGCCTTTGCCCGTTTTTAAAAAACCGATTTGATTGTATAAATTAAACCTAAATACAATGATTTTGACCTAGTTTCCCTTTTCCCGGTTTTATGGTCATCTTTAAAACTGGTATTGTGTAATTTGATGAAACGATGTAGGTCAGATATTATCCTTATTAGAAAGTTAAATGGGGGAAAGTTTTGACATGCTTCAGTCTTCGCCCTTTCCCCTCTTCCTTAATCTCATATATGAGAAATGGAGCTCGTATTTCGGGTAATATTAACGAGCGTTTGGAAAGGGGATTTTCGGGTAAAATGGGGGGTTCGATAAATCGTAACGGAATACCTAACGTCAAGGATTGCGGAAAGTCCATCTTAAAGGAAAAGGGTAGAATGTCATTTATTGTGAAAAGGAACGAAACGTGAAATTAAATAAAGTTTACTCCTTGGCAGTAATTAAACGGAAGTCCAGAGGTCTGAAAACAAATCTCACAAAGATTTCCTCCCCTTTTCGACCTTCCAGCACTTGATATCCGATTATTGAAGTATAGAAATCCCAGACAGTTTCGAAATATTCCTTTTGTACACGGTTTCCATTTTAACCACTGAGAACTTTTAATCAAACATTACAAATATAGACTTTGAGCACACAGCTTTGAGGAAGGTTAAGTAAAGTTTCTTCTTGCGAATTAAGTTAACGCGGGTTTAAAGCTAATTATTTTTCTCTTGGTTTTTGGAAAATAGGATTGTTGAATTAATTTTAGAGAGGTGCAGTTAGATGAAGTATTTGGGAGATTCTAGCCTCGGGTTAAGGTCTGAAGCATGATTGGTTCTATTTTAGACTGAGGTTTGGTGCTTTTTTTGGTTTAACTCGGCCCAGGGCTTGAAAACTCCAAGGTTTAGCTGGCTTCGATTTTATTCCTTATTGAGGAGAACAGTTTGTTAAAACTATAGAGAAAGATCGACATTATTCGGGGATGCCGCAAGGCTCAAATCTTGGGCCACTCATTCCTCATCAACTATTACTATCAATTCATATCAATTTATTTGAATTTAAGCACTGCTGCCACCATACAGTGGGAATTTTTCCTAAGCATTGTTTTTTGTCAAATATAATGGAAGCTCAAGCAAAGGTAATGGTCGCTCAAGCAAAGATAGTGGACGCTTTAAAAAAAGACGATGGAAGTTGAGGAAAATATAATGGGCGAGCGCTCAAGCAAAGGCAATGGAAGCTCAAGCAAAGGCAATGGAAGCTCAAGCAAAGGTAATGGTCGCTCAAGCAAAGATAATGGACGCTTAAGCAAAGATGATGGAAGTTCAAGCAAAGATAATGAACGCTCAAGCTATGGTTCTCTCGATGACAAGAAAACCTCTTCTCTGGCCACTGGGCTCCATAAAAGAAACATTTGTCTTTTTTTGTTATACAACAAAGTCATAAATAATTGCCGAAGCTTATCCGTCAGAGTGAACACTTTCCTTTTAAAAGCGCATTTTTATTTTTTTTTCTCGCTGGTTCCTCTTTTCCATCGCTTTCTCGAATGTCATGTCTCATAATTGAATAATTATTCATCCTAAAGCAGGCATGGTCGACACGGTAAAATAAGGAAAAGTTTGACGGGAAAAATTTTAAAGGGAAATCAAATAGGGAAAAAAAGTTTTCGGGACTTTTTTTTTTTTTAAAATACCGTCAAAGTTATTAAAGGATTTTATGCAAACCCATTACTGAAATCCCATGTTTACTTATATAGAAAGGATTAAAAAATTTCAAGCGATGAAGGGAAAAAAATAAAGAGGAAAAGTATTTTTAAAAAAAAAAAAATTTTTTTTTGATGGATATTAAAGGATGCAGCTGCGGATACGATTTTAAATTCAATTTTGTATCGCATCAATTTGCGTACGTGCAAGTGCAGTAAATCATCGATTTAATATGAGAGTGTTTTTTTTTTTTTTTGAAAATTTGTAACGAAAACATTTTGATAAAATTGACAAGACCCTGTGTAGCGGTTTTAACAACATTTCCCTGCTCGCTCTCCTCGTATTGATGTATTCGTTTTTTTAGTCAATATCATGTAACTTAATTAATTAAAATGATATTTCCGGCTCGAGTGAGATGATGCAATTTTTAAAAATGTGTTAATTCCATGTTGAATGTTTTAAAAGGATGAAAAGTTTTATGGAAAAATTGAGTGATTTTTTGTTGATTAGTCGATTTTTTACTTTTGCTTCGATATTCTTTTTCAAGATATTCTATTACATCTTCGAATCGGTGAAACAGATAATGAAAAAAAATTATAAGATACTTTATTCTTTCAACGTCATGAACTCTTAATTATCTTCATCAGAGCTTCTGAAAATGAACAAACCCCTCCTGCCACTTCACATGCTTTAAAATCTTGTCAGTGTGAGCTCTTGGCTGTTGTGGAATTTCCTCGTCGCGAAAGTAATCCCGTCAAGGTTAAAAAGCGGAAGTTACCACATGCGGAAAATTAAATGAGCAGCTTAGGATGAGAACGGAGACAGGAAAAGGAAAATAACGCGAGATTCTTATCTCTCTTTAAATAAAAGCTCGAAAATTTGAACTAAGTTCAAAGAGCTATATATGAAGCGCAGTGTAATCACATTTAAATCGTCATTAATAAGAGGAAAAAGTCATTTTGCGCCCGTTTTACCTTCTCGATTTTCCCCGAAAGCCTGTTCCGATTTGCGGTGCGGTTGCTTTTACATTTGTAAAACGCGCTTACATCTGACACCCTGTCATTTATTTTATTAAGCTTTACTATGTAATTGGAAACAAAATACATACTTTTGACTTTGATGTCTGGATTTAAAAATGTTTCCCATAAAATCGATCATTTATTTGGAGGAAAGGTGGGGAAAATTTTTAAGCTTAGGATTGACGTTACTTTCACCGACAATTTTCTGTGACTTTTTTAACGGTGATGATAATGTGAAAGTTCCATTTCTAAATTAACAACGATGAATTTGTAGACGTAGGTTGCCATTAAGGAAAATGGAGTTTTGCTTCTAGATATTTCAAGCACTTCTTTTAATTTCTTTAATACATGTCGTGGAATTTTCCCGTTTTTGAAATTTTCGTAAAAACTCTGATGTTAGCAGTTTCTAAAGCCATTTATTTAATCTACCAGTAAAACCATGTGCCACGGTTTTTATCTATTATCATCATAGCCAAGCGTATAAAAAGGCACAAAATTCGGTTCGATAAGATAATCTCTGTTATTTGGCAAGTTTTCAAAGATGCTTTATACTCTTATCTTTTAAAATATGACTGAGGAAAAATATAAGGAAATGAAAGCTCTTTTGGTATGAAGATTTTTATAATCACCTTTTTAAGTTTTTTTTTTTTTTGTTATATTAATAAACTCGTTGAATTTTTTTTATAACGTTGTAAATTTTCTAGGTTAACCTTCTTTTTAAATCCGGGAAATCGGACTGGGAAAACTATTGAAGCGTAAACAGCCCTTATGGGAGAGGGAAGGAAATGCAGTGTTGGCAAACGTGCGATCCCTTTGAGACAACCCACTGAGGTCAGAAAATTTTAGCGTCTATTGGTTTACCATGATTGGAGACATTTTTTTTTTTTTTTTAAGTTTAATGGGTGATTAAGCGAAGATTTTTTTTGTCCGCTTTTCTGGTTTTTAGAAAAAAAGACGCCATTGGCACTGTGAGAAGTTTTTTTTGTTAATTAATTAATTAAGGTGCTTCTAAAATTAAAAGTTTTGTCGATTAATTTAAAAGGCGATTTTTTTTTGTTTGAAACTTGAAAAGGAAAATTTATTGTTTGCAGCTATGTTTTGGACGATGGAACAAAATCGTGGTGTGAATTTTTAATGCGAAATTTAATTAAGTATTTGGAAAGTGTTCGTTTCTTATTATTTTCGTTTCTTCGATTTTTTTTCGCCGTGCAAGGATGTATGGAAAGTTTCTTGAAAAAGGAAATGGGGTGAGAAATCAGAGTCAAGCGGAAGGAGAATCTTTTGAGAAATATTGGCAAGTAGGGAAGTCAGTGACGGCGTCAGAAAAATATTCTGGGTGGGGCCAAAGTCGAACAGTGTTACATTCCAGCAATATTATTGTCCCTCCCAAATAGATGAGGTCATGGCCCCTTCGGTGGCAAGGAGATCGTTCAAAATGTTTCATGACAGAAGCTCGTAATTGTCGGCCGTGTGTTGCATAATGAGAAAAAATGCTTCTTGCACTTAATTATAATGGATGAAAGTAAGGAGCAGGGTCAGCAGAAGAGGAAAATCTCATGGCCTAAGAATGGAAAGGGATTGTTTGGCTTAAAGTAGGGCGGCTGAAAGGAGAAAGTCGACAACTCTGTACATCAAAATCCTGGCATCTCATTGGCTGTGACTAAAATCGTTTTTAACTGACTTCGGTTAATTGTTGGTGACGTCATTTGCCTTCTGCTGCTCGATCCTTAACTTGCGTTTGGTCAGAGCCAATCAAAAAGCAGCAATTTAGTTGGCGACTTTCTTTTCATCCATTTTTCGAATACATGTGTCGTGAGGGCACATCATACCACAAACTGCTACCTTTTCTTTCCTTCTAATCCAAAATCTCTACAAACGAAAGATCAAATATCGAAGAAAAGTCATTCACAAAAAAAATGAATCATTTAAAATTGACAGCCCTTATTATTTCGACATTTACCCGAATCGTACGACTTCAAAAAGTCGAATTAAAATTAATCGGATGAGACGTGAACATTTTTCAATTTTTTTTTTTCATTCGAAAATTTTTTCCTTCCGTTTGAACCATCAACATCGAATTAAATGACGCAGAGCCTCATTCTTTCCATTCCCCTCTTTCTCCCTTTTGAGAAATTGATGAAACGGCAAAGAATGGATTTTGGAATTCCGAAGAAAAAAAACGTTGGAAAAAAGAAGCAAACAGAAGAGCGAAAAGAAGAAAGAGCATTCATCACATTCGATCTCAAATTAACGGAGTGTCATTTGCATGGAATCGAATTAAATAAGCATCACTTAAAAGGAACCTATTGGGCGACAAACGAAGAAGATGGGAGAAACTGAGGAAAATGGAGAAAAGTGAAAAAAAAGTTTTAAATTTCAGTATCGGTATTACTGTTCTTTTTTTTTCGGCTATCAACCTCTCTTATCAGTTGAGAAAATCGAAAAACCTTTTTTTTTTCTTCCTCGGTAAAAGTCACTTGTTGGCGTATAATATTAATTTCGCTTCTCGCTCTTCCAAGCATTACACCCTAGGGCAAACTCTTACAAATAGAAACCGAGCAGATCAGTTACAAAGCCTGAATTTTAATTCCGTCTCGCAACCGAAAGTTTTTAAAGTTCCCGTTTTCATAACCGGGTCACCTTTCCCGAAAAACCTTTTCCTCGCATGCTGCGATAATCTCCTTTTTTAGTTTTTTGCCGGTTTAATTGAAAATTTTCTCTTTCCGTGGGAGAAATTCGGAGCGATGGTGGTTTTTAAAAGGGTGGACTGAGGAATTTCGGGTGAGAAAAAACCAACTGAAAAATTTTTATATTTCTTTTTTCAAGTTGCTATAATGAGGTTCTTATATTTTTTAAAATCCAGCTGGTATTTTATTTATCTTCCGTGATTAATCATAGGCCGTGAGTTTAATGCGTAATTAAATAACATTTTTTATTGCTTACGTAATTAATCATAAGCTTGTTAAAGAGAGAGAAAATGTTGTAGGAAAAATGGTGTGGATGAAAAATTGTATTAAAAATCTCAGGGTTCAGTGTTTTTGTAAAAAGCCTTTGACAGAGAATCGGTATAAAAGAATTCGTGGAATTTTCATTGTCTATACCCGTGTTCGATCTGGTGTCGAATTCCTTTTTTTGATTCATGTTTATGAAAGAAGGAAGGAAATAATTTTTTGTCCTTAAGTAACTTAAGAAGTTTCGTGACGGCGGCGTTTGAGTATTAATCTTTTGAGATTCAATGAGTAGAGTCAGAAGTGTTATATTTAAGGTCAACGTGACAATGAGACGTGTCTCACTTTTTCATCAGGAATGAGACTATTCAGGGACGGTGCCAGAAATATATCCGTGGTGGGCTAAGGGTGGGGTAAAGATTTTGATATAAAGTTTTTATAAATAAAGAATACGGTGCAGCAACTTTATTCTGCGTGTTATCTTTAAGAGTAAACGTTTTTCAAAATTTTAGTTCTCTCCAGATAAATGGGGTAAAATATTTTTCTAGTGTGGCCGTTTCCCCATCTGGCTCCCATTTGAAGCCGTGGCTCCATCTGGCTCAATTTTAGCGACTTGGTACCATCTGGCTCCCCTTTGAAGCCGTGGCTCCATCTGGCTCGCTTTGGCGCCGTGACCGCATCTGGCTCCCCTTTGAAGCCGTGACCCCATCTGACTCACCTTTGGCTCCTTGGCCCCATCTGGCTTGCCTTGACGCCGTGGCCCCATGGCCCCATCTGGCTCCCATTTGAAGCCGTGACCCCATCTGGCTCCCCTTTGAAGCCGTGGCTCCATCTGACTCACCTTTGGCGCCGTGTCCCCATCTGGCTCCCTTTTGAAGCCGTGACCCCATCTGGCTCCCTTTTGAAGCCGTGACCCCATCTGGCTCCCTTTTGAAGCCGTGACCCCATCTGGCTCCCCTTTGAAGCCGTGGCCCCATCTGGCTCGCCTCTCGCGCCGTGTCCCCATCTGACTCGCTTTGGCGCCGTGACCCCATCTGGCTCCCTTTTGAAGCCGTGACCCCATCTGGCTCCCCTTTGAAGCCGTGGCTCCATCTGGCTCCCCTTTGGCGCCCTCCCTGAGACTCTTGCTTGACCCCACTCTTGATCATTCTTCGCGCTCAAAATTTTTTCTAAAAATCTTTTATACAAGTCAAAAATTAAGCTAAATTTCGATAACCCTTTCTCTAAAGAACACAAGTCGATGATTTCAAGGGTAAGAAAGATGTTGCAAAAAAAAATAAATCTGGGGAAGAAAAAGCGAGACTTGTTAACGTCTTGCGACTGATGGTTCGAATAAGCTTTCATGCTTTTCCTCCATAATCCTACCCCTCTCCTTCGATTCGATTTTATATTGTATTGGATAAACGGGCTCGTTTTAGTAAAGCCTCACGACGCATTGAGGTAACCATAACTTACCCTTTCGCAATGATTCGAGACGGAAGTGATTTTTCCTTCGTTTTCTATTTTTTTGTTCCGAAAGGAAGTCGGCATTCGTATACGCTGTAGATTTTTTTTTCCCCTCCGACGTAATGGGTCGTCAGATGGCGGTTTTTAATTTCTCTTGCCTTTTGGAGAGCGTATGAATGTAAAGGATGGATATAAAGAAATAAAGTGTTGCCATAAAAAGGGATTTATAGCGGTACAGCATTTGATTAAAGACTAAAAGAGAGGAAACGTTTATTTTTCATGTTAGCGTTCCTGAATTTTTTTTTTTTCGAGCGAAAGAAATAATTGAAAATAAAATTATCTCCTTGATTGGTTGATTTTAAGTCAACCATGAAATCGGAAATAAATTCCAGATGAAAAGTTTCAAGATAAGAAAATAAACATATAGAAAGCATTAATTACGGGAATGTTGTCATGGTGATTTTCTCGAAAGAAGCGAATCACTTGACAGTAGAAGTTAATGCTGTCGGTAGATAAGATAAAGATATTGCTTATTTTTTCTTCTTATTCCTTCTATCATCTAATACGATTTTCTTTTTATCTATTTCTCATATCGTTTGGGAAAGGTTAAAAAAGTTCCTAAATGTAATTGCTTTAGGGAAAATTATACGAATGGCGCCGAAGGTCAGCCGAAAATATAAAAGAAAAAAGGAAGGAAGATCGAAACTGTAAAGGAGAAGGGAAAAAAGTGTCCGCCATGTTAGATTTCATTTTTTGATCGGAGATTCGAAATCAGCGACTTGGAATAAAGAAATGTTTTTTTTTGTGCTGTCTTAGCTATCCTATCCGGTTTCTTTTTGATGATTTTCAAAGATTTTTATGTTGAGGGTTTTTTATGCTAAAGCGTTGGGGGTTTGTTTGCGTTCGATAGTGGATGTTGTTTAGTGTTAAAGTTTTTTCTTTGTTTGTTGCAGATGTACCAACTCCACCATGCACCATAATAAAATACTCAACTTGGGATGATATTACCTCAGCTGATTTGGGGATATCAACTCCTTTGGAGTTTACGCCGTCGTTTTTGACACGGATGAGGTAAGTTAAATATGATTGTTTGTTGTAGTTAAAAAGCCATAAGGCTATTTTCACGGAGTTCTATTAACCTAGAAAGTGAGAATGAAATGTTAAAGGGAAGTGCCGTGAAGGATTGTGGGAAGAGGTAGAGAGCCTAAAAGGAGAGAGACCCCAACTCTTTATATCGAAATCCTGAGTTCTCATTGGCTGTGACCAAAATCGTTTTCAACTGACCCTATGGTGACGTCATACGTCTTCTGCAGCTCGCTACTTAACTTACATTTGGTCACAGCCAATCAAAAAGGAGCGATTTAGTTGGCGACTCCCTCCTTTTAGGCTCTTTAAGAAAAGGAGCTGGAAATTAGGGGAAGAGGAGGGAGAATTGGGGGACCAATATTGTCTCCATTTGATATTTCTCACTTTCAACTCTTGTCTTGTAAATACAGTGAAACCTGTCTATAATGGAAACTCACGGGACCGGCCAATTTTTCCATTATGAACAGGTTTTCCATATAAGCAGGTTCTCATTTTTTTTTTTTTTTTTTTACCAGAAAAAGAAATTTTTTATTTTTTCTTTTAATGTGAAAAGCTTGCGAGTCATGGTGAAACTAAATTGTTAACAATGAAAAACAATGTTGCAAAGATAATAAACAAGGGATTAAGGTAATTCATGTTGATGCCTGTTTTTCGCATTTAAAATTTTATAAACCTTTAAATGTTATTTCACAAAAACATCAATAGATGTCATCGGTATTCAAAATTTGTAACAAAAAATTCCATTATTTACAGGTAATTGATTCCAAAAACAGTGGAAAATCCTTTCCACTTCCACGTTAGACAGGTACTCCATTATAGACAGGTTTTTTACATTGCAAGATACACGGGACCGGCCAATTTTGTCCATTAGCACAGGTTTCCATTATAGACAGGTCCATTATAGACAGGTTTCACTGTATTAATATTTCTTTCTTAAAATTGCGACTTTGATGATGCCCAGTTAAAAACCTGCGATATATTCATCTTCGGGCTCTCTAGCCATTTTAACACTTGTGTCGAATCGTCGATGTTCGCACCCTGATGACGATCAGTCAGTTCTGTGAAAACGAATACAAATAACCAAAATTCTTCAAAGTAAACAAAAATCGTTGAAAAGATTCTTTTGTAAAACCAATTAATTTACATTCTGACGCTTAGTTAAAATTGCCCTAATAAAAGGTCGTGGGGAATCCATGTTAAACGAACAGAAGTCTCCTTAAAATCAGCACACGGCAATTCCCCATTTCCTAAGACATTTTAGCTCATAAAAAAATACTTAACCAATGCAGCGTATTGCCTTGGAACTTTCCAACATAAAAGCAGGTCTCTTATCAGGAATGCGTTTGTAACTGATTTTCAGCCCATCTCAGTTGAATAAATAAACGTGAAAATACCTTTTAGAACGAGCTTTCCTTAATATACGACATCACGGGTTCAAACAAAAAGGAAGGTTATGGGATACTTTAGTTCCCTCATTTCGTTTTTAGAGCATTTTTACTAGATAAAATGCTTAAGCTGAGGGAAATTTTTACAGCTTGTCTCTTTTTTTCCTTTTCATTGCTCTTGGTTTGTTGCTTCTTTTTTTTCCCCCTCCTTTCTTCCCCCTTCTGGTCGAGACATTTTAAAGAGTTTTCCTAAATGGATGAAAATTTCCAACTTTTAGATAAAAGTAGATGGGAGGAAGGGTTTAAGGATTTGAGGCTTTGAGGCTTATGTTAAACGACCGATAACTTCCAATCAAGGGATTGAATGGCTAAAGCGATGTTTTGAATTATTCAATTACCGATGTTCGTTATGTCGATATCGTGAATAAGAGCTTTATTTGAAAATTGAATACGGAAGCGTGAATACGGACGCTTCGGTTTGGCATAATTGCCTAAACATACATTTTCAGGCGTTTTATTTTCTTCGCCATAATTGACTATACATCAATTTGAAGGCGCTGTAATTTTTATAAATAATTAAGAAAATGCTCTCCCTTGAATTGCCGCGTAATTAAAACATCCCGATCGATAAATTAACCTCTCCAGGTATTTTAATATTAATTATTAACAAACCAGAAATGATTACAAATTGCTTGTGTCCCCCTGTTTCATCGTCCTAAGTGATTATTAACGGTGTCGCTTTTCAGAATTAGTTTCTCTTAAGTTTCTGCTTTGTATTTGACACTGTCTTCGAATCTAAGTTTCAAAATTATTGTCCCATATTTTTGGAGAATAAAGACACCAAGGTTTTTCTTGAGAATAAAACTTATTGCACCCGCATTTCGTTTTGTATAAATGGAAAATTCCGACAATGGAAAATCTTGGAATTCCGCATGGTCACAGAGAAACCACCTGTTGTACTGAAAAGAAAAATCCGGAAATTCCGATGTCCCGACAGAGAAACCTGCTGCTGGTGGAAAAGAGAGTGAGAATTCCAGCGGTGGGTTTTCGAGGTTTCGGAAAGTTTAATTCGAAACGATTATTGTAGCAATTAGAAAAAGGAATGATTGCGATTTGAAAATGTCGAGATTGAAAAATTGGTTTTAAAGTTTTATTAAATCGTTTTTCTATGGAATTTCTAATTTAACTTGAATTTCAATTGCAGATAATCTGCAGTTGGGATTTTGGTTTTTGCGGTTTTTGCATTTGGATTTTCACAGTGGAATGTTTTATTTTTATTTGATGGATTTGAATTTTGGTGTTAATGCTGTTATCATACGACTTGGATTATTTTTTGTCTCATGCAAAAATTCTATTGTCTGCCAGTTGCTCAAAAGTCCGCGATTGTCTCAACTGGTCTCGACTAGATTTTTTTGGCCATTATATTGGAGGGAAAGACTCAAAAAAGGTGCAAACCAGGAAGATTTTTTGGCTCAAGAATTTTCAAAATTGGTTTGGCCAGGATTCGATATCCCTGCTTTGCTCAGAAAGTGCCAGTCGCCATGATTGTTGCCGGAGAGGTGAAATTTTTTTATCATCCCATTAAAGTTTGCGTTTAATTTGTTTTACTCATTCATTCCATTAAACTATGCAACCATTTGAGAGCTTAATCCTATGATAAAGATTTTTGTTTTTGTAAATCCCGTCAACACATATCTTTCATCAACTCCCTCTCTCTAAAAAAAATTGAATTAGGAAAAAGACAAGAGTTTAGCAATTTCAAGCACTGATTTCTCGCTGACGACTTGCCTGCACTCGACAGTTCCTAATTTTTATTTCGTAAATTCGCTTTTCCACGAAAAACGGATTTCGTTTTGGTAAATACTAAATCATGATTTGCATTTTAATGCCTTTTCTGTCGTCGACATTACGCACACCCCAAGCCTGCTTTGAGATTGTATTAAAAATAGAACAAACGATAAAATGAAAGAACCCAAGTTTGCCATTTCAAACATTATTCCCTCCCGTTCACAAGCTCGTAGGTGGAATGTTTGTCAAAACTTTAATGGAATCAATGAACCCGGGTATAAAATCTTTGATTAATTAATTATATCTGAATAACCGACTTGACAATCAAACAAAAACAAAAGCCGGAGCCAACAAATGTTTTATCCATAAATCCAGTCCTTGTTTTGAATGATCGTGTTATTATGCTCCGTCCAAAGCTAAAGTCAAAAGGCATAAGCTTCATAAAAGTGTAATCGAGATAAAATAGGGAAATATAGTTAAATATTAGGGTTGGTTGGTGTCACCCTCAAGCTCTGAGACTCGTTTGTCTTAATTTTCAAGTCACCGAGTGACGTAATTCTCCGTAACGACCTTTTTTTTGTAACTTTATTTTACGCTTTTTCTCTTAAATAAAAAATTGCATACTTCCATGAGGCCTTGAGAAAAATGTTGTTTTTTTTCCCCCTAAATTCCTTAGAAATAACGGCATCAGATAATTTTAAAAAGAGAACATCAAAGGATAGAGAAATGTCTCACACAAACAACGCGATACATTCTCCTTTGTAAACGACTCAATGGAACAAAGGAAAACATGAAAACATGACTAATTACTGCCACGTTGTTTAAACAAAGTTCCTGCCACTTCCATGTTCTTTGCTCGACTCTGGCTTTTATTCTGTTTTAAAAGGCAAAGCCCGTTTCCCTGGTGGATGGAATACATTTTCGAACTGTGTCGTGATTAAATCGCATGGGGAATGCTAGCTTCGCTTGAATTATAAAACGTTGAAATGTCGGGAATGTTCTCAAGTTTAAGTTTAAGAAAAAATTCGGATCATATCCTTTTCACTTGGAAAATAATTGGTCCCGGAAGTATTAAATCGATTAATGATACTACGTTTTCACTCCGATACCATTTCTGTAATTGACTCGGGGAAATGGCAGAATTGTCACTCCATCAAGTCGATCGACATTTACAACATCGATGTTGAATCACTTGGGATGTGTTAATTGACTTTCAACGACAGGCGATTATATGTAACGATGTTGACAATGATTCAGAGGTACGGGATTAAGTAAGGAAATTTTGAGGATTTCGAAAAGTGTTAAGTTTCGATTTATTTTGAAACGAATCGAAACTTGTAGAAAAGAATGTTTGAAATTGAGCGCATTGTCAGGATCTTATTGGGATTAATGGCCGAAATCCGCTTGGTTTTAAACTATCAGAGCTCCAATCTGAATGAAATCCACTGAAATTGAATTTGTTGTATGTTGACATTGAAATTCATCGACATTTATTTTGAATTTGAAATCCATCGAGATTGATGTTGAAATTAAAATCCATTAGAAATCATGTTGAAATTAGAATCCATTGGAATTGATGTTAAAATTGAAACCCATTGAAATCGATGTTGAAATTGAAATCCATTAAAATCCATGTTGACATTGAAATCCATTGAAATCGAGGTTGAAATATAATTCCATTGAAATTGAATTTGATTGACGTTCACATTGAAATCCATTGAATCTGACTTTGATTGACGTTCAGATTGAAATCCATCGAAATCTATGTTGAAATTGAAATCCATTAATATGGATGTTGAAATTGAAATCCATGGAAATTGATGTTAAAATTGAAATCCATTAAAGTCGATGTTGACATTGAAATCCATTGAAATCGAGGTTGAAATATAATTCAATTGAAATTGAATTTGATTGACGTTCACATTGAAATCCATTGAAACTGAATTTGATTGACGTTCACATTAAAATCCATTGAAACTGAATTTGATTGACGTTCACATTGAAATCCATTGAAACTGAATTTGATTGACGTTCACATTGAAATCCATTGAAACTGAATTTGATTGACGTTCACATTGAAATCCATTGAAACTGAATTTGATTGACGTTCACATTGAAATCCATTGAAACTGAATTTGATTGACGTTCACATTGAAATCCATTGAAACTGAATTTGATTGACGTTCACATTGAAATCCATTGAAACTGAATTTGATTGACGTTCACATTGAAATCCATTGAAACTGAATTTGATTGACGTTCACATTGAAATCCATCGAGATCTATGTTGAAATTGAAATCCATTGAAATTGATGTTGAAATTGAAATATATTGAAATTGATGTTGAAATTGAAATATATTGAAATTGATGTTAAAATTGAAATCCATTAAAATCTATGTTGAAATTGAAATCCATCGAATTTGATGATAAAATTGAAATCCATTGAATTTGATGTTGAAATTGAAATCGAATTTGATTGACGTTGACATCGAAATCCATTGAAATGGGAGTTTGATTGACCTTAACATTGAAATTCGTCAAAGTTGATGTTCAGATTAAAATCCATTGTTAAAAACGGTTAAAAAGTTAAAAACGTAAAGTTTGGTCCAGAAACATCTGCAGCAAAATCGTTTCAAACGCTAAATGAATCCGTGATTTAACGAATGATTGTTTCTGTCTTTTTGCAATTGTAAGGATCGTGCAATTTTTGTGAGTATTAGTCCTTTGGGCCCAACTTTTCGCCAAACAAAACGTAATCTAACATTTATTCCGAGGAAAATAAAACAAGAACGACTAAGGTTTTTTTTCCTTCTTTTTTTTCCCCGTCCCTCGCCGTCATATTCTCGAAAGGGCATTTTCGTATTCTCTTTATGAATTTTGTTGGCGTGGGTTGTGACCGGAATAGTTGCTTTCAATTTTTTTAAGCTTTTTAATTATTTAACAAAGGAAACGTAAGATAAGCCAGTGATTAATGGTCACGTTATCACTGCTTATTTTCTAAACAAAATGTATTAAATAAGAAACGTCGTAAGCTTACATCGTTAAAATAAAAAGAGGGGAGATGTTTGATCTTCAGTCATTTTCAGATTAAAGATACGGAAGAAAGGCGATATTAATTTAAAGGCGATGAATTTACTTTCTTTTTTTTTTTTTTAATAAAGTTGTTTAAAGGAAAAAAGATGAAATCTCGTTAGCTTCCATTTGGATGGGTAAAAAAAAGACTTTGATGCGCTTAAACTTAATAAATTATTTATGTTGAAAAAGCTTGAATACGGAATAACTGCGTATTTTTTTTAATTAGTGATAAGTCATTGGAAATGTATGGGAATAAAATGTACGGCATGAATGTCGAAATTTATAATTTATGATCGTTGGCAATTGTTGGTGGATTTTTTTCAAAAAAAAATGAGGTTGAAAAAATCTGAGCTTTAGTTTTTTGTGTGTTGCATTGAGTTCCAGAGGTCAGAGATAAGCTATAAGTCAAGATATATTATTAATAAAGTAAATTCCCAAGGATACTCTCCTTATGCTAAGGTGGACGAACTTACTTAAGACTTTTGGGACTTTTCAAAGTAAGAAAAGTTTACCATGAGTTTAAATTAGGGAAACGGGAAAGGTCGGAGCTTATTTAGATCGTCCCCGTTAATCGATTAATTTTGGTTTGTAAAACTATTTAATTTTCGTGTAATTACTTTGAAAATAGAAATCTGGAATTTAAGGAGAGTCATCCTGGGCAACTTTAAAATTTTCCATCCGAAATAAAAAAATAGAAAAGAGAAAAAAATCCGTTAGACGTCTGACAGTTTTGTTCTCTCTCGTCTTTTCTTATCTTTTTTTTTTTTATTATACTGACACCCGCATACTTTATGAGGAAATATTCTGGTTGAAATCTACGTTGAAACGCTGCCATACAGAGAACAAGTTTCCTTGGTTATATATATATTTTTTTGTTTCTTGGAAAGGGGAAAAGGGTTTTCTCTCTCCCTTTCGTATTTCGCTTCCAGGTAAATTTACAATCGGAGATGATTGATTGATCGGAATAGCCAGTAGGGTGGTAAAGACAAATTGTCTTTCACGTCGGTTTTAAATGAAACGTGAATAACAACAACAACAAGAGCTATTGCGGCGACACCCGTGTTTAAGTCAACGAACCGCAGTAGATGATAATCCAATATTAGACTTTCTAATTTAACTGTTTTGTTAATTTGTTTACATGCCCATGAAAATTGTTTCAAATTATCGGCTTTGTGTTTTTTTGTATTTTTGTTTGTGAAAGGTTAAAAGTCAGTTTTAAAACGTTCAAAGTTAGTTAATGGAAGCGCTGATGCTCTGATGATTCCCTGAAGATGGGCGCGTAGTTAGCACGTCAACGACTGTTCAACAAGAAAGAAAGAAAACAAAGAAATGGTCATCAGACTTTAGACAGCACTTTCCAAAAATAAAATTTTCGCCTATTGACTTTATAAAAAATTTCGTGTGAGATTCTTTTCCCTTTCCTATAAAGTCCACCCCGTTATTATTCCACCAGCTTGGTTGGAAGGCCCAAGTAATTTCTGTCACGTCGAAAGATAAATGTTACATTCCCCCGCTGAGGTAAGAGATATGATATGGCTGAAAATATTCCCCCGTTAAAATTCCCCTTTTTACTAAAACATTTTAATCTATTCACTGAATTTCGGTCTGTTTTATATTCGAGTCCTTTTTTTTCCCACTCCCCCCTTCCCCTTTTCAAATCAATCCATGTTATCTCCATAATTGAAATTTGCCACGTCAAACAGAACCTAATGCTGCGATCACTTTACGGGAATGTACGTTGACATTTCGAAGGCACTCGACCATGTTAATCACGGCATTATATTATGCAACGTCACGGTCCCATTTTTTTTTTACTTATTTTCCTCAGCCCTAAATTTAAAAACCTTTAGGCGAAGACAATTTATGTTGAAAATTTGTTTGCTTCTCCTTAATAATATTTTTGAAAATAAATCTTTGCCCCAAGACTCAATTTCAATCCCTACGGATTAAAAGCAAAAAAGAATAAAAAGAAATAAATTTGTTTTTGTTTTAGCTCTTACGTTTGTTTAACACATCTTGATTCTCTTTTCGTTTTTTCCCCTCCCCATTCTCTTTTCATTTTCGCTGACATAATTTTTTTTCTCTTGCTGGTGCTGTTTGTTTACTCTCAGAAATTTTCACAAAGACATATATTTTCGATGTAAATCATAAAGTGCTGGGAATACTTTGTCAAGAAATCAGGTAATTTGTTTCCGCGAGAATTTGTTATTGTGTTTGCTTTTCTTTTTTTTTTATTCGTTCACCGGAAGGGACATTTTTTGATTTTTCAAAGCCCACGTGGGTGAAGATTGGAAAAGTTGTTTTTTTTTGGGAAATGTGAAATGTTAGGAGTTTTGTTGTGTGGAGAGCATGAAGTCAAAAGATGTCACTTTTTGGCACAAAATTTTTTCAAGTGAATCTGAGATCATTTTGGGGCCAAAGTGCAACTCTGCCCAAATTCCGTTGCACATTTGTTGAGTTAGTGATGGGCGCAAGACAAGACAAGACAAGAAATGCAAGGTTCTTGTTCTTGTCTTGCAAAACTTAAATCTTGTTCTTGTCTTGCAATAAAAAATTTCGTTTCTTGCTTCGAAAACAATACAAGAACGCAAAATTTTTCTTGCGTATTGCTATAAATTGTTTGTCTTGTGTTGTAGTAAAAACTTAAAGTCTTGTTCTTTTCTTGTCTTGCAATAGAGAATTTCATTTTCTTACTTCAAAAACAATGCAAGAACGCAGGATTTTTCTTGTGTATTGCTAAAAATTGTTAGTCTTGTATCGTCTTGCAGTAAAAACTTTAAGTATTGTTCTTATCTTGCCTTGTCTTGTCTTGTCTTGTCTTGTCTTGTCTTGCAATAGAGAATTTCATTTTCTTGCTTCAAAAACAATGCAAGAATGCAAGACTTTTCTTGCATATTGCTTAAAATTGTTAGTCTTGTCTCGTCTTGCAGTAAAAACATTAAGTCTTGTACTTGTTTTGTCTCGCTTTTGCAATACAAGACAAGACTTATTCTCGTCCACCGCTATGTTGAGTGAGAAGGTTTGTGGGTGCTCACGCACCCTGTTCTTACATTTTTGTTTCTTCTTCATCATGACCCACAGCACTAGTTTTTTTACAGCCTTCTTCCGGTACGAAACAAATAAAATTCAATAATTTTACAAAGGACAAAGAAACATTCCATGCTCGGACCTTTTTTTTTCTTTTTTATTAAATATAGCCTTTCTGGTTTCATGATCCACATTACAGTCAAAAGAAAATTTTCTAAAAAATTTTACTTTCTTAAACTTAAAAATGAAAAAAAAAAAAAAACGAATTTCCTATACATAAAATCCCTCGGAGGCTGAAAGAAAAAAATTCCTCAAATATTTCTCCATTATGTGAAAGATAAAATCCTGTTCTTTTTATTTCCCTCCCGATATCCAGTTTTTACATATTTAAAACAGCATAAAACGGTCGGGAAATTACATATCTAACTTTTTAATCACTTTTCGTTTGAATATCCCCTTTCCGGTTTCCAAGAGGATGACACAATCCGAATGAGGGGGAATTCGGGCCGGTCATATGTTAAGCATAAAGAAAACATCTTTTGATACTTTGAGTTGATATTAATGACAAATACTAATGACTAAAGCCTAACCAGCAGCGTGTCGAACACCTCCCTCCGCGACAGCCGCTTTTACTCACATTTCTCCCTCGGGCCTTTCTCTCTCTCTCTTCCCCTCTTCCCCCCCGATTAACCCTTTTTTGAAAATACCCGCGTCGCTTTCTCTTTTTGGTATCCGCTGTTAATGGGATCTCTGTGTGAAAATTTTAATGATAAACCGAATTAGTCCAATTCACATACCTTTATATCTCATCCCCGCTTGATATGAAATTTCGCGGTGGGATATTTGAAATTCGTAAGCAAAAAAAAGTTTGCGAGAAGGGGACAAAAAAATACGGATATATGGGATGAACAATATTGACGATGTGATTATTAATAGTTGGCTAATCACTTTGCGGGAGAAGGAAAGGCGTGAAAATGTTTAATTTAATATAAAATTGGGTAAAGCTAGATAGAAATGGCATTTTCAATCGATTTTCTTCTTTTCACTCGAAAAGTTTACTTTGGGGTTTTCGGATTCTCATGTTAAAATGGGTTTTCAGCGAAGTTTCTATTCTGATTCTTAGAGTCGGTCAAGATTAATTTAGGTCATCGCTAAAATTTTCAATTTTCTCCCATCTTGGAATATTTCTCCCCTCCCAATTTCAATATTCGATAACAAACGGAGGTCATTATAGAGCGGCCTTTCGCTTGCAAATTAATTTTAGATATTTTCTCTGCTAGGAATGGCATGTTTGGCAATTTAATGTTAAAGAAGTTGAAATGAACGTCACAGTTCAAAATAATATTCTCATTTGAGAAAAAAAAGAGTTTCAGCCTAAAAGTTTCAGGAAAGTATCATTTGAAACCGAAAAGGTTTCATCTCCTAGTGAAACCTAAAAGTTTCAAATTTTCTCAAATATTTTGAACTGTGGTGTTGTTTGTTTAATCATGAATGTTTTGATTGAACATGAAGATTTGACATAGCGCACTGCTGAAGATTTTTGTTGGGAAAAGCAATATTTTTCCTTTTATTGATTCTCCTCAGTCGATAAATTCCGATCGGAAAAGCTACGTTTAAAAAAAATTGGATGTGTTACATGAAAATCCTCTTATTACTTGACGCAGATGTTACGTGGTCAATTTTCTCCGTTTGTTGCGAATGACATGTGCGAGCATCAGAGATGTTTGATCGATCGTTTGTTTGAATTACTCAATCGAAATTTAAGTCAATCCCATTTAACTATGTCAATTTGAAGACGTCTTTGCTTCTTGGAGAAAATGGATGAGGAAAAGTGATTCAAACCCCGATGGGAAAGCGAAAAATGAAAAAAAGAACCTTATGTTAGCTTTGTTTGAGCCAGATTTTTTTATTCTTTGACATCACACAGGCCGCACGGATAAAAATGATCTCGTTATATTTTGTTTAATGTTGATTCTCATCTCGAAGTAAAATTTAATTATTTTGAAAAAGCGATCATGGGCAATAAAATGAAAAAAAAAAAAGCCACGAAAGTTTTTTATTTCTTCATAGTAAAAAGTCTCTGCGGAAAAGTTTACATGCCGTATAAAAAAATGGGGACTAAGGAAAATAGATAACGCGGGCATATTCGAAAGTGAAAAGTTTGAGGGGGGAAAAATGGTTCTTTTGGGAAACATTAAATGACGTTAAGATGGCAAAATCATAGATTTTAATCTGCTCGAATCACCTTTCGTCGCAAGAATTTTACAAAAAAAAAGTGGATGGTTTTTGCTGAAGAAATTTTAAGTGTGAAAAACAAAAAGAATTTTTTTTCTGGAATGTTTGTTTTGAACCCGTCTCGATTAGATAAAGGATAAAAAGGGTCAAGTGAAAAATAAGCTTGTTACACGGTTTAAATTCATTTAGAATTTTAATTGGGTGTATTTTATTATTTGATTATAAAGGATTGCGAGAAGGATTAAAAAATAATCACTTTCTAATAATATTGCATAACATTCTTTGCTTAGGTGGTTGTAACGTAATAAATGACCCTTGTTTTTCATTCAGGAAATGTTTGAGTGTTTTGAAATTTTATGAAAGGGATGGTTGAGAAAGGAAAAGGTGAAATAAGAATAAATTGTTTGATGTATTGTTCAGATAATTTTTTTTAGAGGATTGGATCTCAATCGAAGCAAAGACCAAATCGAGTATAGTAACCAAGATAGGGTCTTATTTCGTGGGAGCATTCACCTCCCTGCAATAAGTTCAGAAGACCTTGAAGAGGCATTCTGGAATTTGTCGTACTTTCGCCAATATCTGCAAAATGAATGTACGTAGCAGAAGATTAAGCACCCAAGACCTGCATGGGAGTCTGTAAAAATTATAATTGCCGTTCTTGTTTTTTCTGGAAAAATTCGATCAGTGAGAATTCTTACCGCCAAAATTTCCGTCATCGACAATCGTCATTCGTTCTATAAAAAAATAAAAATTTATTTGAAATACAAGCATCAATGATTTATGGATATCTTCGAAAATCAACAATACCAAGTTTCTGGCGACCTTTGACAAGATATGGTTTGGAGAGAACGTCAAGAGAAAGGTTGTCAGTGGGTCAACCGCTGAGTTATTGATGGCATACGAGAAGCTTTACACATTTGGGACAAGCCACAGTTGATGATAGTTTCAAAACAGCACTCTTGACAATTTAATAAACTGATAAAAATACTCCTGGGATCAATTTTCGACTGACAACCTCAAAGAACATACTCACGATCAACAAATATTATGCAAGTCTGAACACGTCGTGACAGGTTGAAAACGACGGATTCCATTTTGAATATTGTTCTTAAATTCTAGACAATTTTTACAATAAATCAAACAAGTTCTAACTTGCTTCCATTTTTCGTTTAGCTTTACACATTTGGGACAAGCCATAGTTGATGATAGTTTCAAAATAGCACTCTTGACAATTTAATAAACTGATAAAAATATTCCTGGGATCAATTGTCGACTGACAACCTAAAAACATACTCACGATCAACAAACATTTTGCAAGTCTGAACATGTCGAGACAGGTTGAAAACGACGGATTCCATTTTGAATATTGTTCTTAAATTCTGGACAATTTTTACAATAAATCAAACAAGTTCTAACTTGCTTCCATTTTTCGTTAATATTGCCCCTTCCAACGAATACAGCTGTAGCTGTATAATTTTAAATTATAACAAAAGTAAAACTAACGGTTGTAGATCGGAAGCTAACGAATTAATTAGCAAAAACGGTTATTCCCCCGAGGTATGACTTTTCATAATGTAGTTTTATTCCAATTTCAGGAGAGGAACTAATGTATAACTCTTATTTGCTTTCATTTTCCGTACCTAACAAATTCTGATGAACGAATTGCTTATTATGAAAGTTGATGATAAAATTAGGAAATCGATTTTTGAATTAATTCATTATTATTGAGAATTAGCTTGCTATTGAATACTGATCAAGACGATTGTGAAAAGTGAATTGATTGTGTAAACGTGCACGCTATGGAACTTCTAATTCGCTTTGATTTCTTGAGATTTTATAAAGAATCATCGTGTCGCATGGATTGGAAAAATATCCAAATTAGGGATGTGCGATTCCGAATCAATTCTTCAGAATCGATTCTTTTTTGTCCGATTCCGATTCCGATTCTCCGATTCTGGAGGTATCGATCCCAACCAGAATCGATTCCTAAAATGACAAAATCGAAAGTTCGATTCCCCAAAGAAGAATTTAATTTTATTACTTTTTTAAGAGTAAATTAAATCGCTAAAAATCAATATTTTAAAAAAAAAATTTTTTTTAAAATTTGAAACTTTTGACTAAAATTTTTTTTTTTTTTTGATTGCATATGAGTCCGAAAAATACCATTCTGAAAATGTGGAATCGAAGAATCGATTCTTTGGAATCGATTCCTTTTTTGCCGAAGAATCGATGGATCGATTCTTTTCAAGAATCGAGAATCGATCCCGAGAATCGATTCTAATTTTGGGAATCGCACATCCCTAATCCAAATCTTTAAATTTTCATATTGAAATTGTGACGCAATAGTTGTTTACTGATTGATGTCAACAGCTAGATTAACTTGTCAGAACTTGATGTTAAAATTTCCCGGCTGAGAAAAATAACTTGTGATCGTGAAAATGTTTAAAAAATAAATTGTAATCCACAAGCTCGGCTCTTTTTAAAAATTTAATATCATGTTTTTTTTTTCAAAATATTTTATGCGAAAATTTTCAATTTAAATGCAATTAGAAATTTTCTATCCGTTCTTTTATTTATCTGATGACCGTTCGACCATTAAGAAACAAAATGAATTCCTCCCCACATATGTCGGAGATATTTTCCTATTCACTCAACCGCACATTAGCATTTAAAGCAAAAAATGTACAAATATAAAAAAAAAACGTTAAGAAATTTCCAGCAGGTTGAAATGATAAAGAAAATGGTTCAAACGAAAATAACATGTGTACAGAACGGTCGAACGGTTTCCTATACATCACATTGAATTCTAACAGGCCTTCCCCCGGCCTCTGGCTCTACATTTTTATTTCCACATTATTTTCTAAAATCTCATTTTTTTTCCTTCAAAAGAAGCAACGCGTGGAAATCCGTTAAACAATCTTAACAGAAGGAAAAAAAAAGAAAGAAAAAAAACTTCGAAGAAGAAGAAAGACAATTTCAATTTTCCTCCGCAAGACTCTTTCGTTCCAAGTCGAACGCCGTAAAGACAAGACTTATTTCTCTGGAAAATGAAAAAGAAAAATCTCGTTTTGCAAAGTGGTTATTCAATTTGGGTTATGTTTCTTCAGTTACAGTCGCTGACTCACCGACTGACAGATGATTAATCAAATTTTATTTTTGTTTGGGATTCGTTTCGGGAATGTACAAAAATCTGAGCGTATCAAAGATCAGATTTGCGCGGCGGGAACAAAGTCGAAACGTGACTCTGTGTTGGAAAAAGAAAAGACGGATGTAGAATAAGAATGGAAATAATAAAGTTGATGATTTAATTATAAGAAAAAAAAAATTTTTTTTGAAGGAAGAAAGGAAGAAAAACAATGCTGAGTGTTTTACAAGGGTAGTTCAAGTTTTATTCCCCGTCATCTAAATGATGCTTTCAAATTTAAACATTTGGAGTCATCTTCTTTTTCTCATCGTTAAGTTGATTTTAGCGAAATGGGGTTTCCTTCTTCTTTTCATTTTCGATTTTTTTTTTAAAAATACAATAAAATTCATCGATTTCCGATTTTGGTTTCCTCCGGACTGATCTTTAATATTTTTACTTTCCCTTTTTTTGTATTTTTTTTCTCCTTCTTTCAATCTGTATCAATTTATCTTTTCGTGTAATGCCAATGTATTTCCTTCAGTTTGCTTGCTGTTTCCTGAGGTTATTAAAATTGGAAAGGAATCGTATTTTATTCTCTAAAGAAAACACATAAATCTTTCATGTTAAGATTTTAAAAGCGGATTTGTTAAATAATTGTTGTGGCTGATTTAAATGGAGATTATTTTTGTTCGGGAGTTGTTTCCCTTTAAAGGTTTTCAAGAATAGTAGCTGAAGGAAGTGGAGGGTGTGGCAGTGCATGGCTTAAGCAAAAGGTTTAGCTATGGAACTGAGAAGCAATTTTAAGCCGGGGTTGGCGCAATTCAAATCTTATCAGATCTGCCTAAATTGTTATTATTTTTTTTTATCAGGTTCAGATACAAAAATAAAGATGTGGAATCTGTCCGAATTTCGTGCACTGGATCCACCTTTACATTTTTAATTATTTTTAGAGCATGTTAGGCATGTTTTGTCTTGCTCAAGGAATGGCGTCCTTACCCTGTGGTGAGCTCCCTTCTCAGGGTTATGAGTTAGTGGAGGGCTCGCTAATGCTGACCTAGGGCTGAAGATGGTAGTAATCGGCAAGGCCTAGGCTCAGATATCGGGAGGCAGAGTTGGATCCCATACTGGTATGGCTCCCGTACTGCGATGTGGAAGATTATGGAAAGTCACCATATTATTTGATATTCCTAGTAAAATCGTCAATGGTTGAAAAGAAAAAAGCGCACGCCCTCTGTTCCGGGCAGGCCTTAAATGGCCAGAGGGTGACAGCGTGTTGCTTCGTACAAATATCTAGGGTGTTTATTGAATGAGAAGTGGGATCACAGCCAGGAAGTCAAGGCTCGAATAGAGCAAACCAAGAGTGTTTTCATGCGAAACCTGTTGTCTAAGAAGGCAGGCGTAGACCGGGTCGGAGGAAAACATCCTGGCTCAAGAATCTAAGAGACTGGTACGGCCAAAATTCAGTATCCCTTTTTCGTTCGGCAGCCTCCAAAGTTAGAATCGCCATGATGATCGCCAATCTCTGACGAGGAGCGGGCATTTAAAGGAAGAAGATGGCAACACCAACTAAAATTCACGGACCACCCAGTAGATCAATTTTTTCTCTTCTATATTTTTCCGCTTACTAAAATCCTCGTTTTGCAGCCACTAGCGCCACCATACAATCAAAATTACTCAATTGTGAGGAAAAACTCCAAGCTTATCTAGCTACATAAAAAGCCTAAAAAATAATTGAAAGAAAATAAAGAAAATTCAAACAAACAAAAAAAAAAAAGGGAATCAGATCACGTTGTACGTATGTATGGGAGGTCCCTGCGAGTTTAATGGGCTGGAACAATCGCCTGGAGATTGCTTCAATTGCCTGCAATTCTCCCGTGAACAAAATACAATCCAGCATCTCTTCGGTACATTTATCTTGACTCCCTCTTCGTATTATTATTCCGAAATAAACATGCATTTATCTTAATCAAAAATCGTAAAGTTTCGCCTCTCTTTTGTTTTAAACATGTGACGTATCTCAGATGCTACTTTGTTGATGAGGTGTGAAGATAAAATTTAAATGCTTCCAGGGAAATTAGCCTTTTCTTCAAAATGATGCTTCATCCCATTCTCGCTTTCCCTATTTTGATTCTGAAAATGTCCGTGATGATCTCTAAAATTCATCTCTGTGAAGTATCATGTCCAGGGCTTAATAGCTATTTCCTACAAGTGGTGACTTGGAAAGAGCCATTTATTTCCGGAAATGTAAACTACTCCCCATCTCTTAGTTATTTGACAGGAACATTGATCGCGGTTTTAATTCGTTTCCGCTTTTTAGTCCTTTGGAATATTTTCTCCCAGTTATTTATTTGTAAACGGATTAGTGAAAAAAAGGATAATTAAAAAATTAACGGAAAGTTTTTTATTTTTTTAAAGTTGAATCTTTTCACGTGAGGAGGTTAATGAAAATCGGTTGGTGGCAGTTAAAAACTTTTCTTTTTAGTACTTGAATGGTACTGTATAAATAATGAAAAAGTTTGTCTTTTGTTTTTTATTTCCTTATTTTTCTAAAATTTATGTAAAAGCTTCGGGTTGAAAAATTTCAAGCTTCGGTTATCAGGAAAAGTTTTAAATGCATTTTATTGAAATTGTCCTTAAGCGGATACCCTTTGCTTGAGAGTTGGGAAAACTATGCAGTGGAACATATTGAAAGGCTATCTAATAATTTAAGCAATGCTTTGTTGTAACTTCTTAGATCTGTGTTCATCATAGCTATTCGCCCTAAAGAAGGGCAAAAAATTTACTGTAGGCAGGGCTGCGAATCTGATTAAATTTTAATTAGAATTGGAATGAAGACATTTAATAACATTAGAATCGGAATCTTAATCGGATTCTCAGCTCTGTTGTAGGTTGGTCCCTGAAAATTTTTTAGCATTAATCTCGTCTTGCTTTCTGTTCGCACCAGTCACTAGCCACTAACCACAACCCAAAGAAGACAAAACAAGGTTACCAGATCTTGTCATGTTGCAGGAATCCTCCTAACCCAGTAAAAGCTAGCCTAGTTTAACCTAAGCTAACCTAACCTAACTTATCTGATCAGTCGATGGCTCAGTGTAAGCGCCACTTTCCTGCTTTTATTTCCGTTGTAAAAAATCTAAATAATATTATTTTTTTTTTTTTGAATAAATGTAATCCAGAGACAAGAGAATTTATGAATTATCCTTCATGTGAGTCAACTTTTTTTTCCATTTTATGTGTATATGAAACAAAAAATTCAATTTACCCGTAAACCTTGCAGAAAAGCCCGTGATTCCTGAATAAAATAACATTCTTTCTTTCCTTTCCCTTTTTATATATATTTTCCCTGAATTTCTCTGCTTCTTTTTTTTCCTTTTCATGCGCCCGTATTCCATCTTCTGGATTGGGATTTTGGCAGGTCACATCTGTCGACATGTCAGAACATTCTAATAGATCTCAATGGGAAGAAATATCTATTGTATCGAAAACGATACAACAATACAAGAGAAAGCTTCGGTGATATTATTCATTTTTCAATTTTTTTTTGCCTCTATTTTTTTTCTTATTGATGAAGAAAAATTGGGGCAGGATTTAAAAATTTTTTTTTAAGGAAAGTAAATTTTTTCGCATTAAATCTCTGGGTATGATATCGAGGCTTATCTTGTAAGTAGAGCTCTCTCTTTCTCTCTAATCTTCAGTCGTGGAAGTAAAAAAAAAAATATCTGAAATGTAAAAATGTTATCGTTACGTGTCAAAGCAAAGTGCCAACTTTTCGAATCAATTCCGATGTATTTTTTATTTTCAATCCATTGTAGTGAAATATGAAGTGAAAGCTTGAAGCATTCAAGGGAAAACCGTTTTTGAGAAAACCCGAAGTCATTTCATATTTTGTATTGTCGTGCTTTTTTCCCCTTCTGATTTACAAGTGTCGAGCGATGAGATTTAAAAGTTTACAAAAATTTTATCGTAATCGTAAAGATTTTTATAGAAAAGAGGTTAAAAATTCTGTTGTATCTCGATAACTAGGCTCAACTTTCAGCACACTTCCTGCCGCATTTGTGGTGAATAGAAAATAGGTTTCTGTGATAAGTGTCGGTTTTAGTCATCTGCGCATTAAAAATTTTAATCCCTTTCTTTTTTTCCCGAATTTCTTTTATAAAAAAAAGGGGATGTCGCAAAATCTCTTCCGAAATGACCTTTGAGCAAACATACTCTTTTGACTGCATTAAGAAAATGGGAGAGCGAGAGAGACGCGAACCATGAGGAAATTAGTTTTCCGCATGACTGGCTTCAGTGTGTTGGGAAAACACCCCAAATTCCCCGACTGCTCTCATCTTGATCTGAGTAGGAATTTTTCATTTACTTCCAGTTAGCCGAAAATCTCTCCTAACTGAAAAGACGACTCTCACCCCGCCCATAAAGAACCATTAAAAACCGCTTATTTCGCTTTTTAAATTGTTCTAATTTTACTTGAAGGCGCCATTTTACGAAACGAAAAAAAAATAATCCTCCAAATCTTTTTTTCAAGAATTTAAATTATTATCCGGGGGTTTTTTTTTTTTTTTCATATGACCCCGATCATTACGATAATGAATAAAACAATTAGCACACCCATTTGAGGTAAAGGTGCTCTTTGGTTAAACCGTTAGGTTTTGCAATCATAAATCACAGTGTAACAGCTATAAATTCACAGACGATTTTTTTTTCTTCTTCTCCTAGCCGAGGAAATGGAGAAAACGTTACGTGTGGGCCGAGTCCCCGGGACTGTTAACCTTTTTTGGCTGAGGTTTCGGGTAATAAATTCCACGGTCACCCGCCATGAGCACAAACCAAATCAGACCTTTCCTCTATTTTGTTTCAATCCGAATATGTTATAGCCATTCTTTTTGTTCTTCTCCCGATTTATTATTACAATGTGTGTAAATTACGCTGGAATGTTTTTATCGGAAAGGATTAAAAGTTAACGCGGTCAAGCTTAAACCGCAGGGAAGTGTAAACGTAGCTAAGAAGGAAAGGGATCAAAATTAATTAATGAAATTAGGAGAAAGAAAAGGAACGGTAAAACGTTTTTTTTTTTCGTGGAGAGAAACCGGTTTTGGGTTTTTTAACGTTTGCCAAGGAATGGACTGAGTTTAGTTTTGAAGTAAACTTCGGGAAAAGATGTTTAACTTGATCTTTTTTTCAATTACTAGGTTATATTCGATACTCTAGTGCGATTGGAATAAATGAGGAATGAAAATTAGAGAGCCTGAAGGAGAGAGTCGCTAACTCTCGACTTACGTTGATTGGTGGTGTCGTCACACGTCTTCTGGTGCTCGGAACTTAACTTACGTTTGGTCACAGCCTCTTCTTTCAGGCTCAAAATACCAAAAACTGCAAAAGCTGGATTCTTAAAAAGCACTTTATTCATTCATACACTCGAAAGTATTTTGAATTCAGTTCTTGAAACACTCAAACTCAATATATTGAAATCAGAAAAACTCGAGAAATACCGTAAAGTATTCATCTTTTCATCTCTGCCTCATTAGTTCCTCGAAACAAAAAAACCAAAAAAACGAAACCATCCTAAAACCCGAATCATTTTTTTGAAATTTTACAACTCTTGAAACCGTATATTAATAAATACGAACGGAAGAAAAAGGAAATAAAATGGAACTCAAGGAGATCCTTCTATATGTTTCATCTTTTCTAAGAAAAAATGAGGAACAGGAAAAAAACGCTTTTTATTCCTTTTTTCCCTATTGAAATCCGGACTTCTTTTTTATCGTACCCTATAAAAATGAGTATGATTACTACGGTCTGAGGAATTACGTCATAACGCACGAAACCTTTTTTTTCTTCTTCTTCAATTTGACCTTTCTTTGTCTAAATTAAGTTTTTCACTTTTCAATCCCTCCATCAAAAATTTCCCTTCAATTAAAAAAAAAATATTCGTACAGAATAAATAAAAGTGTTTGAAAATTTCTTGGAATAACAACGCGCCTTCGCGATTTGAATTATCAGTCATTTCGCGTGATGTTTTTATCATGGCACCACGTGAATATTCAACACTGTTGAGTATTCACCCTCCTCATCTTGATTTCCTGACTTTCTCTCTTCATCTCTCCCCCCCCCCCCCCTTTTTTTCTTCGAAGTCAACAGAGAATAACTCTATCTCACTTTTCTTTGACTCCCATCATGGTTTTCTAATGCACTTCAACTCTCTCCTTTTTTTTTTTTTTTTTTATTCCTTTTCTTTTTGTCCTTGGGGCGTCATTTAGCAACGTTACAACCTTTTATACTTTTCACTCGAAATATAAATTCATTCTTTTGTTCCCAGTCGAAAGGAAATAATTTTCTTGCAATTTTTTTTTTCGGTTCTTTTTGCATTTTAGTTGAGGTTATCCTTAATTGTTTCGAATGGAAAATTATAGAATAGTCTGAAGGAGAAATTAAGGCTGGAATAAGGAGGGAATCAAAGATGGCGCCAGAATTTCATTACAGGGTGTTTAAACCACAGTGAACTGCGGACTGGAATTGGTGCTCTAGTGGGCTTAGATTGAAACAGCTTTAGTTCATGGCTTTAATCGTGACCTCAAGGTTATAAGGTTCCATCTCCACTGTGGAGGTTGCAGTGGCGTAGCAGGCACCCCCGCAACCTCCGCGGACGCGGGGGGACCTTCCCACTGAAAGACAGGGGTCTTTCAGTAGGAAAGTGATTTAGCACTAGATAAAAATTTCGGAGCAAGTGTAAGAGTTCCTCCAAATAAATTTTAAAGCTAGTTAAAGCAATGGCGTTGCAACCACCCCACAGTCGCTGGGGGCCCCGGGGTCAAAGGGGCCCCAGGTCTGTCAACAGGAAAGTAATTTTGCACCACAAAAAAAGCTGTAAAAATTTGAGAAAGGGCCCTCGAATAAACTTTCTGCGGGGGTTCCTCTCCTAATATTGCTACGCCACTGGCAGGTTGAACCCGGTTTACTATAAGCTAAACATGGACTTTGTGTCAACCTCAGCCGATTGATATTCGTATATTAACATTAAAGATTCATCATAAAAAGTAAATAAAAAAGCTGACTTTTATCAAAACAAACTTCTCAACAATAATAGGTAATGTGCTCGTGACGTATCTCATGACGTCACGAATTTAAAACCTATATTTAGCTTATATATTCGAGTCCTCGAGTTGATTTTGCATAACTTGCGCCTTAATTCGCTTCTGCATAAGCAAAGAATAGGTGATTGTCCTCGAATTGATATTGCCTATCCAGTCGGAGGAAGGAGCGCGACATAGCCTAAGGTATTTGAAGGTAAATACGCCAGCTTAAAACCTATGTTTAACTTATGACGAAAGACTGGCGGAATTACCTTCAAATACCTTATAAGAAAAAACAAATTCAAAATAGGATAAAACAGGAGCGTTTCAAATCTAGAACAACTAAGTCCCGCACAGTAGCCCGTCACTAAAATTATTGGCCGAAAAATATTTTTCAACTTTCCCCATTTCTTACTAATCCCTATGCAATTAACAAATTTCGTCATTTTAGGTGTAACCGCCATGGACCAACTTGGGTTTCACAATTAGCAAAGTCATTACCGCAGAAATACTGCCGACAATTTCCGTGTTACATTAAAATTCATTTTAAAACACATAATCCTCTTTGTGATTTTGGACATTAATGGGTAATTAACGCTAAGGGGTTTGGTCATCACCATGGAGTCTTTTATGAATATTTAATCTTTAATCGAAAGCGAACTTTTCCCTTACACATTCCCTACATTTTATTTTTCTATCATCATGAATTCACAATCGAATGAAAAAGGAAAATCTTACGTGAAAAGCTTAAGGATTTCTTAAGAATTCTAAAATGTTATCTGCCGTCTTACAATCCCCAGAAGGAATATAACTTATAAGACGAAGCTTAAAACTTCAAATAACCATATTAAAACACATCGTAAATACTTTAAAGCTTCTGTCGTTTTATAAGTAATCTGAACCTGGGATGATATCTACGCGTGAGTTTGACTATTGCATTTACATCAGTGGAGAAACCATGCAACGGGAAAGGCTTGAAACCCCGGAAAGTTTAACCTACAATTTGATGCCCGAAAGGGTTGAAAACGTAATGGCAAACGCTCTTTGTATATAAAACACCGAAAAAGCTTCAGTTTTAGTTTTTGGGATTTTCCAAGTTAACTTTCGAAACATCTAACTTTGAATGGGACTTTGAGCTTTTTAAGAAACTTTCTACAGACATAAATGTCCTAAGTTCTTTTAAACGAATTCATTCCGAGCCTTTCTTTTTTTTTTTCCTTCCTTCTTCCTTATTTCGATTTCTTCGATATGCATTGAAACTTTTAGCAAACATTTCCAATTTTACGTGGAGGCTCCGTTTGTTCTCTCAAGAATAAGAAAAAAAGTTCAAGTATGGAGCTTGTTATAAAGAGCCCGTTTTCATTTCTCTCTTCGACCTTTTCTAAATGAAAACCTTTCCGTGACCTCTCCCTGTTTTCATATTCAGGATGCTTATGCTTGCAATATTTTTTAATACAAAGTTTTTTGTCTGTATCGTTATTTTTTTCTTCCGATAGTACGTTTTTCATTAAATGTTTAAAGATGAACTTTAAGTATCATTTTATTTGGTGTAATAATATTCGCTGATAAAGAAAGAGTGAGAATATTGTTTGTAGTGCCAGTATTAAAAAATTCAAAATGCGGGCTGACTCTGTTTGAAATTCAACCTTCCTTCGGTCCCAAGGCACTCATTCCTTTTCTCCAACAGCCCCCTTTTTCTTCATCTTCCTCCCCACACCTTTTTTTCTGTTCGTTGCCCTTTGCATTTACATTATGACGAACTCTTTACAGTCAATCCTTTTACTTACTTATTCTGTCTTTTAAGTTTTTTGTAACGATGTGGGCTCAGAAAGTCAATGTGAGTTTACTTTAAGAGTTGATTTAATGTTTTCCTGCCGATTTTTTTTTCGTGGCTAAACCTCATACATATACTACGCACTAACTGAATTTACTCTGCTTGAGTTAGCTGTAGAACTGCGCTGGAAGAAAAAGATTACACTGATGATCGTTAATCTCCACACGAGAGGCACTTGAAGAAAAGGATCCTTCAAGCCCTCACCAGGTTTCTAACGCCTCCGCGATTTAAGCTTTGAAAAATCGACAAGAATCAAACTTTTAAAAAAAATATACAAAAAAATAACCGCTGCATCTATTTATATCTCAAAGAATATTTTAACAAGTAAAAGATTTCTTTTTAAAGTTCATAACTTCTTGAGTTTTTCCAGCATTAAGAAAAGAAAAGAGTAAAAAGTCAAAAATTAAGTCTCTTCTTTATTATTTTTTTATCTCTTCATTTTTCCCCCCTTGTACATAGTATATAAAATTATTCATTCGGAAATTTTCGGGATTTCTTATCATTCTACCACAGACAAAACTTTTTCCTTTTTTTTTCTTCCTGGACATCAGAGTTTATTTGCCTCAAGCTTTTCCCACCCACTCATTTCTTCAATTCATCTTGATATTTTTTTGCACTGATTTTCTTTTTTATAAAATGAATCCTCGCCGTCGCGTATTAGTCTATAATGCCCGCCCTTCAATCATATCCCTTTAATGCTTCATTCCCCGATAAATCATTGAACTATGATTGAAAAGGGATCAAGTGATGGAATCACTAATCGATTTGGTCATTTGGCTTTGGGTGGCCATTTCAAAATGACAAAGCTTTTAGCTGCATTAACTCGGTGAATGTAAAACTTTTTTTTTTTTTGAGGACTTGTCATATTATTTTATGTAAGCTAAACAGGAATTTTATCTAATGGAACATTTAAAATCGTAACGACGAAAGTTGTAGCCTAAGACGGTTATAACAGCAAATATATCACCGCACTTTTATCGTTGAAAATATATTTCTTTAGAGAAGAGTTATTCCGTTTGGAAACTTTAGCGTTTCCTTTTTTTTGGGGGGGGGGATGTTATTCCTTCTCGCACATCATATTCGTTTTTTCATCAAAACATTAGGAAAAAAAATTAGGAGTTTTGAAAAGTTGGTGTAGTAATATGTTAAGTATAGAGCGAGAGTGTTTTTTTTTCCCAGAAAAATTTAATTTTTCAATTTAAATTTATATCACGTCCTTAGTCGCTTTAATTGCTTGTTTTCCCCTCCAAAAAAAAAAAGGTATTTATTAAAGCTTATTTTAAAATTCTATTTTTTCCCAGTTTGTGCAGAATTCCTGAGTTACTGGGAATGAATTTAGATTAATAAAAGTGTGCGTATTGTTTTTGTGACTGGGAGCACTTTTACCTTATTACCAGAAAATGTTTGATCGATTTGAAAATATTAATTTATTCGAGCCAATTTTTTTCGCGACTAACACTCATACATATATCAAGCACTATCTTAACTTAATGCATTTGTTACAAAATTTTAAATTATTGACACAAACATGAACAGTGCAAATAGAACATTATAATACTGGAGCCACGAAGAGTCTTACCCTTTTTTTTGAAAGGCCACGACACGCAAAATGTACGGTAAGTTTTATTAAAAAAATTCCGAGATAGGAAACAGTTGCTTCGCTTTCTTCCAGATATTGCCGCCGAACACAGGCAGCAAGAAGTTGAAGAAATAGAGGAGGAAAAAGAAGAGGTAGCTGAAAATCCAGAATACTTTCCACCGGTAAGGGTTCCCTAAGGAAGTCGGGAACCTGAGGTTCAAGAATGATATCCTTGATGTCCAAATTAACAAGTATCGATTCCTGATGGAAAACCCTCGAAAATTTTTAAAGCTTGCTCGAAGAGTTCTTGGAGTTTATACCTTATCGCTTGTGTAATCAAAAAAATATGGCGTAGGAAGATGGGAAACATGGTGCATGAGTTAAAAGATGCGCACTAGGGGGTTCTTAGCGGAGTCCGGCTTTTCGCAAAAGCTCTTTTAGGAGGCCGTTCCGCTCCTGGCTTTGCTTAGCCAATCCAACCCAGCCACGCTCGATAAAAAAGGTCTCTCTTTTGTGAAATCATTCTTTAACCGCAGTAATAGCTCGAAAAAAAAAATGTTTTTTTTTCCTGAGCAAACGTTTACTTTTTACTTTTCGCATTGCGTTTCAAAAAGAAATCTGTGTTATGTAAATAGCATCCCGAATGTGCATACACGCCGCGCGACCGGGAACAAAGTGAGAAATATAACCGCTGGAAAAAAAGTAGTGTAAATAAATGCGGTTTGCAGGAAATACCTCCCTCCCCCTCTCTCTTTTTTCAACAGTCACAAAGCTCTTAATGTTAAATTTACTACACAACAGAATTCCAAAGGGGCAAAGCAGAGAGGAGAGAGGGGTAGGAGGTGGTTTAAAACGGATCAAACTTTACCCGTACTTTCTAATTTCATTTCAACTATTTTATAACTTGGCGCAAAGAATTTCCGTATCAATAAACTTTATAGGATAAAAATGTGTATTATAAGAAAATTGTATAAATTTTCTTTTTGTTTTTTTGTCAGTTCACTTGAAACAGATATTCATCGCTTGTTGTATGCAAATTCGTTAACGTTAGTCTCCCCAACTTTTGTGAAGTGGGCCGACTGAAAAAAAAAGCAGAACTTTGTTGGGATTTCTTTTTCAATTTGTCAGAAACCTGACTTTTTCAGTTCTTGCTGATCCAATTATGCTTTGGGCCATTTAAAAATTAGACCGTTGTCTTTTTGCGAACTTATAGCTACTGAAACATCAATCTAAAATCTTATCTGTAGCTACCGTCCGCCATTTTTATTTTAAAAACTCAAAAAAAATTTCTCCGCTTTTCAGAGCGATCATGTTGTGTCGCTTTCTAGTAAGTAAATCTTAATAAAAAAGGATTATTGGAAGTGGTAAAAAGCATCGGATTACAGCGACCAAATTGCTTTTTTTCTCTGTTACAATCCGCACTTAAAAATACGAGAAATCTCCAATTTCACTCGTGCAGACTTCTAATTTCTTAAATTAGGAGAAAAGAAACCTAATATTTTTTTAGACCATAAATCAGATCTGGTGGCCACGTTTTAAGAAAAAAAAATACACTCTCTAGGGATTTTTGAGCTTGTGTAAGCGGTTTTAAAAGCCCGTTGAGTAATTAACACCTACTCCCATTTATGTACAATAGAAATGCTGATTTTTCATGTCTTTTATGGAACCGTTTTCAAGTCAATAAAGTGATATCTGATGGGCTGGATATCAGGACGATGTAAATGCTTCCGCTTTTGATTCTCTTCTTTCCCCCCATCCTTTTCTCTTATCCTTCTTCCTGGCTGTGTCCTCCTTTCTCCTCCTTACTCTCCTCACCCATTCCTATTTTCTCGCTTTCAACCATTCAATAAATTGAAATTCTCTCTTGAAATTTAATTTTAGAGCGTAAAAATTTTCTCCCCCTCGTCCCACTTTTTTTTTAAAAACATCTGTTGAAAAAATTAAAATCATTAAAGATTATTTAAAAGAGCAGCACGTGGGCAATATTCATTAGGAAGTGATAAATACTTTTGTCAAATTTTTTTTTTGGGCAAAGTTATGAGCATGAAAATTAAGTGTCTTGGTCACGCGAAGTTTTTTAAGTATGTGAAGGATTATTGTCTCTGGCTGTCACAAAATTACTTCAATGTTATAAAAGTCACCACAAGTTATTTAAAAAATAAGCGCTCATCTGAAAAAAAAAATTAATTAGTTAATACTTTAATTACTAAATGTATCGCGGCGACAGTCGGAACTATACTGACGCGGCGCGCGCAGCGCTCTTGTTTATATAGGTGGCGCTGGTGGAGGAAAGCCGTGTTGACGTCAACTCCCACCGACCAATAGGAATGAACCAGTTTAGCTTATTGCAAAAAGGGTATAAGTGAATAGGAAAGAATGTTCACTTGTGCCCTTAACAAAAACCAATTTTTTTAAATGAATGTTTAGGTAAAGAATTCTTGAAAAAGCATGATTAAGATTAGGCTAAATTCTGCTACCAAACTTGCCTCAAAATCGCTCTGTATGATCTACGCTTGAATTTCTTCTGTCAAAAATTTATTTTCAATTTTTTTTTAAAGAAAAGGAAATTCTTTTGAAATTTCTGAACTGTCTTCTTTTAAGTAAACAACATTCCAAGTAACAAAAAGACCATTAAACGGCACGAATTCTAAAAACCATTAACGAGAATGACACTTATGAGATCGAATGTAACAAATGTTGGAAGAGATAGTATCTGGTTTCCATTAAACCTCAACGCTTGTTAGTTTCTCGTTAGTTGAGGGATGAACTTTAGGAAACCATCACACGCCATGATTTGTTTTTGAGGACGTATCCGCGTTTACAATCGTCCATTAAAACCGTTTTCGAAACAAATCTTGCTGATCGTGGAAGACTCGAAAAGATTTTTTTTTTCTTTTTAAAAATTTTTAGGGGAAAGAACAAAAATAAAAGGAACATTAACGTCTAAATCAGAGCTCGAGCCATGACATCTATGTCACTGCAACACATCTTTTCCCTGCATTCTATTTTCTTTCCTTTATCCCCCCGTGGTAATATGTTATCCGTCGCGGCGTGCGGCGGGCGAAACAAACCTCTCAGGCTCCTCTCTTTTCCTTTTACATATTCACGATTTCCCCTCTTTCTTGACATCCAACGCTCGGAGATGATTTAAATTCAATTTCGCATGTTCATAACTTTAAAACCCATTGAAATATAGTAAAAGTTGATAAGACTCCGCATAGTTGATCAAAATGAAAAATATTCAGGAGTCGTCTATGCGAAGCTCCTTCTTTACCGTCTTGTAATGTATAAGCTTTTTCGACTATTATCGTACATCTAGACGAGGTTGCATGGGATAACGATGACATCAGGGCATGTTTAAAATCCTGAATCTTTAATTTATGAAATTTCCTTCGGGTTTTCCTCGTCTCCGCGAACTGTATCGCTTTCCTTGATGAAACTAATTTGAAAGTTTTAGGTTATGCGGATGTCTGGAAGAAGTTTTGTTGTATTGATTTTATTTGCGAGGTCGAGTTGTAAATTTCATAACTACGGGAAAAAGATTTTAGTGGCTAAAAAATTGGCTCACGAAAAAATCTTTAGAAAGTAGAAGGCAGACATTTTCATTTAATGGTGCAGAAATAACGTGTCTGCGGTGATA
The DNA here is from genome assembly GCA_023512825.1 of Liposcelis brunnea. Lineage (NCBI taxonomy): Eukaryota > Metazoa > Arthropoda > Insecta > Psocodea > Liposcelididae > Liposcelis > Liposcelis brunnea. The sequence continues at coordinate 8,547,432 of CM042071.1, forward strand.
ACGTGCTAAAAAGTATAGAGGATTACGGTTTCCAACTTTTCCTTTTTACGAATAAGCAAAACCGCAATTCCCACTTGAGAAGTGTCGCACTGAGCCGGAAGGCGCAGGAGCTAGAGCTCGAGACTTTTCTTTAATTTTTATGGGTTCCTGTTTAGATTTACACCGACTTGTTATTTTTGGCATCCTTTTTAATTTTTTCTTAACTAATGAAAAATTTTCTCGGTCAGTGAACAAAAATGACCGAGCAAAAAAAAGTAAGATAAAAAATAATTTGATCTAAAAGCATTGGATTCAATCAGAGCTTTAAAAATAAAGAAGGGGGGGAAAAGGAAAACCGATGCTATGAAGCCAGATAAAAACGTGATAAATATAGAGGGAAAAGGGAAAAAAAAAGGACAAGGTCCAAAAAGTCTGATAAGAAAAGCTTGTGTACAAGGAGAAGGGAAGGGATGATTTTTGAAAGGAAGCCAGGAAGTGATGTACAGGAAGTGATCTTTGTGGGTCTACATGAATGAAAACATGGCTTACATCCAGGGAGAAGGTTAATTTATTTATCTTCATTTATAACTGTTATATTACTATCTCGGGTTTAATGTCGTTGGGAAAACCCATTTCGGAAAAAGTAAACGGGTTAAGGATTTTTTTTAAAAAAATGATATGAAAGGTATAATGAAATTTTAGCGGGAAAATGACTCTAGGAAGTTTAGCCTTTAAAACTCATGAGTTTTGGCTGATTTGGAAATCTGGACGGTTTTGTTTTGACTGGAAAGCTGACGCTTATTTCGAAAGCTCATATAAAAAAATATATAATAAATTAGAGTAAATTTTTCTTTATTTGCCTTGAGGCAATAAAACATTCCCGTAAAAGAAAAATAATCCGAATTTTTTTATACTCTCGTTTTTTCGTAAAAGGAAGATCACAAATAAACAAAAGGGAGAATTTTTTTTTTCTCCCTTCAAATAGCCGAAAGCGGAAGTTGAAAGGCTAAACTTTTCATTGATCTCTAAAGTTTTTATCTTTTAAAGGAAATGTATCAAGTTAAGTAGCTGCTAAATGGTGGAAAATGTGAGAAGTTTGAGCGAAGAAATGTATAGCAATGAAAAAGTATTGAAGAGTTGATGTTATTTGAAATTGAATTTAATTGTTTTTTTTGTTTTTTTCAGATTTTCAACCCCCTTCGAGGCTGTTAGTATCGGATTAATATTCATAGCGACGATATCAGCGCTTGCTGGACATTGCAGCAACGATCATAAAACTTTAGTAGCTTGTGGCCTTTATATGCTTGGCGGTAAGTATTTTTATAAGATTGTGGACGCAGAGTAATTCGAAGAAGTTTGCCGGGGATAAGAGAAAAATAGAAAATTCTGGGGCGGTTTCGTGCTAGAAAAGCAGAGGATTGGGAGCAATGGTAAGTTTTCGAATTTTAATTCACGATTCTTCAAGACAACTTGCCGAGAGAATTCATCGTGCATCATCGCTTTGGATTCCGAGAGACAATTTGTCGATGTAAAAAAGGTGAAACGCAACCCAATTTATTCTCTGCGAAAATTGTCGATATAAATCCAAACCTGTGGGTTTGTTGTCTAGAGAATTAAGGGGACCCGTTTTGAGGGAGGTCTATGTTCAGGAATGGAACCAAAGATGCTTAAGAGGATTCTGGGGCCCAAACTGTATCCTCTTACCAGCCGCGAATGTGTCAAGAGATCAAAGGCTCACCGGCCAACTTTTCATCACGAACTTGATTAAGTCACGCAGGCTACTAGAAACGTTTTAGATAACCGCCCGGAAAAGCGGGTTAAGGTGGGAGACAAGGTCTCAATGTATACATGTAGTGCAGGGGTCCCGAATTTGAGAACGGCGGCTCAGGATAGGTCCATCTGTTGACACATTTGTGGTGCAGTAATAAGGCTTTCCACTGAGCTAGCCTCGTGCTCAGTGGATAGCGTGCCCGACTCACACTCGGGAGTTTATGGGTTCGATTCCATTCTATGGTTCGGATTTTTCCCGATCGTATTTCACCTCTGACCACTATCATCTGCGTCATGTGAACCTAATTCGAGGATTTAGGGATTACGAAAAAGCGATTAATGCATGTTGACTCGGTCTCGCTCCCCTGCAAGGCAATGGCAAACCAGCAGGTGGTAACTTGCTTAGAACAGCCTCTCTACTCAGCTGTTTGGAACCGGCATTAAACTGTAGGTCCCTGTGTCAACTCGAAACACACAAACCTGGAGGAAACACACAAACTCTCGAAAACGAGTATGGCACCCAATGAAGAATGAGACCTTAAGCCCTGTAAGTCCGGTAAGTATTACTGAATAATTCATTTGAATGAAGGAAGAGAGAAGGGCAATCGCTCTTTCGAATGGTATCACAAAACTCTGCCAAAAATATATATGGCGTTATTCGTCCATCAAAACCAGCCATAAAAAGGCCATTCAACTACTTCGGAGCTCCTTAGCTTGATCAATTGCCACCCTTTGTTACTTTCATAATCCACAACTGCAATATTTGAAAAAGCAGTGTGGATCCAGAAGTCATCCTTTTACCGTCACCAAGAAAAAAGGAAAAAGTAATAACGTGAAAAATGAAAAACAAAAATGATCCTTCGTCACGATAAAAGATAAAGGAACTCTAAGTCGACAGAGCCATTCCTCATATTTCTTTACACATTAATATGGTCTGCAGCTCTTTCCTTTTTAAAAAAAATTTCATCTCCCTTTAAGAAAACAAGACGAGACTTTCAAACCAATACTCCGTCCCGTCATCTTCGTCCCAGAGAAATTTTTTCCCGACTAAAAGCCATCACTATCTGGGATGATATAAAATGGCGATGGGATTTTGAAAATATTTATGATTTTAGTGAAATATACCGGGGACGATATATATATTAAAAAAAAACCTAGTCGTTTAGGATGACGGGTCATCTATCGAATAAAATTTTATGGATGTTTCGCCGTAAGCCAGGTCAGGAATAAAAAAAAAACAAGGTTAAGAATAAAGGATGAAACTGGAGCAATTTGAAAATTTCCTTTTGTTGTAATTTTTTATCGGGCGTGAAATATTTTCTTTATGGTTGTTATGTATCTAGATCAATGGAGACCCCCGTAAACTAAATTCGGCGCTGCATAACATTTCAAAAAGTCTTGTTTTTGTTGCATGTCATTTCCTGCCATCGTATGATCAGTGACATGTTAAACTCTGCGGGTTGAAAGGGGTTTTTAAGGGGTGGGAAAAGCTCGCAAGGGATCGTAAAGAGGGAGGGGAGGGGTTTTTCCTGAATGAAAGGCATGGGACGGTTTGGTTTTCAGCTTACAGCGTTATGATGCTCCTTATATAACGTCTATAATATATGTTTTAGTATACTCTTTCTTCATCTCGAATATATTTCCTATCTTAAACCTTATTTATGAGGTTTTTTCAAATGCTCTAAAAGAAAAAAGCGACTTGATGTTTGTTTTCTGAGCTTTATGGATAGATCTCTGGTGACTTTTCTCCTTCCTCCCACGCACAAACAAATCGTTAAAATGAAAAAAAAAAAAGGAAAAATCGAAATCAACCCGTATTTTGGTTTCACACGGGAAATACGAAGGAACTCGAAAACGTGACAGTGATATTTTATCCTAGATGAAAGAGAACTGTCGGAGGATGAAGGAGGTCATTCCTGACGCTCACAGTTAATGAAACTGGATATCATTTCAAAACTGTGTGGATCTTGTTTTCGTCTGTTCTTTTTTTAAATGAAGATATTTTTTTTTTACCCTCGGAGAAGAAATGATCGATCTTGAGTGAAATTGAAGAAAGTTAAAAGGAATTTTTTTTTATAAGAAAAAAGGCGGAAAAGGGGGGCGAAAAGGAAAATGAACTCAATTAAAAAGACAAAAGCTTGTTTTAATAGTATTAATTATTTAAACACAATAAAAGGAGTTGTGACAATGTAAATTGTTTGCAGCAGAATTTACAAGGTGATAAAATGGAGGGAAAAAATAAATGTAATGGGAAATACAGGAGTGGTATCCGCCCGCATTTTGTGGCGGTCAATTAACAACAATTAGATATCTGCATTTGAAATGGGGAAGTCACCTGCAGTAAAATTTGTGTTTGAGGCGAAATAATAATTAAAATGTCGTAAATGTGTTTATCGAAATTAAATGTCAAAATGTGGGAAAAACAACACAAGTTTGAAGATGTTAAGGGAAAAAACAGGAGGATTTGTTGATCCTCCTCACGCCTCTAGCAGAGGCCATGCCATTATCTCCGACGAGGAGCGGACATTTAAAGAAGAAGAAGGTCCCAAAGAACGAAAAATGCCTCTGGGGAATTAGCATCTAAAAATTTGGTGGCAGCGCGTCTGAAGCCGTCTTCGAATAATAATTTAACAACCATCCGCTTCAGCAAAAATCTGTTCGCCTGGAAATTGCAGGAAAACGACCGATCATCTACAGTGGCTAATTTCCAGACTGGTCCTTAATTCCCTTTTAATTCAAAAACGGGAAGCTTTATCAAAAGATCACAAGGTCGAAGTTGTAATTGAAGTGCTTGAACCAATTATAAAGATCTTTTACAATTAGCCGAACCGATTTAATTACTCCTTTATTGCACCGTACCGCAGCTTTCTATCTTACACCTCGAAGATCTTTTTTTTTTTTAATGGGAAAATTTTCAAGCTCTGGATTTTCTAAATCCTTGGAAACGAGATAAAAAATTATTAGATTGGGGACGGTTTCCTTTTCCTAAACAGCTAAACGTACTCTTAAATTTCATTGTGAATGTTATATTCGTTTAACTTGCTGAAATAGACGCCGGGATCGTTATCAATCGTTTCCCTTTATCATATTTTTTCGAAAAAAGAAAATATGAGGACGCTTCGGTCGTTTTCCTTTTTTCTTATTTTTTTAAAAAAATCTTTTCGAAAATGTTCCCTTTATTTTCCTGTCAATTTTTCATGACAGGGAACGGTGTAGAATATTTAAAAACGTCCTTGGCTTTCGTTAATAAAGTCCCGAGGCGCCACAATAAAATATAATAAACCGTAGACCGTCTTCGGTGTTCCCCCTGAAATGATATCTTCAGGATTTTTTCCCCTTCATTTTTTATTTTTGAAACATTACGAAAAGATGTGCGTGAACGGATCGAAATACGTACGTAAGTATTATGTGCCTTGCCATAAAGTTGGAACAGAAACGTACCACATTTGAGGGGGAGGAGAGGAAGGGGGGAGTAAATTAAATTTGTCAACCGCAGAAGTGAAAAATACACCCAGAGGAAAAAAGTGTATAATTTATCCATAAATTTTTGTCTTACGTTTTTGAAATTGGGAACGTAGAGCTTTTCAAGAGGAACTCGGGATTTTTCCTAAAAAAAAAAGTAACAAGCCCCCAAAGTTTAGCGGGGAAAAAAAAGGGATGAAAATAAATATTCGCAAACCAATAATAATAAAAAGTTTGGAAGTTTCGGAGTTCGGGGCTATTTAATATTGCTGGTGTTGCGATTTTTTTGTTTACGATGAAAAGTTTTTCGGTGAAGTTTTAATCGGTTCAATATGCCGGGGTGAGGGATTAGAAAAATGAGGTTTTCAAGTAAAAGGTCACATGACTAATTTATCCTATCTATAAATGTTAGGGGTTTTTCAACGATGTCTATAATTTGCCTATGTCTAAATTTAGAATTAATCAATAAATCTTAGGGAATTTTGGTCTGGAAAATCGGGGCTGCTCGCTCTGACACGAAGAAAAAATATATGCAGGAAATATGTCTGCAAAAATAGATGCAGACTGCAGCAACTTAATCATGATTCTCTCCCTCCCACTCAAAATATTTTGATGGGTCCCATCTCGTTCAAAAAAAATCTTTTGGTGCCCCCAACTAGCCCAAGATAAATGGGGGCCCCCCATGCAAGAATGTAACTGTTGAGGCAATCTTTACAATATCGGCCGCTGTAAATTTTAAGCCTAGAAAATCATTTTTTGGCTCGTTTAGTTCTGAAACTAATATTTGGATGAAAGAAAACAATTTTTAGAAAATAATAGAATTATTCTCACAACACTTGAACTTTCTGTCTGTTTATATGGCATTAAGATCTCTTGACTCGAAAAACAAGTCCAATTTCATTTCCGGCCATTATGAAACTAATGGTAAAGTCGTTGAGCTCATACAAAAAATTTCATGTCCTTGCAAGTTCTTTTTTTTTTTTTTTTTTTTTTCGGAAAGTGTAAGCACATTTACGTCTCTGTTAAAAATATGTTTCACCTTCCGGTGCAGTGGTGCTTTCCTTTAATCATACCTCTTCAAGAAATAACTTTTTTATTTAATAAGTTCTTTTATATATTTTACACCATTTTTTGTCCTTTTAAAAAAAAGTGGAAAAACGTTTTTGTTTTTTTTTCGAAAATCTTGCGAAGACACGATTTTCTATATTTATAGGGATGAGATATTTTATATCTTGCTTAACTGACCATTTTTTCCTTTCTCATTCGTCTTCTTTTAAACCTTGTTCTCTTTTCTTTAAGATTCCCCCTGTCCCGGAAAGAATGTTAAAATATAGTTATTTTGAACATGCACGAAAGAAAAGAGATTGTTCACGCTTAACGTGTAAACTTTAGGATTTCTCATGTTTGCCTTAGGAAAGAGCGAAATCCTCTTTTGTAGTTTCGTTTAAATTATACGTTTCCTTTTATAAACTGGATGTTTTTAATTATTTTTCCCCTCAGTTTTTATTTAATTTCATTACTAGGTTTTTTAAGTCGTTTTAATCTCTTTTAATTTAGAAAGAATGGGAAAAGTCGAGGATTGTAAGATGAAGAATGAAAGCGTGATACTAGGAATTAAGGCGAAGCAGGAGAATGAGTTTGTTTATTTGTTTTTTGGGGATCAATACGAGTGAAAAATCATTCGATGGTGCCCGAGCAGCATAGGTGTCGATGCAGGAAGTGTTGGGCCAATATTACCGAGTGAACGCCCTCTAATTAGTGGATGCATTTCCAAAGGCAACAAGTCTCTGCAAGTCTTTGAAAATATTGACAAGGCAGAATTTGAAACAGTTGAAAAGAAACGGAAAAAAAGGACCAGTTATTTTCGCCATTTAGACACATCTTTAAAAACACTCCTCTTTTTAAAGATAGATGAAATGATAGATGGATTTATTAACGACTTCTTCATCTTAAGGTTCCTCATTCTAACCGTACGTATATAGCGAAAGTGCTTTTTCATGTCTAACCCGGGATACTGGCCTCGGAAGTCGAACAAGATGAACCTGATCTCCCCAAAGGGTTAAATATAATCGACAGGGGATGATAAATCGGATTAGCCGAACCGAATCACAGTTTTTTTCCTCCTTTTTTCCCCCTAGCTCCTCTTCCCCGCTTCAGATGTTACGCGCTGAAAAATGTACAGTCCTTAAACCAGATGAATTTTCATTCGGAAAATAATCTAAACTTTTGTTGTAAAAAAAATTCGTCCCGGAAAAAAATTAGGAAAAAAAATTTTGAAAAATAAAAAGTTTTTTCATTTCATTTTTCGTAATAACTGATGAAGTTTGATAACTATTAAAATAAACAAAGAGAGGTGTTTTCCATTTTCTCAAGAGAATTAGAATTACAAAGTGATAGCGGGATAAAATTTGGGGGATTAGGATAAGCGCGCGTGTGTGTGGAAGAGGTTTTTTTAAAAAAATTATGGAGGCATTTGAATTAAATATGTTTTGATTTTATTTTTACAAGCTTTGGGATGTTGCAATTTATCTTTTATTACATTTTTTGTCACTTAAAATAATTAGTACTTGAATGTTTGGAGGAATTTACGCTTGGGAGAAGTTTGAAGGGAAAACAGGCGAGAAGGAGAAAGAGTGGTTTTCTTATTTTTCTCCCTTTTTATCAGTTCTTTTAAGTCTTTGAATAAATAAACACGGACTCTAAGCTTTGCTTATTGTTTTCATTATAAATAAAGATTGATCAAGGCTTCATTTAATATTATACATTACTTTCATCAGTTTCCAGTTTATCAATTTCTATTCTTTCAAGCTCCAAAGTTACGCATCAATTACTCGACCTAATTTAAAAGAAAATAATAAAAAACATTCATACGAATTTCCCAAAAACTTCAAAACTTGTTTTGACTCATTTATAACATTTGTCACTTTTCTCTAATCCCTTTTCTTTCGTTTCGAATGACTCTTCTAATAATTCCATTTTCTCCCTTAGTAATCCAATTTTCTGTTGCAAGTTAATTGAAAAACTCAAAGCAAGCCGACAAAAAATCCTTATCAAAAGCTCACCAAAAAAAATCCTAGTTGCAGAATTTTTAAAATTTTCATCTTTCAAAATAAGCCATCATCCACCGTCGAAAAAAAAAAATCATTAGTTAAAATTAGAAAATTTACCTTTTCACAGATACTTGAGTTTTTCTAACGGGATATAATCGCATTAGGCTGAATGCTGCTTTTTCCGAGCGGGGTATATTTCCTGCGAACGTCATTACGCTGTTATCGAGAAAACAAATTGCCCTCAGTTTTTTTTTTATTTATTTGAACCGGTGATGTGATTAATTAAAATCCTTTGAATAATGAGAAGGTAAAAAAAATCACGGGGCGAGCGTAACGCCGTAGATTTAATTGTAAAAAGCTATTACCAAATCGGTTCTTTTTTTTTTTGCTGTTTCTTACAAATCTTTTTAACAAGCTTATTATTTCGAATATATTTTTAAAAACTAAAAGCGTGATTTCTTTTTTTTTTTTTATCTCGAGAGATATTTTGCTGGAAGAAACCTTTTCTCCTTGAAATGACTTTGACTTTTCATCCTGTTGACATGAAACCTCCCCAATATTGCCTTATTGTGTGCTTTCATTCTCTTTTGTTATTGATCGTTTCTTCGACCCTTATTTGACACTTAATTTATTATAATTTCTACCTTCATAAATCAAAGCAAAATGAAGCTACTGCATTTGTCATTTTGTAGTTTTGTTTATAATGATTAAGGTGAAAATTCTTTTCACATTTGCTAAAATTATTTTCCCTCTTTAAAACTTTTTACAAGACATGAATGGGGTTCCTTGTTCTTTTTCCAGGTTTTTTAAGAAGCTCTAATGAAAATTTCCCCTTTTCCAAACAAGGTATTCAATGCTTTTTATTCAATGAAGTATATTGAAAAGTCTAAATCATTGCACGACATGAAAATATACTTAGAATTCGAAAGAACTTTCCCTCTTCATTTTTTTTTATACTTTCGCCATCGAAAAGATATAAAGTTAAATATTAAAAATTTATACTTTTCGGTATCGTTAATATTCTACACGGTTCACTGAATATTTAATTTCTTTTAATTATTCTCTAGTCGAACCCCGTTTAACAACCTTTGGGATGATTTTTCGGAAAAATTACGAGTTCCCTTTTCTTTTGTTATTTTTTCCTCCCCTCTACTCATCGATTCTCTTCTTTTATTCTTAAAAAGATCAAAGAGCTGCCGTTAAGATTATTCTTTTGAAATCTGAAAATGAAAAAAATTCTTTTAAGACTTTTTTACCCGATAAGATTTTTTTTTTTGATAGCAGGAATGGAATGCACATAACGATGAAAAGGTATAAAGTTTTTTTTTTTTTTAGAAAACAGACGGGCTCAGTTTCCTGTCATCTCCACGTCCAGTTTAACACAATACAGAAGAATCATGATGGATGAATTTTAGATATTTTTATCGAATAAAAAGTTAAACGTTTGATAAAAAATTCAGTTGATCGACGCTTTTTTTGTTACATCTGTTTTTTTTCTTTCTTTCTTAAAATTAAACGAAAAGGTTTGTAAGAAAAGAGACGAAGGGTTTTGCATTCGAAACGAGCTCAGCCCCCTCGAATTTAGGAAATTTAAAAATCCGAGAAAAATTTCTGAGCTCAGAAAAAAGTTAATAACCGTATTTGTTGGGTCGTTAAAAATATTCACAAAATTTTAGAAAAATTTACTCTTTATTGTTTCAGGTTTAACGCTGGGCGGCGGTTTGCTCATATTCGCATCAGTATTAAGCGACGCGTATTTCGAAAGACCCAGACGGCAGCACGTTATTAATGACGTCATGGAGAAGATGACATCTTCCAGTTCCTTCGATTACAAATATGGATGGTCTTTCGTTGCCGCTGGTGCTGCTTTTATCATGTCGGAAATAGCGGCTGTTCTTAGTATTTCAGCGTATCTCAGGAGATTTCCTACTGTGGAAGATATGGTAATTTTATTTTGGAATCTTAATTCTTAAGTGTGGCGTAGGATATCATGGCTGAAGAAACTTGAGATCTCAGTACCGTACAATATGAAAACCATTGGATTGTTTCTGGCGTTGAACAAAATCACGGTAGCCGACATGATTGGCAATTTTTGGTAACGGACAAATATTATGAAACTAATAACTGGACCTTTTCCGGTCAGAGTAACGATGTTGGGCTGGATTTTTAAATATAAATAATTTATATATTAATTTTAGGGCCCCGGGAGATTCAGGCCCGGAGGTTTTTTTTTCAAAACCACGGCAGAGACGACTGAAGCGAGGAGCGTGCCGCCATCCCAAATTACTCCCCACGCTCCGGGACATAAGGCCCCAGATTTGAGGCCTCGGGAGATTCAGGTCCGGAGGAATTTTTTTAAAACCACGGCAGCGACCAGCGAAGCGAGGAGCGTGCCGCCATACCAGATCAATCCTCACTCTCCCGGATCTAAGGCCCCGGACCTTAGGCTCCGAATCTTAGGCCCCCAACCTTAGGCCCCGGGAGATTCAGGCCCGGAGTATTTATTTTTAAACCACGGCAGCGACGAGCGAAGCGAGGAGCGTGCCGCCATCCCAGATCACTCCCCACGATCCCGGACTTAGGCCCCTGACCTTAGGCCCCGGGAGATTCAGGCCCGGAGGATTTTTTTTTTAAACCACAGCAGCGACGAATGAAGCGATGAGCGTGCCACCATCCCAGATGACTTCCCATGCTCCCAGCCTAAGGCCTCAGAACTTAGGCTCCGGAACTTAGGCTCCGAACCTTAGGCCCCGAACTTTAGGCCCCGGGAGATTCAGGCCCGGAGGATTTTTTTTTAAACCACGGCAGCGACGAGCGAAGCGAGGAGCGTGCCGCAATCCCAGACCACTGTTTACCGGTGGATTATACGCGCGCGCGCTTGGATTTTTTCGGATTTTCGAATTACAGCATATGAAATTTATATATAATTTATATATAAAAATCCAGCCCAACATCGTTACTTTGACCCCTAGCTGAATTCAACGGCTTGGAATAAAACTAACGTGTATTGTTCGCACAAAGAAACATTTGAAAGTTTACAAAATGGCGATTCACTCTAGGCATAGCCTTCTTCATAACAAGCCGGACCGTTCAACCTGGCAACAAGTCGTCAGAGGAATCCAAAATGGCTGCCATGAATTGTTACATGTAATAAGATAAACATGGTTCGCAGCCATTTTGGATTCCTCTGAGGCCTTGTTGCCAGATTGCTTTTCATGAAGAAGGCTATGCTCCAGGCGATATACTCTAAGCGCGCCATTTTAGAATCGCACTCGTTTCCTTAGCTTAGGTAGGGCGAAAGGAGACCTAAGCAATTGCTATTTTGAAAACAAAGCCGAGCGGCTTCCGCAGGCTTGGAATTAACACCTCTTTCTAGAAAAATTATTTTCCAATTCATCTCATCCATTTTGATAATAAACACCAAGGAAAAGGATAAATCCCCGCGAATAAAGCTTCCCAAAGTTTATATTTACGTTATTATTTAGGCCTAGCCCGTATATATAAAACGTTGTAAGCAAGTGAATTATTCCAGGGCGGGATATTTATTTAATAATTTGTTGATTTAATATAAAAGTTTGCGGTAAGCAGGGTTCTCTCCTTTTTAAGCTTCATCGTCTTTCTCTTACCCCCGCCATGTTTTCGCCTCGGAAATTAAAATCAAGGGCATTATATTATCGAAAAATGGGATACAGATAAGATCGTCATACATATTCATGTGACCCTGTAACCCTTTTTGAAAATGTATGTTTCGTATGGTTTATATATATTTCGGGGATGCGAGTGTGTGATATATGTATCGTCAAAAGAATATTACGAATGAGGGTTGGGTGGGTTAGGTATAGACGAATAAAAAGGAGCGCATTTGTTTTTTGCGGGTTGATGACATTGTTGAAATTAAAAAAATGAGGGAATGAAAGGAAAGAAGAGGAAAGGTCATATTGAACGTTAATTAAATGTGTCGGGAGGCAAGTGAAGGATTTTTTAATTTAAGGTTGTAAAAGTTTTAAAATGGCAAAAGTGAGAGTCATGTTCTAATAAGGGTTTGTTTTGAAAGTTATTTTTGGCGTCAATAAATTTACGAGGGAGGGTTTTTTCGTTAAAGCGGTGAGTGTTAGTTAAGTGTGGGGAAAAGGCTTTCTTGATATTGCTACGCCCCTGAAGTTCTGTCAGTAAATTCAGTTAAGATTGAGTTTTCTTAATAATTACTAATTACGATTTTTCTTTTACGATAAAGCCTTTAATTAATATCAAATAATTTAATAGCTTCCTGAAATTAATCCAAAGTTAAGATTGTAATGCCATAAAAAATATTTCCCTTAATTTCCCAGTTTAAATAAAAAAAGAAGCGATCTCGCTGATTGTAAAAGAAGTTTATTACATTTAAAGCCAGCAGAATAGGCGATAAAAGTATCGTTATACTCTTTCTCCTGACGTTTCTTATTATTTCGAATGTTAAGAATATCGATCCTAAATCTCACTGAAGTTGATTAAATACATTCCGATTATATAAATTTGAAACTCGATATATTTCCACTACAGCTATTTTTTCCCTGGAATCATGGTTTTCGAGAAAATATAAAAAAAAAAAGGTCGAGGGCCCAAAGCGCCGGATTTCACTTTGATAATGGATTTTCGATTCCTTCCCCATTAGTGAGGCTTCCTGCAGTACACCGCACATTTACGTGAAGCCCGAAAATATTTTCCAAGCGTTTCGAAGGGATGGCTTCTCTTGAAAAGATTTTTTTTCTTGAAATATTTTTCTTTTTTTTTTTATATCAAAGGTGCGAGCCATGGTCCCTGGAGCTGAAAGGAGGCTACGAGAGCATCAAGGGCTAGCAGGGGAGTATCTAGTACAACATCAACATAAATATCAAAGGCATAAAGCTGATGGTTCTGCTTCGTTGTCGTCTGGTAAGTTTTAATTTTTTTAAATCTGAGAATTGTGGTTTAAGAAAAATCGAGAAATCCGGGTTGAGCTTTTATTATTCTTCGATTTCTCCGTTTTGATTTATTATACGTTGAAGTTGAAAGTTATTCTTTTTCTTTTTGGTTTAGGGGGGGTTTTTTTCCTTTGATCCTTAATAAATTTTCATTAAGGGAAACTGTAAAATTCGGAAGCTTCATTTCCTTTAATGAAAATAAATGAATTCCTCGTTAAGTTTAATTATTTCGGAAGATTATCGTAGTGTAATATTTAAGCAGTAAGATATGTTCTAGGAAGAAATTATTTTGTGTTGACGATGTCTTTTAGATTTTCAGACCAATTTTTTCTTAGGCCATTGTTCCAAAATTTTGGGTGTGATTATGCATCTTTGTTCCCAAACTTTGCTTATTTTAATTATTTGGTAGCTAAAAATTAAATTTGCACTACTTGATCCCTCATAAAATTTAGTTTCAAGGACTAAATAGCAGATCTGAATTGTGTCTGCGATTGCTTCTGCAGTCTAGAGCTTTTGAGAGCCCTATGATTCCTCGAAGTAATACGAATTGAACACTGCTTAGCATCAATTTTCAGTTGCAGCATCTAGTTCTTAGTTTTAGTGTCCTTGTCTCAGTTTTTGCTTCCATTTCTCTGCTGCACCGTCTATTTTTAGCTGTAGCTTCCATTTTTAACGACGGTGACTTTTCCATGCACACATTCTTGAAAAATCCTGTTGTGTGCAAAAGTTCTAGATTTCAGAAGCAACTGCAGAACCGTGGCAGATCATTCGTTTAGCTTTCGGTATCAACTTATTTAAACAGAAAAATCACCCGAATGCAATTCTTGATGCTTTAAAACAATCATAACTTCTAAAATATTCAAACATTCACAGCAACTTTTTATTTTTTTAGGTCTTAACACGAGATGCTACAGTAAAAGCGACGTGCTCATCGCCAGTGACTTGGAAGGCGTCGAAGGGCCCCTGTTACTCAGCAAAACAGCCCCTGATATCTGCACCTCAAACCCAGCAATCCTCACCGACGACGTGATAGACTTCACAGGGCCAGTCGCCACCTCATCGAATTTAATCACCGGTCACGGAGCTGGATACGGCCTTAAATCCGAACCAACATACATCCTCGACGAATCAAATAGCATACCAAACGATAACATTCAAATAAAACCGACAAACGTTACGTTGGCCGGTCAGACTGTTCCTATAGTTTTAATGCATCATTCACATCGTCCATCAACAACGTCTGCTGCCACCATCCCAACGAACGCTGCCCCACCGTTCATGTTCATGGATACGAATAACGAAGTTAAAAGAGTTTATAACACGAATACTTTACCTCATAAGGATAAATTAAATCAGTTTAACAAACCTGATATTAGGTACAATACGGCAACGTTGCCACATAAACAATTCCGGGGGAATATACAAACCGGCGTGGCTACGCTAGACAATAATTTATTTACGGAACATCAAATGCATAAAAAATTTAGTGATATCCACGAGTTTGATGGACATTTGACTTTAAATCAAAGATTCGGTTCGGCTTTAAGTCATTTAAGTTCGGGTTTAGATTCGGGTACTGGTACCCTGGTCGGTACTTTTCATAACGATGGAAGTCTTATACACACTGGGGTGTTGGGGGTTTCGTCTGATGTGCCAGGAACGTCTTCGACTACGTCGTCTAGTTCGGGAGGGACCGGGAGCGGAACCGGCACAACGACCGGAAGTTGCCACTCAATTATGTCTAATAAAAGTTTTCATCAGGTTCCTCATAAAAAGAAAACGGTGACGATCGGTAGTGTTTTTAGTACAATGGATACTTTTGAATCTAATAAAACAGACGATGATTTATTTGGAGGTGCTAGTGCGGTATGACATAATCAAACCGCGGCCCATTGCGAATAACAACTCGCGGAAGGTGAAACGCGACTTTGATTGTTGTCTTCTATTGTTATTCTATTGTTATCCGTGTAAATTATTCAGATTTTTTTTTATTCGGAAGATGAAGATGTGCGTGTTGTGAATTTCAGAACTTATTAATGTTGGTTTTTTTTTTTTTTTGGAGTAAAATTGGGAATGAACGCATGATTTGAGGAAAGGATGGGATTGAAGGGTTCGGGGTAGGTTATGATTCATTTATGGTCACGATTTACCTAAAGCAATTTTATTTTTTCATTAGTTTTTATTTTTTCCCCTTTCAAGGAAAACATTAACAAGCGCTTTGATCAGATTTTTTTGTGTTATTTTTTATTTCAAAAAATATTTATACTCATGATCGCAATTTTTAAAGGGGAAATTTTATTAAATTGGGGATGCTTTTTTTGTAAATTTTTGGAAAGAAGATGAGTGTTGACTGGGCAGTAAGTTCAATGAAACATGTTTTAATCTGCCTAAATTAATAATTCTAAAATAATTTAACCCTTTCACGGCGGCGTGGCCATAGAACTAAAAGTACTAAAAGTGTATTTACGATAGCAATGGCCTGCAAGAGTAGTATAGTGAAGGAGAAATTAGGAGACGTTTAAAAACGTCTGCTGCTCTAATCAGCTCGAGCAGAATCGAGAGACATTAGTTCTTAAAAGCAGGACTTTATTAATTAGAGTTGATGTGTTTCGGCACTTCCTAAAAAAAATTCCCAAAGTTTCAAGGGGATTTGTCTCATTTTTTTTTGCTAAAAATATTTTCAGCTGAGCATTAGCTTCCTTAGGTTTTTGTTACTAGAGTTACAAATACAGCAGCAGTGAGGTTAAATCCCGCTTTCAACTTTCTGGGGAGCATTCTTTTAAATTAAATTGACTAAAATGCTTTCCCTTTAAAAAATTTGCTGAATTTCATTGGAGCAATTTTTTGAAATTTCATTATGTTCTTGTTTTTGACATCAGGGCTGTACATTAAAATTCTTTAAGGTAGACTTTGGTTCTCAAGCACTTCTTAGCTACTCGGGTATGCCGCCAGGAAAGGGTTAAATATGCTGCAAAAATGTGCTGCAAAAATTTCTTGGGCGTTGAAGAAAGCCTTATTCGAGCTGCAAGTGTGATAAATGAGTTTTTATCTAGCACTAGAGAGACTAGATAGAGAGGGAGGGAGCACTCTTGCACCGCCTTATGGATAAGATTCTGCCGCCATATTGCATGTTTAAAAATAAATCTGGCTGTGAGTTCCAACACTTAACTTATGCATAATCCCACCGCCTGAACGATAAACCAACATGCAAGGTGGCAATTTTTTAATGGCGCAGCCTCAACCGGAGTCTCTCTCCCTTTATATCTAGCACTCTTTCAATCTATTTTTATTTTTTAAATTTTATTTTTTTTTTATTTCCAGAAAAACCATCAAGTGTATAGTTCAAGAAAATGAATGTTCTTACGTTAATCCCAACTTCAAAGATTTTTATTTTCATTTGATTTTATTTTATTTTCGAGGTAAGTTTTTTATTTTATTTTATTTTAATTTTCCGCGATCACTTTTTTTTAAAAAATAATTTTTCCCTCGGTCAAAAAATTTCATTCTCATTTATCATGTTTCAAGTTTTCTAATCCTGCGTTCGAATCAAGTTTTGATACGTACGAACAATTTCGAAAAAAGACTTGAGAATAATAAATTTAAAAAGAATATATTATTAAGTACTTTAATAAAATTTATTTATCGTTTCCTTTTTAAATAGGTAAGAAAAAAAATCATCCTTCTTCCGTTTTAATTCCGAGAATCCTTTTCCAAGGAATTAAAAGGAAAATCCTGCTGTGTGAAAAAAGAGGATGCATTTTCATGTGAATGACTTTTCCACCGGTAAAGCAAGTAACTCGAAAACCCAATGGATATTGTCAAGATGTGATTTAGTAATCTAGATCGACCTTTTCGTGATACTCGGAAGCAGTTTTAAAGGGGTTAGAGATTTACGGATGTTAAGCTCCTGAAAATGGCTTGGAGTTTGAACGTTTCTTATCCATCTGTTACAGGTAAGTGTCTGTATATTAAGTTGTCAAGCAATTTCTCTCTTCAATTTTTTTTTTTTCCGGCTGTAATTTACGGAAAAGGGAAATGACAATCGAATGTTTAATTAAACAAAAGAGGAAACAAGACTTGATTAAAGAATTATTATTAATTTACGGGGCGAAAGGGAATTTCAGAGATGTTGTTATCGAGTTTCAAAACCCTGTTAACCGTTTAGCTAACAACCCTATCCCTTTTCCTCCAGTTCGGGGATTAAATAGAGTAAGGAAATAATCGCTGCCACCGTGGAATAAGTATTATAGATTAATCGTTCGCACCGAGCTACGCTCCTATCGGCGAATTAATAGAATCGAATAACCTCATACCGA
This sequence comes from Liposcelis brunnea, assembly GCA_023512825.1. Classification (NCBI taxonomy): domain Eukaryota; kingdom Metazoa; phylum Arthropoda; class Insecta; order Psocodea; family Liposcelididae; genus Liposcelis; species Liposcelis brunnea. The sequence continues at coordinate 8,564,949 of CM042071.1, forward strand.
AGTTAATAAATATTAATTTCGAATATTTCCATTTTCTCGAAATGTAAAATTATTGAAATATTTTCATTGAATTTTCTCTGATATTAAAACGCGTTTTTCTTTTTATATTTCCGCTCGTACAATGTCAATTTAAAAGTCTCACTTCTTTTTTTTTATTAGTATTATTACCATTATGATTTTGGTTTTGTATTTGCCGAGTTTCTTTTCATTTCAAAGTAAATTGAATATATTAAGGGCGCGGTTATTTTTCAATCAGTCTCCCTTCGGAAAGTTGCTTTTATAACGGAAGGATTTATCACGGGGGATTAAAACTTCCGGAAAAGCAGGAGGATAGAGTCAATTTATTATAGAATCAAAGTGAAAGGGGATAAGTCCGTTAGGATTGTTGTTTTTAGAGGGGATGCACTGAATGTACTTTGTGTTGATCGAATGCGGGGAGTTGAAGATGGATTGTCAGGAAATGGGTATTTTGTGTAAGGAGTGTAATGTGTTGACAAGGTTTGTCAATGTTGAAATTTTCATTGAACCCATCGACAAATTCAAGGAGCGAGGCTGGGAAATTCTAGAAGCTTCGTAAGGTTAGGATTAAAAATCGTTGCTCCTCTTTATTGTGGGTGCAGCTCAAATAAAAATTTTTGTGTCTCAATTCAGCTCGAACCTAGCACAAACCATTATGATGGTTTTCAGGATCAAATAATTAATTAAAAAATTAAAAAACGCCTTCAAAAAAAAATGAACCACAAAAAAATGAATCACAAAAAACTTGAACATTTTAAAAAAATGAACCACAATAAAAAATGAATAAAAAAAAACATGAAAACTTGAAAAAAGAACTAAACGGTTTAAAACAAGAGATGGGGGACAAATGGGTCTCAAGCCTATAGCAACCGTGCTGTATACTCAAACCACTCTTAAAACCCAATTCTGTCTGCTTGAATCTGAAATTGAAGGCAACACCTAATAGCCTTTTTAATTAAGATTTCAATTGGTTTCAAATTTTTTGCGATTCAATCCAGCTCAAAACTAGCACAAACAATTGCGATGGTTAACTCGAAGAAAAATTTTTCCTGGTCCCCACCCAGCACTCTAATCTTGCGGTGCTACCTCCACGGACGTTAAAAATCGTTGGTAGGATATTGCAATCGTTGAAAGGACGCGCAAGTTCTACGAGTTAAATTTAGAGAGCCTTGAAACTCATTTGCTGGAGAACTTAAGGTGGTGGCAGCGGTAGAACTAAATATCCAAATCCTTAAAAAATATTTAAAAGCAACACCCTGGCTACATGGGTAGAAATAATAATCAGTAACACCTGTCGCATGTTACGTATGGATAATACTCATCTAAAAGTATAAGTCCCGGCCTAGTGTGATGCAAATTTTATTCGTTAAGATTTTATTTTCTCGTTAAAATCTCGTTAACGACCGTTTTGTCAAAACTAGAATTCCTTTTACATTTGATTTTTAATTTTTTCCTCGTGAAACAAAAAATCCTCAAATCACTGAAAATTTAAACGGCCCCTTCAATAGCTTTGCACTAAGCGTCGCTTTGGTATCTAATTCGATATGATTAATATTTCAGTTATTAGTTCCACTTTCTTCTGCTCTCACTGAAAAAAAAAACCCCCGACAATTCATTGTCGGCTTGTATCCATTTAATTTTTCCCGCGCCGTTTATTTTCGACGGAGCGTGAGAAAAACAGAAAAAAGAAAGGAAAGAAAGATGCGGGGCCGAAAACTTTTTTATCAGTCATTCACTCATTTACTCAAGTTGATGAAGACAAGGGAAAAAGTAAATAATTGAAAAGGTTCCAAAAAGGAGAGCAAAGGAATTTTCAACGGAACACTAACCTTGTGTGACGACCAAAGCTATTATCGGAAAGAAAATTGTTGTTTTGTTGGGGCAAAAGGGGTCTTTTAAAAATATTGCAGGGGCGGACTGTTTATAAATGGCATCATTTATACTTTCTCTGGTTCATAATCGTGATTTCTTTTTATTATTAAATTCTTCTTGGTGTCAATAAAAAGCGTAGGCAACACCTCCGAGGTTATATTCTCGTAAAATATTTCTGAGTAAACATATAAATTGCAAAATGGAAATTTATTCGAATGACTTTTCTACGGGACTGGAATTCGAAAATCGCGCTGTATTAAAATTCTTATTGTTTATTTGAATATCATTTCATAAATGAATTGAAACCTTTATCTTGGACTTCAATTCCGGGAAGTCATAATTCATTGTTTCTTCTTTGCTTCCTCGGAAGCCTTTTATTATTACGAACTTGTTTTAAAGGTTCGAGTTTTCGCAGGATTTTATTTTTCGTTAGGTGAATGTTTAAATAACTCGAGGGCTTCGTCAGGAATCGCTTTCCGAACTTTGTAGTTATGAATGAATGTTTCGTTTCGCATTTTGTGATACATGTATAAAGATTTTGTGGTAAATGTGAAATATTGAAATTATGTGGGAACTACTTAAAATTCGAACGCTTGTACTTTGAATGTACATTTAGTTTGGAATTGGCAACTTGCATACATTTTAAAATTGCTATTGGGTTGATCAACCATCTATAGAGAAGTTAAAGTTTTCCCTGACTGTAAGACTCATTTCATCAACAAAAAAAATGTTTAGGCAATAAAAATAAGCTTCAAAGCGCTCTTTAGTGGATCTCTCTATTGTGCTCTAACGGCCATTTCATAAAAAACAACGACACCAGCGCTCCAATAGCTAATTTATAAAAAAAGCGACACTAGTACTCTAACAGCCATTTCATAAAAAACGACGACACCAGCGCTCCAATGGCTAATTTATAAAAATAAGCGACAGCAGCGCTCCAATGGCCGATTTATAAAATTAATCGACACTAGCGCCCCAACGGCCAATTTATGAAAATTAGCGACAGTAGCGCTCTAACGGCCATTTCATAAAAAACAACGACACCAGCTCTCCAACGACCAATATGTAAAAAATAAGCGACACTAGCGCTCCAACGGCCAATTAATGAAAATAAGCGACAGCAGCGCTCTAACGGCCATTTCATAAAAAATAACGACACCAGCGCTCCAATGGCCAAATTATCAAAATAAGCGACACTAGCGCTCCAACGGCCAATTTATGAAAATAGGCGACAGCAGCGCTCTAACGGCCATTTCATAAAAAACAACGACACCAGCGCTCCAACGGCCAATAAATGAAAATAAACGACGCTAGCGCTCTCTGAAGAACATTTAGTCATTAAAATGACTTTAACGCGATCTGTTGGCCATAAATTGAACTACCAGCGATTCATCTTGCACATTTTATCTGGTAGCTTACCAACACTCTTACTATTAATTTTTTCTGGGCTTACTTATGACAGTTGGAGAGCGCTGCCGTCGTTCTAGACCGAACAAAATTAACAAAAATTGCTACTTTCTGGCAAAAAATTATTTCTCTCATCTTCTGTCTAATTAATAACATCATTAAGAGCATTTTCCGCGATGACGCCCGTGTTCTTACATCAAAAATTTGCATCGGAGGCAAAAAACAATGGCTCCGTCTCTTTTACCGCTCGAAAATTTTAAACCTTTAAATTCAGTTTGAAAATGCACATTCATAAGTTGACAAAAAAAAAGAGTGATGAGTTATTGGCAGAGATCCATGAGAAATTTTTTAAGCCTTTTAACCGCGGGATTTGTGTAAGATTGCCGAAGAGATAACGTTCAAAACGCACATCCTGGCAGTGATACAAGACCCAAACAAATCGTTCGGTGCTGCCGTTCGAGCCCGGCCAGTTTACTCTTGTCAATCTCGCTCAACCGTCGCAAAACGAGCTCTTCGTTAGTCGCGCTTTTATAAAAGTTTACATCTGACGGCGGAAAGAGTTGTTGAAAAAAAAAAAAAAATATGACCGTGTCGAGATTTTTTCTTTCTTTTATTTATTTTTTTAACAAAACGAGGGAATAATGAAAAGTGAAATTTGATGATGGTTGAATGGGGAAGGTAGTTTTTAAAGTTTAGGGGAGGAAAAAAAATTTTTTTATCGTGATGGATTTTTTCTCGAATATGAGGATTTTCATCGCTTAGCTAATCGGCGAAGGAATTTTAAGTCGGGGATTTTATAAGGTTAGTTTTTTAATTATTTAAAAGAGGAAATCTTGCACGCGGAATTATGTAAACAAGTCGAGTAGAACAACCCTAACCCTGAGATACGTGTAGTAAAAGGGGTTGTTAGCGAAAAGAGCATGACTTGAATCTCTGGTATCAGCACGTTTAATCGAGTGTAGGTCAGATTTGAGCGCAAGCGTTGTTTCATTCCATAAATTTCATGTTATCAATGTTTTGAGTTAACAGACAATATTTACAACTTGATCGGTGTTAATTGTGAATGTGAATTTTATCGATGGAATAGTTCTCTTATAGTTGATCGTCCGGGATCGTTTTTGGCTATAAATCCGAAAAGGTAGTTAAAGTTTTATTTTTTTTAAATTGTTGAGGTCACGATGGAAAAAAGGGGAGGAATGATCCACTTGTTGCACAAGAATTTTTTTTTTTAAACGGGAATTTAAACGGGAACAATGAATTGATTGGAAATTATGTTAATAAGCATGATTTACACCAGTTAATTTTATCTTTCACGTTTCGTTAAGCTTTTACGTGTTGCCGCAGGTGTTTCATTTTTCCGTTGATAGTAAACAGTCAGGAATTGTGAGAGAGGTCAATCCCGGGAAAAATTATGTGAGAGTTCATGGTGCTTCGGGCTTGGAAGTCATGCGAGTTTGCTTAAATATCGTGGGCTAGAGATATGCAATTAGAATCAGAATTTCGAACCCTTACGGTTTTCTGACTCCTCGAAGTTGGTTTTTTCCCGAGAGGGCGATCATCCAAGGGTTTAAAAAAGGGCTAAAATTAGACGAAATGGCATTAGAAAGCTGAGAAATTGAGCGAATGAGGAAATTACCCGAAAGATGTAAAATCCAATCCTAGAAAAGCAGTGAAAGTGAATTCGAATTAAAAGTTTAATCATTACAAGCATTGTATTTATTCGGAAACTACATTCACAGTACCTTAACTACAGAAAGTTAGCGGACCTACCAGGTGGTAGAGTCCTGCACGGGCCGAAATTTTCAGTCCCACGGCCCCGGCCCGGCCTGTGAAAATTAAACCGGTTAGGCCCGGACCCGTTCCGGCTAAAATTTTGTTGGGCCCGTTGGTTGACCTCTTAAAAATCTGGTTGCGAGTAATTTCTTGCCAATTTTATTTGCCTAATTTCTTGGATTGCCATGTTATATGTGCCGGGCAGGACTTGATGCCCCGTCACCATCTAATATTTTTATTTTCGGGCCGTTTAGACCTATTCGGGTCTAGTTTCGACCCTTTTCTTTTTTTGAAGTTCAAACGTTAAAATCCTTAATTGTAATTTCAAAAAGAAGCAGAAGTTATTTACTAAACACGATGTATTTCCACCAACAAATCGCTCGGTTCCGTCGTTGTTCTTGAAATTTTACTCTTCTTCATTAGATAGGCTTGTAAAAGTGTTATGAAAACTGAAAAATGAAAGGTCTCGCTATAGTGACATTGCCAAATCTGTCAAGATGAATAAGAATTAATTTTACGACAAATCATAGCTATTTTGTTTCCTATATTAATCATTTCTCTCTCTCAGGGTTTTTTTTTTTACGTAAGCTCCTATTCCTTTAGAGCACACTCGATTTGTGCAACAACATGTCTTGGGGAAGCTTCTTTTGAATCCTTCAGAAATGGAATGTGCTCTTAGAGTAAACGAATTGTCATTGTCTATTCGAAATGCGTAACAATGAGCAAGTCTTGTGTGATGTACCGGCAGCTAAGGTCAAACGAATCAAGTTTCAGTTCACCTTAATTTTTCCTTGTCACTTAAGTCAGAATGAAATACTGAGTATGAAATTCTTAAAATCCTGGGAAATTATTTTTCTTCAAATATTTGTTTCTAGGATTTTCACCATCGCAACCTTAACATCATAAGGAAATCGAAATCAAGTTCATGTGCTTAGCTTATGACGAGCCAGGGTCAGCCTGCGCAGTGGAGATGGAACTTTGTAATATTGAGGTCCCGAAATCTGTACCTCAAAGATAGAACCGAGAATTCGAATTTTTCGGTCGCTTTTATTCTTTAGACACGGTCATTAAAATCTGGAAACTTGTTGATTTCCAGAGCAACTCGAAATCCAAACTCAAACTCAAACTCTTTTTTAGTTCTTAAAGTTGCAAAGAGCGCTCGAAGTCAATAGTTTACCAATGAAAATGGTTGTCAACGGTTCCTTAAAAAGTAATCGGTAAAGCGCTGTCGTGTGGTTTCTTTTTATGACTAAATCACACATTGGCTGCAAGAGTCTCCGGACCTTAATAAGCGTGGTTGAGAAACTGAAATTCAGCCATGTTGAATGTTAGTTTATCATCGTCAGCATTCAATTGTTGGTGGGAAAAGAACTTTCCTCTCCTTTTAAACACGGTCTTCCAGGTCTTCCAGGTCTTGCAACTTTGGGTTTTTGTTGTGACTCCGATTTTGAATGGTCCACCGGTAGATGGTGCAAGTATCGTGGCGGCCAGCCAGCCACAAGCTGAAAGAGTTCCATCTAAGTGCGACATTGCTAAAGGGGCTCTAGAGTGGATCAATTTCAAAAGAAACAAAAGTTTCAAGACCTGGAAGACCGTGCGCTGACATGATTTTGTAACAGAAAACAAATGGACGATTTGCGTATATCAAAATCGGGGCCAAAAATCATTTTTTCGCATAAATTGAAATGTAATTTTTTTTTCCATACACTTCATTTCTGTACTGCTGTCTGCGATTCCCAAAATTTCCCACTCTTAACTGGAGCCTTTTGCACTTAGTGGGAAATTCGGTCCTGAGAATGAAAACAAAAAGCAGAACAGCATTCTTAAATATTAACTTTGTTCCTTTGCTCATCTGCGGAAGCCGTAGACTATCTCTATATCTCTTTATAACAGCATTAGTGGAAGAGGTAGAGGCTGCCACTAGAGAGCCTGAAAGGAGAGGATCGCCAACTAAATCACTGCTTTTTGATTGGCTGTGATCAAACGTAAGTTAAGAACCGAACAGCAGAAGACGTATGACGTTACAACCAATCAACGGAAGTCGTTAGAAACGATTTTGGTCACAGCCAATAAAAAGGCTTCATTTTGATGTACAGAGTTGGCGGCTCTCCCCTTAGAGTCTCTCTAGCTGCCGCCGGCGAGGCAAAGAAACAATAATAGTAGTTGTGTTCAGCCTTTTTCCTGAGCAATCTTTTTTCAAGCCTGACCTTGCTCTTAAATGTTATTTACCTCCAAACTATTGAACTCCCCGTTTGTTTTCAACGATAACCAATTGATCATTAAAGACCTGCCAACAGGTAAAATGGAACATGTCAAATAAAGACAGTCACGGAAGCGACTTTCTTGCCAGAATTGAAGAAACTATATCATGCATAAATGTTTTTAAACCGTCTGGTTCAAAATTCACAATTTTATGCATTTTACTTTCAAAATCCAAAATCTTCAACAGATCAAACCCTTCGCCTACACTCACATTCGTTTTTTTGGCCAACTCACCTTATTTCGCTTAGATGAGCATAATTTTTAAACGAAATCTAAGATCATCTTTATTGTGGTATTTGATGGTGTCAGTAATCGACTTTTTGGCTTCGATCCTGTGTAAACGAACATCGGGGAAAGAAAAACACAAAACAGAAAAAAAAAAATAATAACAATGAAAAATTCACGGTTTTGTTAACGGATGGTTTTTTTAAAACAAAAACCCTGGTAATTACGGGTAATTGGCTACGTGTTGCCTCTGGCACAATATTGCACACGTTCACCCAGAGGAAGCCCGACAATTTGGGCATTTTGAACAATCGAACGGGGAAATGCAACACTTTTTATTTTTCTGTTACATTTTACAAATTAATTTTACACGAAGCGGCAAGATAAAAATTTTCAAAGGAGTTGACAATAAAAAAATAACAAAGCATGTGTCCTTCTAATCGATTTTATCGGAGTCAGGTGCCAAGTGAGAATTTTTGTCGTTTTGAAATTTTTTTTCCCTGAGGTATCGCATGTTAGGGCTAAAGGGGGGAAAAGGGCTTTTGAAATTGTCTTCAATTAATGGAATCCGATTGCGAAAAATATACGGGAAAAATAATAAAGAGATCCCCGGATCTGTGAAAAATCTTTAGTGAAATTTCTTAAAATACATTAATGCCCATTGTACGAGTTTCGTTTTATTTTCGAGAGCTCGCGGGTCTAAAAGTTAAAAATAATCCCCGTTCCTTTTTTATTTTTTCTCTCCCTATAACAGAATGCATTTTTTCTTTTTCGCGGTTTTAATGGGGATTCTTCGGTGAGTCATTAAGAACCGATCAATTCGAGGGTTGAATAAGATTGTTGGTGGAAAAATTTTTTAAAATGAGATGAAATATTTGGCTTGATATAATAAAAGGGTTCAACCACCTTGGGAGTGATCAATAATTACCCATCAGCACTTGGAAGATTTTAGGGATGATTTAATGTAGCATTAATCAATTTTAAGAATAGCCCGAGGCTCGAAACTTAGATACGGATCGTGAAATGTTAAAAATTAATGGGTGGTTGTAAATTATGTTTAATTCGTGTATAACGCCAATGCATGAGCATAAAATTTTGTAATTTTTGGGTTAGTGAATCGTGACGACAGGATTTTAGAGAGGAATTTGGCGAAATTATGGGGGTTTCAGGTGATAGATAGTCTTTTGAAGATTAAAATGATTTAATCGTGGCTAGTTAAATTAGTTTGTTGGTTTTTTTAGCGAATCCAAAGTGAAATGGTGTGAATTTAAAGTTTGAGACGAGCAGGATTGTGTAATGGAACATGAGTCGTAAGATACTGAGACATGAAGACGTGGAGCTGATGAGGAGGTAAAGATTTGAGTAATTAGACATTACACATTAGATGTGAGACATGAAGACATGAAATAACATTTGCAACTAATATCTTAATTTTATAATTTTTCTTTTAAAATTCTCAAGCTATTTCCTATAACAATCTTCCAAATTAATTCAGATTCTAAATTGCATGTCAGCAAAAGTAATATAGACATCTCGAAAACGTTACAATAAACCTTCAAATTTTCATGTTCCTTCATCTAATGGCACGAATGACTATTTTTATTATAAAGAAACAAATCGACCTATTGATATTTGCTTGTATTTCACAAGAATCCCCGTTCTGTACGATACTAACGACCCGTTAAATCAAAAAATTAAATTTTAATATTGTCAGTAAGAAGATAAAAATCAAAATTTATACCCAACTTCAAAAGACACCGCTATTAACATTTCTACTAAACAATTGTAATTTATTAAGACCGTGTTTTCATCGGTTTTAACTGTTCATCATTTTCTGTAGTTTCCTTTTTCTCTCGGCCAAAATATTTTAATAAAAAAAAGTCTTAGCATGTTCCTCACACGATATTAGCCAAGAAATCTGTGAATATGTTGAATCATACGGAAATATGAAATTCTTTGATGTTTGTTTTTTGAAATTTGAATTTAAAATTTTGTTGCCTTGTTATCGGAGTGCGTCTTTCAAACAAGAAGGATTAAAGGGGGGAAAATAGTTGAATCGAAAAATAATTGATGTCTAACCGCGACTACAAAAAAGAAAATGTTCGCGAAGAGAAGTAAACATTAGCTTGCCAAAATATACAATACAAGCTATGTCGGAGCCAATATAAAAGTCAGATTATATTACACCGTGGTCAGAAACGTAATTTTAGGCTCGTGAAATTTTTTTTCCCTTGATAGAGTTATGGTAAAAATTTTGGGGGATTTTAAAGGTGTTCTGAGGATTTCGAAGAAAGTATTTTGATTAACGAGATGAATGAAAAGTGGCTGATAAATCATTTATTATGCTTTAAAGAGATTTCATGAATTGATATTTAATTTTTGGCAGGATTCGAGAGATAAGCGTTGCGGGTTTTTAGTTTTGTATAAACATTACCACGATCTGTTTAATTTTTCAAAAAAATTATTAAAACGATTTTTTAAATAGTGTGGATCAGCTGTTTACAGCCATGGTTGAAATTCGCTACCCTAAATTTGAGTTAAGAAAATTTAAGTAATCGTAGAGAGGGCTGAGAAACCAGGGCAAATGCAAATCGCTCCTCGCATGAATTGTCTCAAATCAAAAGAGCTTTCCTAGAAATAAAGTCTATGGGAAGGTTTAACAAAAAAAGAGTTTTACTAGAATTTTTAAGTCTTCTTTACGGCTGCTTTTTTTGGCCCTGGCAAAGTTGACCGAAACAAAATTGACCGAAAACTTAAAATCCCCGACTATTTTTCAGTCGAAGTCGAGTCCTATATCAACGCTGTAAGTAAAACTTCAAAATTTTCGGTTTTTCCAAATTTTCCGGAAAGGGCGATTCTTTACGAAAAAAATGCCAAAGGGAAAAGTTGTTCATAATGAAGTCTGGTATCTCCACACAAAAAATAAAAAAAATCGTTAAAGCCGTTTTCGAGAAATTTCTCGAAAACTCTAATTTTGGCCTTCTTTGGCCCTGTCAAAGCCGTCAATTTGGCCGGTTGGTCTTATTTATAGAATAACAGTTTTCCTCTTGCCTGAAGAAGGCGACTGCCAATTTTCATTGTGCTGGCTCGTTCGGTTTCGAAAATACAGTCGACACCTTTAAATCTGATCCCAATAGTTCAAACCTTGAAGATTTATTCATCGAACAAGTGAACTTTGATAATACCCGACATCTAACGAGAATGATCGACTAAGGTTTTTATACGGGAATAAATCGTCCAAAAAAAGATCAATATAAGGCAGTACTAGAGAAGGTAGAACAAAAATTAGAGAGTGAAGCCGAGTCTATACGGATAGCTATAGAGAACAATTACTTGACCCAAGAATTTGGAATACTCACAGAAGGAGATATACAGAATTTAATAAATTTGGCAAATGAAGTAATTAAATGTCGCAAAAGTGAAATGGCCCGATACCTTTATCAGGATTGGATTTTACGATTCATCTAACGTTTCCTCAACCACTTGGAGGTGCGGGTTAATTAAACGGAGATACGTAACTGAATGAACGGACGGACGTCAGCCCAAAAACCATTTTTACGGTTACTTCTCGTCATTTCCCGGCAATTTGGAAAAATTTCATTTTTGAGGCGACCGCAATACTTTCTCACTCTAGAAAGCTCGAAAGTAAAAAATGCTAAAATCATTATTCAGTTCGATCCAAGAATATTTTATACTAAAATTAATCAAAACTATAACTTTTATTGCCTTTTGAAAAAATATGATTTATAAATATCTAATAAACATTAACACTCAACACTATTCGAACATTGTTATAAAATACCTCGTAAAAAAATTAAAAATATTATTCCCTGACATTATTGCGAGATAAATGATGTAGAACATAGAGATGGTTTTAATAATCTCGTTGAAAGAAGGGATTAGTTAAGCGACAAATTAAAAGATTTCGCTGAGTAACAAATATCTTGTTATACATCATCTTGTCCTGGTATATGTATAAACATACACTCATCATACGCCTACCTTTCACAAAATCATAATAAATATTTTTTTTCGTAACAAAAATTTTTAAAAAATTCGATAGAATCTGGGCGATTTTCATTTTAAAAGATTGGAAGAGCTCATTAGTTATTTCAATTAAATTATTGGCACTTAATCATGTTACAGCTTAATTCCAATTAAAGTTTTCGGATCTTTACCGTAAGTTAATGATGAATGAAAACGTTCAAGTTGATGAATTGTTGAGGTTTTTTTTTCAAAATGATTTCTTTTTCTTTTGTTTGTTGGTCGGCCAAAAATTTCGACCGGTTTCCGGATTTTTTGATTCTATTATTTAAGAAAAAGGTGGAAAATAAAGGTTAATGACTTTTCCATAGAAACGTGAGTTTTGAAAAGTGTAAGTTTTATCTGAATCGATTTTATGTTGTCGTAAAAAGTTTGAATGTAAATGTCACGAGTTTTCATGATTACTTTTTAACAGTAGCTGTGGCAAAAAATTTTGGCCTATTCTTGTTTGGCTTAAATCCGTCAGCAGTTGCTGCCTATCGAGATGCAACTTGAATACTTAAGCTGCCTTCGTTTTCGATTAATTTTTCACTGAGTGGGCTGTTGGATTAGAGCCACTAGTGGCCATATGGGTAGTCAGATGCACTTGCGGTTCCATTTTCGATCTTCCTATAATTTTTTTTTGCTTTCAACCGAAAATGCATTTAATTTGATATTAAATTATTAAACTTACTAATGTTTTGATAATTCTTTTGAACGGGGTTTTAACGCTTCATCGTTCGATAATATTAGGCTTGGCAATCATTGGACATAATCCAAAACATGTTCTAGTGTAAGGGGGAGGAGAAAAAAATTTATCGTCTAAAACATAAAAAATTAATTATTACTTTTTATTTAATTCGCCCGAATAGAGATTCTCGCTAAAATTATGATGAACTTTTTGGAAAAAGTTTCGAAATAGAGCTTAACTATAAATCATTGTTTTTGACATGGATGACAACGCAGTAGTGCAACGATCTTTGCATAAAGCATCATTTTTTTTATAAATAAAAAAAAACGAAAAGAAGTGTGGGCAATTGTCATTTTTTTAAAATATTCTAGAATCGGCCTCGTTCAGAAATTTCTGCGACTTGACAAACTTTTTCATTTTTTTAATTTTTGGTTTTTTGTTTGTTTTAGGGTCGTAAGGTGAAGTGAAAACATTCAAAATGATGGACGTGACAGCAACTGAACACCGGAAGATGGGGAGCCGGCTAAAAAAAATCTACGAGCAAGTTATATTCGAACGGAGGGTGTTGATGTTTTGTACTGTTTTAATCGGGATATCCATAATTGTTTGGATAGTGTCCATAGCCACGGACTATTGGTTTATCGTAGATGGAGGGAAAGGAATTTACATTGCATCAACTAAAAGATATTTCATAATGAGTCATTCGGGGATATGGAGGATATGTAGGTGAGTACTTGAACTGAAAAAATATTTCGGCAAAAAGTAGCCAAAGTTTAGGGGAATATGTCTCAGACAAGCAATCCAAGCTCGAAGAGATAAAACCTATAAAACTTTTGCTACTTGTCTGATTTTTTGAATTAGTTTTAAGGACTAAAAAAATTGGGTGCAGACAAACTTGTTGAATAGGGACGACACTATATTTTCTATTTTAAAACGAAGGTTTTACAGGTTTATCAAATTTAGTAACTCTTCTAAGAAGTTCTAACGCCGCTTTTGGATTAGTAATGGGCACCTAGAAAGAAAAAAATGAAATTAGTTTAAAAAAATTAAATGACTGAGGCCGCGGTTATATTGCTATAAAATTTCGGAACAAAACGCTTCGAAATATTTCAGTCTGAAAAACTGGTTACATTACTCCGAAATTTTTTCGAAGGTATTCGAAGGTGTTTCCACGTCCTTTTGGGACACTTTATGACGTCACAAAAGTAATTCTCAAGTGTAGGAAGAATTTCAGAAACGATTAGTGCTTTCATCGAAAGTTTCCCAAGACATTCGAATCATTTATAGAAGGTATGTTCGGAGATGTTGGAAGGTAATTAAGATAACATTGTTCCCACAGCTTTTCGGCAAGCTGTATGACGTCATATAGATACTGTACAAGTGTAGGAAGAATTTCTAAGCTGACCGATGCAAATTTTGTAAAAGTTTGAGCACGAAAAAGGGCAAAACACGTTGCTATTTGACGTTAAGCGGCGGAAGCTCTAATATTTTGGCCATGTTTGAAAAATACCGGCTCTTGTACCTAATTATGGAAGAGAAGATCGAGGGGCAGCTCAGATTAGGCTGGGAAAAAAAACATCGTGGCTCAAGAATATAAGGGACTGGACTAGATTCCACTTCCCTGTTTCGGGCAGCGGCATCCAAGGTCCGAATAGCGATGATGATCGCCAATCTTCGACGCGGAGGCGGCACGTAAAGAAAAAGAATCGGTTTTACATCGCGTAATACTGATCACCATTAGAGTTCACCTAACCTAACCTAACCACATCCACATACCATATGCCCAGCTCGGTTAATCCAATAAAAATGCAGCTTGCCTGCACTTTTCACATATCCTTCGACCGTCCCATTAATAATTAAAGGCTCTCTGCTAGCAGACTTCCACAAAGACGATCCTGGCCACTTAAGTCGATCTACCCATTGAAGTGTACTAAGACTACTGACAAGAAGATCTAATTGACCATTATAAACAACAACTTGCAAATTTGTACCGTTTAAAATTTCTTCCACTGAAAAATTAAATCCATAAAAGTAATTATTAAAAAACTTAGACTCTTCTTTAAGTTAATGATTACTTGCCGACATCAGTGACAGATAACATGAATTCATTCCTTAATGCATCAAAGACACAAGGGTTAGACTCTTTAAAATGGCGATAGGTTGGTATCTCTAAAGATTTCCTGACATTCCCGTTCATTAAATTATTTATTTCCACGAATTCTTTGTTTTCTGAATCGCATTTTCTGTCAGGCAGTTCTAAAAGTGAAGTTTATGAGGAAAAGTTTCTGTAATTTCTTAAACTCGAATTCAGGCTTACCTGAAACGTTCTGAAAATCATTTCTTGAGCGTCTTTCGTATTCTAAATAATTATAAACATTCACACCTCCTGTTTCATTGCGTACAAGTTGTAATAATTTAAAAAAAACATATCCATCAATTTTTTCACCTTTTAAAATGGGGTCTAGTATCATTTTTTTGACGGGGTTCATAATTCTGTCATGTCCTTCTTGGTCCACTATGCCCTGAAAGTCATCAAAGTTGTCGCAGTAATTAATTCTTTGAGCTAATTTTGCACGGGATAAATTAGAGTGTGACTAAGCAGAGAAGCTTTTCTGCGCCCAGTTTTTCTTTTCTTTTTTCATCTTACCGTATGCAGAAGAACCGAGGAGCTTGTTTTTATAGAATCATATGGGGAAATCCAAGGATCTCCGAGAGCGATCCCCTTAAAATTCGCTTTCAATTTATGAGCTTTAATCCCTGCGTATAATTGTTTCGCTATTTCAACCACCATTTTTCCGCCGTAAGATTCTCCAAATATGTATAAAGGCACAGGATTGAATTCAGAGTGATCGCTATAAAATTTGGTTAGGAATTCGACCATTTCAGCACCGATGTCTTCATCGGTGGATGTGAGATTTTCCCCCGGTTCAAGGTAGCTATAACCAGTCCCTACTGGATTGTCTATGAACAAAAGGTTCACGTGTTTGGCCTGAAAGAAAACCGCAGAGCTTGAAATAATTTGTGGGGAATTTTTAAAGAGAAAGATTTTTTTTACCCATGAAGTTTGACGGTAAATACCGTTGAGGAATAATGGGCCGACTTCGTAAAAATTCCCGAAACCAGTTGTGGAAATTCCTGGTCCCCCAAATAAATATATAACCAAGGGTTTGTCGTAAAATGATAAGGCGGTCGGATCTTGAGTGTAAAATAGCCAGTAGAACATGTGAGCTCCTTTTCGGACTTCATACCAGCCCCAGTCTTGGAAACCTGGGCCGTATCCTTGTTTTTTAATTGAATGGCAAGGATTTGCTTCGAAAAAATTTAATAAACTTATTGGAGATTCCTTATACCGAAAATTCTTTTAACAAATTTACCTTGAAGGGATATGAAGAATTCAATTAAGAGTAAACATGTTGAAACTTTCTTCATTCTAGCTATTGCTCTTTCTAGCTTTTGCTTCTAACTTTTGCTTAAAACCCTCGCCCCCAAATTATTTCCTAAAATATTTAACCGGTCATCATGAACAGTGAATTGCCGAACGCGTCTTCCTCTTGATATTGCATTCGGTTGTTTTCGGGTAAAATCGGTAGCGCACTATTGCGTCCGCTCGAACTCATAAGACTTTCAGACTTTCAATCGATTTGACAACAGAATTTAGGTGTTCCTTGAGATTAATCTTGAATTTTTGTCGTATTAAATATTTTGCAATCGTTGCCGATTTTCAAAATTAGGAAGGCGATCGACTTTGACCCGTGAAAAAAATTATTTTTACTCACCTCAGCCTTACTTTAAATTTTTTTCTACCCTATAATAAAAAAATGCACACTTATTTCTTTATCACGTATATAAATACACCTTTGAAATTATTTAAATTCCTTCTTAAAGATAAAGAACAAAAATTTTTTGGCACGAAATCTTCAAAATATTTTTAAGCTTATGTTTGAGTAATTTTTTCAGTCAATTTAGACTAGACCTATAAATTACTTCTTTTTTTTTTACACAAAAAAATATATTCCAACTAAACCGGAGTATCGAATTTTGTAAATTTCCTGAGAAGTTCTAAAGCCGCTTTTGGGTTGTCGTGTGGTACCTTAAAAAAAAGTGTAAATAATTTAATTTTAGGAAAAATAGAAAATATTTATTAATACTATTTGACTTACTATGTGGCCAGCTCTATTTATCCAGAAAAAATGTAAATTTCCCGCACTTTTAACATAACCTTCAATTATACCGTCGATGACGAAAGGTTCTCTGTTAGCAGATTGCCACATAGCTGAGCCTGGCCATTTTAATCGATTGACCCAACGAAGTGTTCCAATAGTACTGACGATAATATCTAATTGACCGTTATAAACGACCACTTGCAAATCGGTGTTGTTTAAGATTTCTTCCACTAAAAAATTAAGATTGTTAAAAGTCATAAAATACTGTCGTAATCTCGTACTGTCTTTGAGTTGATTTTGCATAACTTGCGCCTTAATTCGCTTCTGCACAAGCTAAGAATAGGTGATTGTCCTCAAATTGATATTGCCTATCCAGTCGGAGGAAGGAGCACGACATAGCCTATACAACCGATATATTACTTTCATGGCCTTTGTCCTGCTCCTTCACAATCCATTTGGCCCTTCTGGGTCCGCTTTTTGCAGCAGCAGCAGCAGCAAGAAGCCAAAACAGTAAAAAAAATAGCTAGGAATTGTCGAGCAACACAAAACAGTCAAAAATAGCCAGAAACTATCGAAGTCAGCCTAAAAACAGACAGAAACTGTCGGAATTAGCCCTAAAACAGTTAGAAACAGCTAGAATTGGTCAAAAACAACCAAAAATACTCGAAACCAACCAAAGGACAGTCTAAAACATCCAGATAATATGGAGATTAGCCTGGAAACAGCCAAAACTATTGTTGAGGTGCTGCCCAGAAAAAGCGGGTGATGCCATTCTTGACAAGTCAAACTTACCGATACCATCAACTGGCTTTACAAAGTCTTCGCGCAATGCAAGTCTGACGCAAGGATTAAAATTTGTAAAATGTCTTTCACTTGGTATTCCTAGCGACTTTTTTACATTTTCATTCATTATTTTATTAATGTCGCCATTTTTACTTCCAACTTTTGAATCGCACTGGCTTCCATTGTTTCCTAAAAATGAATTTTAATTTTTATAAACATATCTAAAACATGCAACTTTTATGAGCTTACCTGATGACGATTCATTCGCAATTTGATAGGTGACCGGGTTCAAATAATTGTAAATATCCAAATTTACTGCTTCCTTTTTAATGACTGAATGCAATAATTTGACATAATTGGTTAAATTATCTTGCTGTCCACTGTCAACTGCTTCTTTAAACTTTTCCGCAGCAGACATGATTCTATCATGCCCTTTTTGATCCACAAAGCCCTAGAATTTAAAAAACATCGCAAGTAGTTTTGTTATTTTATTTTTGTGGCTGCCAAAATTTTTTTGCTTACAGTATGAAGAAGAACTGGCGCATACGTTGAAACTAAATCAAATGCAGAAATCCAAGGATCTCCAAGACCGATCCCTTTAAAATTGGCGTTTAATTTATGAGCTTCAACCCCTGCGTATAATTGTTTTGCTATTTCAACCACCATTTTTCCGCCGTAAGATTCACCAAATATGTATAAAGGCACAGAATTGAATTCAGAGTGATCGTTGTAAAATTTGGTTAAGAATTGGACCATTTCAGCACCGATGTCTTCATTGGTAGATGTGAGATTTTCCCCTGGTTCAAGGTAGCTGTAACCGCTTCCTACTGGATTGTCAATAAACATAAGGTTCACATGTTTTACCTAAAAAAAAATAATTTGTCTGAACATGTTTTCAGGCCTTGCAGCCAAAATTGCTGCCAGAAATCTTTTTGCCCAAGAGCGTTAAATTTTAAATCGGGAAATTAGAATTTTACCCATGAATAAGGACGTTGACTACCATTGATAAATAATGGGCCGATTTCTTTAAAATTGGCGGAACCAGTCGATGAAACTGCTGGCCCTCCGGATAAATAAATAACTAAGGGTTTATCGTAAAACGAATTAACGGTTGGATCCTGTGTATAAAATAGCCAGTAGAACATGTGCGCTCCTTTTCTAACTTCATACCATCCCCAATCTTGTTCACCTGTGCCAAATCCTGATTTGGTAACAGTAGCACCTTCAAAAAATTATACGAATTTATAAAAATCCCAAAAATATTTTATGAAAATGTTCTAAAACTTACTTTGAAGGGAAGCAAAGAGCCCCGCTAAAATTAAAAACACTATAGATCTCTTCATTTCAAAGGATAATGTAGATCTGAGTATACGTATTATTAGTCCTTGGATTATTCCCAAGAAATTAGCTAAAGTGTCACCGCATTAGGTCATCATTAGGTACTTGAAGAGGTTTTAAAACTTTTTTTTATAAATGTTTAACCTGTACATTGTGAAATAGTTATTGTTTTGAGTATTTGCGTTTTTGTGGTGACCATGACCTTGCCGTGGAATGATGAGCCAGAGTGTAATAAAAATAATCCTGAAAGATTAAAATAATGTAGTTAAAATGTGACGAAGTCAGTCTCAAGATTTTGAAGCGTTTAGTCTTATTTCAAGGCAAAACTAGGGGAATAGCAGTCCGAGGAGGACTACTCACTTTCTCGCTCAGTCGGGGTGTAGCTTCATTCGATTATGGGAGGTCGGGGGGTGGCTTGAAATCAGGAAATGGGCCGAAAATTTAAAATCCCTAACTACTAATTAGTCGAAATCGAGTCCCATATCACCGCTATTTGTAAAACTTCAAAATTTTCGGTTTTTCAGGATTTTTCGGAAAGGCCGAATTTTTACTAAAAATTGCTAAAGGGAAAAGTTGTTCCTTGTAGGTTTAGGTATCTTCACACAAAAAATAAGAAAAATCGTTAGAGCCCTTTTCGAGAAAATCTTTGAAAATTCATTGTTTGGCCTTTTTCGGCCCGGCCAAAGTTCTAAACTAGGCAGGGTTGCCTTCAAATTACAAAATAAACCGAAAATTTGAAATCCCCGACCATTTTTCAGCCGAAGTCGAGTCCCATGTCGGCGCTATCAGTGAAACTTAAAAATTTTCGGCTTTTCCGGATTTTCCGGGGATAACGATTTTTCACGAAAAAATGTTAAAGGGAAAAGTTGTTCCTTATAAGGTCAGGTTACTTTACCAGGTATCTCCAAATTACCATTTGTCTTTTGTTCGTAAAAACGTCATACTAGACCCCAACAGACGAGCTTTATGTCCAAACAAGCCTTATGCCCAATTTTTTTCTGCTTTTTCTGCAAATTTACATAATTTTTTCTGCTTATTTTAGAGCTTCCCCAATAAGCTTCCGATTTTAGAGCTTCCCCAATAAAAAAGAAACCCCCAAAGATTTATCATTAAATGCCGCTATTTCTCAGCATCCTCAACAATTCTAAAAACGAACTTAAATCCATTTTTTTTTCCAGATTTGCCTTCGCCAATGAAACTTCAGGAGTGACCGAAGGGTTCGGCCCTGGAGACAGCGTGAACGTGACTGGAATCTCAGAGATTAAAGGAAAAGTCACATATTTCAGTAAGTCAAAAAAAAATTTTTTTTTTTCATAAAATACTATTCGACCCCTTCTTTTTTTGTCTTGACAAAAAAAAAATAAATCGGCAACTAAACCATCTTGCATTCTTCGGACACCTAAAATGAATGAAAAAATTCAAAAAGCTAATAAGAAAAACTGTTTTGCCAAATCACGTTCAACCGAAGCGCGATTACTTTTTATTTACTAGCGTTATTTTGGCACGGATCATAATTGCCCTTTTGAATATTTCACTTCTTTTTTTTTTCCTCTCTCTCTTTTTTTTTTTCAATCATCCTTTAAGTGTGAGGCTGTGAAAGAGCTGCTAATTATTTTTCCCCCCCCTCTTCCCTTTTTCGCTTCCATTTGTTTATGTGGAAATACACGATAGGGTTATTCACAGGTGAAAAATAAAAACGTGAAGATTGACATAACTTTGACATTTTAAAAATTTAAAAAAGATGTTCGAAATAAAAAAAGATCGTTAATTGGGTTTCGTCGTTTGGAATTCACAGCTTCGTGTAATTCGGAAGTTGTAAAGTGAATTTACGATCTAGGCAGAGCACACAAGACGGTTTGTTTTCTTTTAAATTGATACATGACGGGGAGTTGATCAATTTTTAAATCTTGATTAGATGTCGGTAATGTGTTTCTTTTGAAAATAGAAAGGATAAAAATAGGTCGGGTGTGTTGCTGGGTCGGTCGGTGGGATACCTTAGGAAGCAAAATTTCGCGAGATTTTATTGGGATAGTGAGGAAATTTATGTTTTCAGTCTGCTTTTACCTTCGAGAAATCCCGATATCTTTATGAGGTCGAGTTTGATCTATTTATGATGTCGTATAAATGCTTTAAACAAGGATGTTAAATCGCGGCGGAGAATGTCTTTTGATGATAGTACTTTTCATAAGTCGGTAGATGGCAGTAGTGAAAACGTCAGGATACAAAAGTTGCAAGTCTGTGCTTGCAACCAGTTTTCAACATCAACAAACAGCAACATTTATGTTCTTCCCAAATAGGGGGAGGGGCCGCAGTGGCGTAACAATTAGCAGTGCTGGTGGTGCAATGCACCAGGGCGCAGACCTGAAAATTCCTGGAGGGGCGCAGGAAGGCGAATAAAAATTCCTCGACAGCGCAGAAAGGAAAATAAAAAAAAAAATGAAAAAAATTCCAAGAAATATAGTTTTATCCATTTTTGTTTGTCGGCTAATTTAAAAAAAAATGTAAATTAATCATTGGATAGATTTATTGGTAATTATTAGATGGCCTATAACCGAAAAGAGGGGGGGGGGGGGGGGGGCACCTCCAAATCTTGCACTAGGGCGCCGGTAAATGTAGTTACGCCTCTGGGAGGGGGCATCTTGGCTCCCCTTTAGCGCTCTCCCTGGCTGCCATGGCGTCCTTAATTCGCTAGCGACTTCTTGATTCGTCATTTAGAACCAAACCTCAAGAGTACTAAAATCAGAAACCTTACTCGATGGCTCGTTGTGTTGTCCTCAGGCGCTTTTTTCCTCATTGCCGGCCGAAAATATTTTAATTCATCCAGAATATCACATTACTCCATTTACATTCTTTTTTCGTAACCAAGTTAGGTTAAGTCAAAGTCATCAATCACAATGTTCACGCGAGGATGACTCTTTTTCATTTAAGTTTTCTTTCAACCTATGCGTCCGTTCACTCTTGAACAAAAGTCTCCCTCAAACTTCGCAAATCAATATTTTCCTCAGAAATATTTCACTTTGACATTATGAAAAATTTCAATGGAAAATTCCGATACAAACCTCCACAATTTGACAAATCCATGTAATAATAAATATCTTATTTGAATTCCATCAAAAAATATTTCAATAGCAAAAAGCTTAAAAAAAAAATGATTTAAGCTGTTGCAATCTAGATAGAGATCTCTTCCGCTTAAAACGGGAAAGCACACACAGAGAAAAAAAAACCTCCCCGAACGAATAAAATTCCAGTAAAACGGAATCGGAATTATATATAGTCGCATTTCCCGCGGACATGATCCCATTTGAAATTTAAATGGTGATAAAAAGACAAAAGAGCCAGAGGTGTCGGTGATCGATTTGTAATGAAATTATTCATGAAATTCATTCAATATATTACTTTTTCGTTCGTTCCGAGTCTCTTTTACATTTTTATTAGTTGTAAGAAATAAACAAAACCCGAAATTTGATAAGGTTATGATTTTTTTTTTTTTTAATTTTCGCGGTCATACTTTTGGCTTCTTCTCAATGTTATCTCAATATCAATCACCCAATTGTACATGTAATTAATTACTGGTGCTCATGGTTTCTTTTTCATTTTGAAATATTAATAAACAATTTGATTGTTTTCAGAAATCTTTGTCAGAAACACCGCGGTGAGATATTTAAAACTGATATTTTGTGAAAGAAAAACAATTATTTAAAAACTTTTTGATCAGGAAATAAGTAAATATTTACATGAACCAAAATCTGCATTATTTTATTTCAATTTTCGTGTAATAAATTAGTAAACATTCTGGTTTATGTAAATAATGTAATAAATTTCACGAGGGAAATGTTAGTTTATCGATGATGATTTTTTTTATTGATGTTCGATTAATGATCATCTCAGAAATAATATAGATTGGAGGTGTTTGGAGGGAAATCGGTTAGTTTTTTTCATTAGTTATTGCTTAATTTCTTTGTTGATTTTTTGACGTGAGAGAAATGAATGGTGGAGGATGAAAGTAGAAGCGATGATAAAGAAATTCTATGTATGAGTTCTTGGAGATGCCGATAGAAAGCGCTGGCGTTGCTGTGGGATAAGGATATGTCATCCTGGAAAATCTGTTTTGCTGATCCGGCTTGGTTGTAAAGGCTGCAAAATTTTAAATGTAGTTGTAGTTCAAATTTCCTCACGAATTTTTGTGAATCATGGTAGATTTTCTTCTGATAGTTTTTAGACTGTCGAATACACCTCATTAATTTCCCTTTAGCCGTTAGCCCTTATTCATTCTCTCATGACCACAGCGGCAATCCGGTGAATTAATTTCTAGAAACGTTGTTGACAACTATTGTAGAATTTTCAAAACCGTAGCTACTATTTGCAGCGTCATTAGTTCCCTAAAATTTCAAACTGAAAATCTTTTACTTATTATGTTTCTTAAATATTCTTTATTTTACTAATTAATTTTTCCTTATTTTTTCAGAAAAATGTAAATACCACGAGATTTCGTCGAATGACACAAGAATTAGATTAGATCCTTCATTAGATAGAACAATATTAAGTGAGTACACTTTATTCTTTTGTTATAAGGTAAACAGTGGCGCCATCAAGCTTTCTAAAACATTAAAAAAATTAATTTAACCGGGTTTGCCTTCCCTCTTCTTTCTTTTAACTTACAGCTTTTCTTTTCCACTTTCGAGAGTCTTCGTGTATGTTCGAGGCTCTTCGTTTCTGTTCGGAACTATTCGTTTCTAATCGGAGCTCTTCGTTTTTGTTCGGAGTTCTTCGTAGCTTGTCGTTTTTGTTCGGAGCTCTTCATAGCTTTTTTTTTGAAGAAAATATTTAAAATAATTTTGATCATACTATTTTTGCGCCCAGGTTTTTAAATTTTATTTCTTAAACAATTCAGCATTTTCGCCATAAGATATATTTTATTGTATTTCACCAATTTCCACTTTTCTTTTCCAGATTATAACCGCACAGAAGCCGTTTTTTCAGCCATAACACTTCTCCTTATGGTTTTAGGCTTCATATTCTCATGCTACACATTTAAAAATCCTAGATACATGTTTAAACGAACAGCAGGAGGACTGCATTTTCTTTCGAGTAAGGCCATCAATTCACTTTTTTTAAAATTGTTTTTCAATTTCTCATACTTTACATCTTTTATTTTAGCGGGATCATCATTCACCGTCATCGAAGTTTTAATAAATTCGATCGAATACGAACGACAACATATTCATTTTACTTACCCTCGTGGTGCTACTCACACCTACGGCTACAGCTTCGTCTTAGCCTGGCTGGTGTTTATTTGTAACCTATCAGCGGGCGTAGCTTTCATGCTGTTTTCCAGAAAGAGAAAAGGAAAGAAAGCACCTACTGAAGAAATAGCAATGGCAGACGAGCCGACGATCATCGGGCGATGATGAAAAAAATTTAGGAAATTTCAAAGGACCAAAATGTGAAATAAGTACAGACACGCACAGACTTGCGTAAACATTGTTATTCCTTTTTATTTAATTCTTTTTTTATTTTATATTTAATGTTGATGTTTTATTATTAATATTATTATGATAATTGTTCTTTTTTTTTTGTTTAAGTTTACCAAAAATTTACGAAACAATTTGGATTTTTTTTTATAATTTTAAAAGACAATGTTGTAATTAAATGACTTTCTAAAAAATTTTAATTATGATCTGTATAAAGTGTATAAATAAGTTTTAAATATTTTTAATTGTTACTGATGTACAGGCAAAAAGACAAAATAACTAAAAATAATATTGCTCGGGTCAACAATTTTTATTATTAAGGAATTATTGACTGCCATATATGCGAATTTAGTAATTTTTTACAATAAGCAATCGATTCAAGATTCTATCAAAAAGTGAGACTGATTTATCGTTTGTAAATTACTCAATGCAAAAATTTTTATTCCCGACGATTGCGATCAAGTAGAGAATTGTGGAGTTAGAAAAGTGAACGGATCAATATAAAATGCCTTCGAATTTTGTGCTGAATTTTTAATCTGTATCGAGAATATGATAAAATAATATGGACTTTTTAAAAAAAGAATTAATTTTTGTTGATCCTATACCACTCGTTTAACCTGAAACTAATATTATATTTCTACCCCCCTCTATATTGCATAGAAGAAGCCCAAAAAAAATTTGGTTCAATGAACAGCCGCTATGAACTATTCATTTTGCAGTCAAGGTCTTATGAACAGCTCATATCTGAATTCCTAAGGCCTCTTGATTATAAAATGAATGATTCACCTCGGCTGAAGATAAACTTTCTTTAATTAGTATCCCAGTTTAACGTTAAAATGCATTTTTTCACTTCTTTATTGCCACTTCATTTCTAAGAGCTGCAATTAATTACTGTAAAATGAAGCAGAATTAATAAAATGCATTTTAACGTTGTTAGTAAATTACCTAACCTAACCCTCTTCTCATTTTACATGAAAAATAACATCGTTTTAATATTTTCTGAATTTCCTACAGTGATTTCAAAACCAATTCGTGCGAATAAAATTATTCAAATGAAAAGAATAAAATGTTTTCATGAAATACGGAATAATTTCAAAAATGCTTTTGCCGTTATTCATGGCAACAATACGATTAACAACTTTGGTTCCGAAATCGTGGCGCTGCAATCGCGCAATCGAATCGCGAAGGCCGTGCGACTCCGTTCAGTTAACTAGGTCACGGGTTTTTAAAAAAAAAATATTATAGTGTCACGTCAAGCTCGTGAGCACTGTCAACCTCGCGTTTGATTCTTTCCAAAACCGGGAGTATATAAAATCCTTTTACGTTACAGTTCGGTCATAATAAACAGTTCGTGCTTAACAAGTTTAGATCAAAACATTTCGCATTAAAAAACATCGGAGTGAACATCGTATGGTGAAAACATGGCGGACGAATCCCCGGTAAATAATGAACACCATCCAAATCTAAAATCTTCACCAGGTACGATTTGTGACAGTCCAATTACCGATCCCGGATCGACCATCAAAATCTTCGATGGATCGACCAACTTCAGCGCCGAAAGGGCGAAGATTGATATGAAATCATCGAGTGCTTTAAAAAAATCAACCCGGTATCGTAGCCGTTCATTATCTGCGTCTTCCCAAGATTCATATAGTTCAACTTCGTATACTGGAAGCAGTTCCGAGGATGATGATGTTTCACCCAGAGAAAAGACTCAAAAAAATTCAAAAGGTTTCACTGATTTTTGTGTGAGGAATATAGATCAAAGTGCTTTTGGTAGAAGGGAAATTGAAATCGCTGAACAGGAAATGCCAGGGATTATGGCTTTAAGGAAACGAGCAGTTGATGATAAACCATTGAAACAAGCTAAAATAGTTGGATGTACTCATATCAACGCCCAAACTGCTGTGCTAATCGAAACATTAACTGCCCTTGGAGCTCAAATACGTTGGGCTGCTTGCAACATTTATTCAACCCAAAACGAAGTAGCTGCTGCATTAGCTGAATCAGGTTTATCCATATTTGCTTGGAGAGGAGAAACAGAAGAAGATTTTTGGTGGTGTATCGATAGATGTGTAAACGCTGAAAATTGGCAACCAAACATGATCCTGGATGATGGTGGCGATGCTACTCATCTCATGTTGAAGAAATACCCAGCGATGTTTAAAATGATTAAAGGCATTGTAGAAGAAAGTGTAACCGGTGTCCACAGATTATACCAACTCTCAAAAGCTGGTAAATTGGCAGTACCTGCAATGAACGTAAATGATTCAGTAACTAAAACCAAATATGATAATTTATATAGTTGTAGAGAATCAATCATTGATAGTTTGAAACGATCTACAGATGTTATGTTTGGAGGTAAGCAAGTTGCTGTTTGTGGTTACGGTGAAGTAGGTAAAGGTTGCTGTCAAGCACTTAAAGGTTTAGGTTGCATTGTTTACGTCACTGAAATCGATCCAATATGTGCATTACAAGCATGTATGGATGGTTTTCGAGTTGTTAAATTAAATGAAGTAATACGTAATGTTGATATCGTAGTGACAGCAACAGGAAATAAAAATATAGTTACAAGAGAACACATGGATAAAATGAAAAATGGTTGTATCGTATGCAACATGGGCCATTCAAACACCGAAATAGATGTAAACAGTTTAAGAACTCCTGATTTAACTTGGGAAAAAGTCAGATCTCAAGTTGATCATATCATTTGGCCTGATGGTAAAAGAATTGTACTCCTAGCAGAAGGTAGACTAGTTAATTTAAGTTGTTCTAGCCTGCCATCTTTTGTTGTATCAA
The DNA here is from genome assembly GCA_023512825.1 of Liposcelis brunnea. NCBI lineage: Eukaryota > Metazoa > Arthropoda > Insecta > Psocodea > Liposcelididae > Liposcelis > Liposcelis brunnea. Next base: position 8,591,774 of record CM042071.1, read on the forward strand.
TAACAGCATCGACTCAAGCTTTAGCTCTTATAGAATTGTTTAATGCCCCTCATGGTAGATATAAATCAGACGTTTATTTATTGCCTAAAAAAATGGATGAATATGTTGCCAGTTTACATCTTCCAACGTTTGATGCTCATTTAACAGAGCTTACCGATGATCAAGCTAAATATATGGGTCTGTCAAAGGCAGGCCCGTTCAAGCCTAATTATTACAGGTATTAAATAGTCTATTGTAGCATGATTATATCTGATACAAACTCTGCAATAGCCTCGATTAAAAAAACAGGATATTCTAAAAATAAATCATTCAAAATTTTCATTGGCACATGCATTGACATTAAATGAAGTTTTTTTTTTGAAAACTATTGATCTTATATGTACAGGGTATTACAATGAAATTTTTTAGGGTTTGGAGAATCAGATTTTAAGATTTTTATTTTAATTTTATGAGGAAATGATAAGGAGTCTGGGAGCAATTGAAGTGAATGTAGGGACGTTATCGATAAGGATTTTTTTTTGCGTTTGACTTTGTGGCGGTGGTTTATTTGATAAAACGATTCGTTTTAAATCTCCTAGTCTTTGATGTTGTTTGATTTATTTCAAATTAATTAATGAAATGAAATCGATTAATCATTTAAGAGTACTTAAGAGTGCAATTTAAGGAAGTGGCACTGATTTTAAATCTGAAACTTTGGGGTGCTTGCCTTAGGCTAATAAAGCAGCCGGAATTCCAAGTAACCTTTTTATTCAAAGAAAAAAAATCAACGGATTTAATCTGTTGACTTTGAAACTTGAAAAATATGCAAATGTTTGACTTGATTAAGTTAGGGAGGATGGGGCAAGACAACCAACCTTTATTAGGATGGGATTTTCCGTGTTTAAGACCTTTTATAATTGTTGCGAAGCGTTCGAATAATCATAGAAATATTGCCAGAACGTTTCGAGCCGTTCTGTGCTGTATGGTTGCAACTGGGACCATAAATTTTAAAAATCACTAATTTTTTTTGGGTGAGTCTTGAACCACTAAAATTTTAAAATCTAGTGCCCAGGAAAAATATTTTGAATAAAAAAATCCCCAAAATTGTATTTTTTCCTAAACATAAAATACTTTTCAAAATAGCTTCATTTCTAAGAATAACTTCCTTTTAAATAATACTTCGTTACCCTAGTCCCCCCCTTCTTTTAGCAACAGACTAATAGAAATCACGCGATTGTTATTTTCAATTTCATTTGCTCATTCTTTTGATGAAAATAGTATTAAAAAGAATAAGAGCCATAAAAATAGAACATCAACGTTTTAAAAAAAAAACCTTTGTTTGCTTCGTTTTTCAATATGAATGTCATTTTGAACAAAGATGGAAAAGACCACCACGAATGTGGAAATCCCGTTTTATGATATTAAAGATCCGCTATGTCTAAATTTTTGATAGCAATGTTGGAAATGCGACAGCATTGCTATTAGTCATCTTCGTTAGCCATTTCAATTCTCAACATGGCGGTCATTCTATTTGTCTTGCAGTTTAAAAGCAATTTCAACAAACATTATGGGAGCTTGGTTTGACATGAAATTTTAAAATTAATACTCTTGATTGAAAATAACAATTACATACTAAAGCAAATGTTAGCTTTCGGGCGTTTGAAACGAATTTCTTTCATTTAACATTCCCAAACAACAATAAGCAAGTCTAATATCCTGTCATTAGTTAACCAGAATTATAATCTCTTTTCGATTTCATTGTTATTTGACATGATATTATAATATCCTTGAGGTTCGATATTTTATGAATTTTAGCTTGGGAAAATCAAAAGTTTTCTTAAAATCTGGTTCATCCTCCAATAAAACCAAACAAAAAACATAAACAGTCAATATCGTCAAGTTTGACGTGACATGGAATCAATAAAAAAGATTTTATAACATGAGAGCCTTTTTCCAATTCAAAAGAAGTCAAGAGTGGGCGTTGAAGTCGGAAGAAAAAGATTTTTTGACAATTTTGAAAGATTTTTGATATGCAACTTTATTTTCCTTATTTCACAGAGTTTGTAACTGTGATATAAACTACCAATTTTTTATTGCGTTCGAAACTTGACCATGCGATCAGGGTATTCGTGCTTACATTTGTCCTCTTAGCAAAGAAAATCAATTTAATTGAATCAAATCCGTCAGGCTTTTATTCAAAACAAAAAAAAAAAAAATGAACTTCCATTTTAAATATTAGAAAAAATTAAAATTTATTTGTGTACTTAGTGTTAGGTAGTTTTAAAAAAAGAATAATTGGCCTAATAACGTTGTTTTACCGCGACTTTGTCATGTGATATATGCCATTGATTCAGTTAATGATTCACAAACTCTATACCAAATGTTTTATAATTAAGATGATCCCGCTGCTTGTTCGAATTAAAAAAAGATATGCTTGATTTAACATCTGACAATGATTCTCAATTTATTTAAATTATAACAAATTATCATTATAAGGATCAAATCAAAATGCTTTATGAGAGTAAAAAAAAAGGATTGACTTAATTATTAAATAATTGTGAGTGCATGCTTAAAATCATTACGTCCAATTCGGGAAATATCCTTGATCGGCGAGGTTATGTTTGATGACTTTTTATCAATTTTCCAAACCGTAAACATCAAGGTGGTTTTAAATATTCTCACATGGAAATATAACCTTGCCTGACGCCTGAAAGAGCTTTTTTTTAAATGTGTCGAAAGAGCTCTTGAAATCAGAAAGCAGACGATCCAACATGGACGCCATCTTATTTATTTCGGTTAAATTTGTACACATGAACATTCGCGGATTAATTGCAATGTTTAATTAAAAGTTAATTGCATTTCCTGATGAACGAAGTGTTATTATTGTGAAAAAATAATCAAATCGTGTGCATAAATATGAAATAATGAAAATGGCGTTTGTGATTGAAATTTTAAGTTGGCAATAAAAAATTCCCTGCAAATTTCCCTGCGAAATTATGTTGTTTCCGTTTGAAAAAAAAAATGAATGTTTACATTTTGAATTTGGATTTTTTTAATCTCGTAAAGCATTTGAGTTCGAATAAATGATAATTATCGAACACTCCATTAATAACTGATACCTGTGAGGAATAAAAAGGTATGCAGAGTTTCATTTTATAATTAGAAATTAATACATTAAAAAAAATACAACGACTTAGCGAAATGGGAGAAAAAACCGAATCGGTTGTCATTAAATAGTATTAACATTATTTATTGCTAATTATTAGATTGTTTTAACTGTGAATGTGACAATTTTAAATTGTGGGTAAATATCTAATCAGTTTGTTGATATTTATGATTTTATAGAGTTGACAAATCATTGAACTATTTTAAAAAGTAGTAAGAACCTTGTTGAATATCTTGTTTTTTAGAAGAAAAAAAAATATTTGTGGTTAAGAAAGCTGATCAAATTGCTTTGCATTAAATGTACAAGGCCAGAGGTTACACAGTTTTTAAAAAATCTTTGTGCCAGTTGAATTTTTTTAATTTTTTTGAAAATCAAACGATTTAACTGCCAGGTGCTAAAGTGTTTTAATAATTTAATCAACAATCAAGGTTTGGTTATGATTTTTGAGTTATTAATGCTTAAAGCATTTTTCAAGACAATAATTTGGAAAGGATCATGGAATGATAAAAATTTCAAAGCAGTAGTCGATTAACTGCTTTAATTTTAAGATGAGTGAAAATTCGAAAGGCAGTTTTTCAGACTCAAAAATCATACTCAGACCAATCAAACAATAACGAGTACAAGGAAAAAAGCTCTATAAGATCTATAATTAGTGGAATAAAATTTCACGATAAATCATTTTTAAAAACTGATCGTATTGTATAAATGTAATGTTAGATAAAATGCATTTATAAAAAAATTTTTTTTTTAAAATGTGTGTCAACTACAAGAATATTTGGAAGTTGTCTAATTATTTTTTGTGATGAAAAATGTACTGTAATTAATTTCCCTGTACTCATATCTGCATTGGCCTATCAGTTCTTTCATTTTCTCATTTAATCACTAAGGGAGAATCATTGCAGACTGGGCATATGCTTCTTTAAAAAATCTTTGCCAGCAAATAGAAACCAGTCTGCAAATTCAGTTTCCCAACCAAATCATATTTTATAAGAATGATATTTTTTTTAAAGTATTCAAATTCCCCCAAAAATCAAAATAATTATTTTTTAATAGTTTTGTGTAGTCAATATTTTAGTTTTTTGAAGTCTATGTCCATTTATTGGATTTATAGTAGATGATCCGCCGGTTTGTGTTTCAAAAATGCTTTTTCAAACGAAAAAAATATTAGGTGCCATGTGAGGTTAGCGATATGAAATTATTAAAAATTCTCTTTGTTTGATTGTTATCACACACTGAATCGGTGCTGTTTCATAATTTTTTCAGAGGTTTTATTTTTTCCGTATAAATTGCCGGCCTATTTTCCCTTTTTCATTCTTGCCTTTTTAAAATTCTTAAAGTAGAATCATCCCAGTGTTTAAATATGATTTATAACCTTCATTGATTACTTTCAACGTTAAATTATTCTTATGACCTTGCCGAGAAAATGATTCCTTTCCTTTTGTTATTTACTTTTAAGTATAATGCTGTTGCATGATCAAATTGAGGATTTAAAAAAATTAAATAGGATAAATCGCAAGGTTTTTTTTAAAAAAATCCAGAATAATCAGCTCAAAATTATTGAAAAAAATTTTTGGCCAAAATGGTTTTTTTTATTTACACACGATTTTAATCATTTATATTGAACAGATCCACCGATTTTTCTTGTAAGAAATTTTTTTATTGTATTTAGATTAATTAACGCATTTCATTACGTTAATTATAATTATTTTAATTATTTTAAAAAATGTTTTTCTTATTTTTTTTTCATTCCTGAACGTTTTTACGATTTAATATAAAATGGGGAAACGCAAAAAGTGATAATAAAATTTAAGACAGGTTTGTTCGTTTTAAAAAATAAACACAACCGCAGGTATGTCTCATAAATTTTGCTGGTTTGTTATATTCCGTCGTGATAACAAATTAAGAGCGACAAGGCTTGTCATTTTGTATACTTTGAATTTTGAAAGAGAAAGATGTCAGGGAAATGCTTAAGTTATATTTCATGAAATAAGATGTAATTTCTTTTTCGGGGAAATTGCTAAAAAGAAATGTTTGATCTTGAGAATTATTATAATTTACCTGCCGATTTTTCTTGGATGAAAAACTGCCCACATGAAACATATTGAATAATAAATCACGTTTAAATTGTAAGAAATTCGTGAAAGGACTAAAATTGTTTTGATGTTTTTCAACAGTAAAATTTAGCGGACAGGTCCTAACAAATTCAATATTAGGATTTACATCTAAAAATAATTATCATGCTTCGATTTTAAAAATACTTTGTATAATAAAGGAAGTTCTAGTCTATTTTGCTAATTTAAGTAAAATTTGGATTTCAGATGCATATTTTAGGAGCTAAGCATTTGTCTTTTGAAAGATGTTCGGAGCCAGCTTGAATTTAGTTTTTATTATCAAGAAGCTTTTTAAGAAGAAAAATTTTCTTGGGAATTTTGCCACCGGTTTTAAAGTGCGCCAAATTTTAGAGGACACTACGGCGGATGAGGAAAGTGCAATTTTAACATAACGTGAGTATTTTATTTGTTATATTTGATATCTCAGTAGCGGACTGGCTACAAAGTTTGAAAAGTTTTGATCTAATTTGGCTTCTTAAAATAAGGAAACGAGACCGGTCTAACGAAAACTTTCCAGAATTTTTTTAATTTCTGTAATATTATTATCAATTTCTCCCATTGTAAAGGGTGCCTAGCTAAAAATTTAGCCATTGGGTTGTATTTGTGATTCCCCTAACAGGTTTAGCCTAAGTTATTTAGGGTCAGGTCCTTAGGCCCTCCAAACCAATGGCGGTTTTCTACGCCAGAATTCCAGTAAGCACTACTGATTCCTGCTCATCTCTAGAGCTTATTTTTTCCCGTGAATCACCAAAACAATTTCTTCTAATTGCAATTTCTTCCACATGAGGAAAAAACCACACTCGGGTACTATTCTCCTCATTCTCCAAAAAAAAATTCACATCTGCCTTTCATCACGCAGGAAAAAATTAACGTTCAACATTTTTTTGATCTCATTTTTTCCGATGAAAAGAAACGTTGTTAATATTACGTTTCTTGGAATTTTTTTAATATCATTTCTCAAGGCCGATTGCTTTATTTAAAAACCGCGGATTCGTCGGTTACCTATCACATTAAATAAAAAACTCATTTAATATCCTTTTAAACCGAACAAACAAAAAAAAAAGGAAAAAAATTAATTCAGGAGAAAAAATCTGATTTTCCCTGATAATCACGCAAAATCCTATAAATGGAACGCAATCAGCAAGAGAATCAAATATCCGCGTTTATTTAGTACGTCATTTGATATGCCTGAGTATACTGTATTACCCGACGGCATCACATGATTTTCCCTAATAATAACAATCAGGATAAATTCTATAAAATAAACTCATGAAACAACTACAATTGAATATGTTTTTATTAAATAATTATACAGACAAAAATAATTTGATTTTATTTACAAATTAATATCAAAAATTAGATCTTTCGTTAGCTGAATTTTTTTTAATAAATCGGGCGATCTTTAGGCTAAGGGTAAATTCATTAATTAGAAAAAAGGAATGATCGCAAATATTCGTTTCAAAATTCAAAAAACGATTAATTGTCAGCAAAACAAACAAAAATAAGAACATTGAGTACAAATATCACATTGACAATGATTTGTGCAATAAGGCTGTAAATTTCTGAAATCAGCGATGAAAACTAGCACCGTGTTATTAATAAATAATTTACATATAATAGATCACTTATAAAGGCATCATTCGCAGTATTTGTGTGCAGGATTATTTCTATTATTAGATTTGTAATGACAGAATGACTCTGAAAGCGTTTTGAGCAATAAATTTTTAAGCAAAATAAGTCTTCGAGATTCCAATTTGATAAATGTTTTTGGATGATTAAATTTAATTTAGAATAAAACTGATTATTATGTCTGTAAGACTATTATTAAATAATATTATAAAAATAGGCAATAGTTTTACTCTGCAAAAGAGTACGAGCAAGAGTGGAGAAGTATTTTTTTGTTTTAACCAAATGAGGTTAGGTTAGTTTATCTTACGAAGATTTATTAGTAATTTTTTATGGAAATAACATTAAAACGGGTTAGGTAAAGGTAAGGTTTAGAGTGCCCATTTTAAGTAAAGAAGAATTACTTAAGTAGCAGACGAAAATTGAGAAGCCATCTTTGATTTACAAAGTGAATTTCTGAAAGCAGGCGGGGAATTTGGATTTTTTAGTTGGCAGCTCTGCAATTTTTATAAATGCTTGTCGAAATTTTGAGATTTGGATAAATTTTCAGTTTCACGTTACGTTTCATGTTGTGTTTAAAGATTTTAATCATGATATAGTTTAAAACGTTTGATAATAACGATAGGATTCGAACAGGTATTTATTTTATTTTGTTTTGAATTTTGGGCATGAAGAAGGGTTTTGAAAACATGTTTGATAGAGGTTAAAGGCTGGAACAGAATCCTCTAGCCAAGCCATACTTGTTCTCCATTTTGTACCTGACTGGAAATAATAATCAGCAGATCTAAAAAGGCTGCTGTATGCGGCTTAATGTCGTCACACAAGTTACAAAGATTTTTTGTAAAATGAAGAGCAAGTATGTTATAGTTAGGAGGGCTCCAAGCCGAAAATTGGTCCAGATGGCTTTGTCCAATACCAGTAATGACTCTTAAAACAACTAATTACTAATATCAATTAAAGTTTCTGGTGTTTACAAATATGAATGTTATCAATGAATGTTCGAATCAAATTCTAGTTGGTTAGAATTCTCTCTATTCGTTGTGATGTAAGGCTTATTAGTTAAGTATTCGTTGCAAGATAGTAAAGCACTTGATGAGGGCAGATTATTAAGCTGCTATGAAAAAAATATGTAGAATAGGCAAACTTGGCTAACATATTCATTAAATGTGATGTTCAAAAGGGTAAAGCAAGCAAAAACTCATCTCGTTCACAAGCTCAAACAAGTAACTAGCTTTTATTTAAGTCTTCAACAGTCATTTTTATAAAAACATGGTGAAGGGTATATAAAAAGATGTATTTCATTCAAGCTAGACCCACAAAAGCAGAGTTTTGAGGTTATGTACTTCTAATTAGTTTGTAATGCCTAATTGAAAGGAATGATAGATTTCTAAACTAACAAAGACCTGTGCACTTGCAATAAAAATTAAAGATAACTGTTTACGCATGTTATTACAAACTAACATGAATTATGATTTCCTTTCACGGCTAAAAATATTTTAAGTCATTAAAATAAAACAAATTACAGCAAATTCCAATCACCAACTAGACCGGAAATTTTTAGTTCGAACAAATTCATTCATTCTATAATAAATTAATAACTCACAAAAATTTTTCCATAAATAATCTAACCTCTTTTGCAGAATAAAATTATTTACAAAATTTCATAAAATCTTTTTTACAAAATAAATTTGGTGTTATTCAATTTCATTAAAAGAGCCATATACTTATCACTTCAAAATAAACAATGAGCTAAATATATCAACAACAAAGCCATTTCCGCATTTTATGCAATTTCAAAAAAATATTTAAAACCTCACAAGGCCAAAAAATAAAATTTAGCCATAAGATGGCAAGCCTGGACCTAGTACGGTCTTATAGGGCTCTAGCTTGTGCAAGAAAAAAAACATATTCAAGCAATCAAGCTCTTTATATCACCGATCAATTTTTTCACACTAGAATTTAATTCACACAGTGCTAATCCTGGCAATTTTTTTTAAAGATACTGAGATTCTAATAAGTCCACTTATAATACTGCTAAGTTTCTTTATTTTAAATCGGCTTAAAGCGTGATTCGTCAAAAAAAGTGGCAGATATATTTTTTTTAAAGTCTAACGTGTGCCAGACACTTAAAAGCGAGACACACTAAGTCGCCTAAAAATACGTGATGGCCATATATAAAATATCAGCTATAACTAAATTTATAAGGCTAATGTTAGATAAGACGCTATGATCACGTCTCTTTAAGATATGGTGCCCTAAACGGAATTGACTTTTAAATTAAAGTACATTTTACATCCTGCAAATTAATAAGTTAAATACTCCCTTTTAAGTATTTATCGGCAAGTTAAAAAAATAATTTGAGGTAGGGGAGGTATTGCTAGGCAATTATAGCAATTTCGTGCGAAAGGTTAAAAAATCTACGAAACCTAATTGACTTCAAAAATGCGGATTAAAATTTTTTTTTAAACGCTATCCGAAGCGCATGACAATCCCTCGCTTTCGGACTCATTAGGCGAATCATTAAAATAAACACTAGACCATGAAGAACGAAGTGATGGCGTGATTTCCTCAGCCCCGGCTAAAGGTGCTTTCTTCGACCGAACGGAAGCTTTCCTCATAATTGATGATTTCCATGATGAAACTCGTTTCATTTGAGGTGTTTTATCAATCCCGAAAATAATTGGCCCATCGACTGAATCCGGATTAGCGGATTTAGTGTATCTACTGTAATAGCCTATTTGCCTTGGTTCGGGGCTATCTTCCGGTTCGAATCTTGCCGGGTTGAGTGTAATTACGCTGCTGCTTTCTCTTAAAATGCTGAAAATAAAATAAGTCGATTTAGTTCTTTTTTTTTTTTCATGCATGAATGATCTGATTAATTTATTTCAATCGATTTTTTTTAATCAAGCCACGCCTTAATGATTTTTGGTTAAACTCACCTTCGCTGTCCTGAGATTCTTCTACTTTACTCAAAGGTCTCAAAACGATCCGAGGATCTTTGTCTAATATCCTTTCGCTCTCGTCATTGCTGTAAGGAAAAATCCATGCAAAACAAAAAATATGTCAATCAATCTTGTATTAGTTACATTCAAAGTCAGAAGTTGTTATTTAAATACAGGATATTAAAACCAGGAAAAATAGAATTAACTTATCAATAGGGATGGCATATGAATACAAAGCAGAAGCTTTTAGCATATTTTAAATTATTTTTAGGCTGTAGAGATTATCTTTTCAGTTTTTATAACGACTCCTATTCATTTGATTAACAATTATAACAAACCAAGAGGGAAAGCTTAAAATATATGCAGCTAAGCAGAAATTCTGCTTTTTTTCTTCATTGATATAGAAAATTTTAAAGGGGAATAATAATCGAACATGCTTTTTTCCGCTTGAACAAAAAGGAAAACTGCACATTTATTAAATAAGCTTAATCAAAACTTCACATTACTCACCAGTCTTTGTTATCACTCCCCATTAATTTCCTTGTTTCCTCCTCCTCTGACACAGCAGGAGGTTGATATGATATCTCTGATACAGGTGCATATTGAGCAGTTACTAAGAAATCAGTCGATGGATTCATAGCCTGCCCATTTACACTTTGAGTATCTCGTAACTGACGAGCTATCCGTTGTTCTTTAGTTAAAAGACATGGACATCCTTTCCGTCTAGTACTTAACCTGAAACAGATCAACACCCTTGACAACAAACTCTTAAACTGAATCTACTTTTTAATAAAATCAAAACTTACCTGATATAGATTGCCATTAAGGCAAGGCCAACAAATAACACCAAACAACCTGTGATTATTACAACCATATCAGTTTGGCTACTTTCTGATTCATTCGGCTCTATTTCATCACCTTCTTCTTGCCTTGTATCTGATAAATCTACAGAACCTTCAATGATCATAATCAGCCCAGCTGCAATTGCTGTAATTATTTTTTCCCCAAATTAAAAATCAATTTATTCAATTCATTTAATATTTCATCATACATACCTAAGAGACCTAATGCTAAAGCAAGCCATTGCAAACACCTGGTCCTCCCGATTGATCCACTAGTTTGAGCTAAAAAGCCAGTAGGACTTGTCCATTCCCCTTGCTGCTCGTAGCTTACAGTCGTAGGTTGATAAACTGGTCCTGTAGTCGGCATATTGTGCAATTTAATTAACTACACGATAACTGAAATAAAATATTTGAAACTCGATCGATACATCTTTTCATCACGAGGTGACTCATTCTAATGGCTTACATAATAGGAATACACTACGAGTGCCCTCCGGAAATGTAAGCCTGTACCTGATACAATTTCATAGTTAACAATAAACAAAGTAAATTTGTCATTGATGTAAAAGAAAAACGCAAAAACTTACGTAAATAAATTACGGATAAAATGTATAAATATCAAGCCCACGATTAATTGAATATCATTCGTTGCTACTGATAATCGTAACCCGATGGTTGCTTTTTATTTTTTTCACTTATTACTATATATTTCTTCATTTCCAAAATAACCTTCAGCTTCCATAATTATTTTCAATTCATTGATTAATTTAATAAAGGCGTAAAATGTTATTGATATTTAGAACACTTGCGCCCTTTTTTAAATAAAGGTAGCGGAACGTTCACAGCCTTGTTGAAATCGATATATCGAGCAGCCATTTTTTCTAGTTACGAAGCCATCTTGATTCGGCAACATGTCGAAAATTGAAAATTTTAGTAGCTTCCTCACGCTTGATTTTATGATTTTATTTTGTCGTTTATTTTAGTTAAAAACGTTTATTTTTGAATGTGGTATAAGTCATTATAATTTTAATTGGTTATAGGTTAAATTGAAGAAAAAAAAGAGACGGGAAAGAGAAACTGTAAAGTCGTTCTCAGTGATTTTTTTTGTGGCGTGGGTCGCTTGATTATGCACGTTCTTCCTCGCCGGTGGCCGGCATTGGCGATCGAGCTTTCAACTCTCTTCGTAGTGGGTTAGAACTCATTAACAAGAACTTCACTCCTATTCACATTACCTTACCTAAGTGAAGAAAGCTTTAAATTTCAATATCAGTAAGTATCACATGTCTATTTCTCCTATTAATTTTTAAAAAAATATTAAGAACTGTATGTTTTCATTATAGAACCTACAATTAATGACACCTATGATGCCTGATGTGCTTCGCACCCTGGGAATCTACTCAACTGAATGTAGGCAAGGAGCATCTACACATGGCCAAATAAATTGGATTTTGGGAATGTGGAGAAAACTTCAGCTGAAGAGGATTTTGGGCAGGTTCCAGTGGTAATTAAGGTAAGCAAGAAACTTGCAACATTTCCAAAAAAAGCTTTTATTTTTTGAATGAAAGACAATATCCTGAAAAAATTTGTTTTTTCCTTAAAACAAGATTTTTTTAAAAATGCCTAGGCTTCGTTTTTGTTCATTTCTTCTTGAAAACCAGCAATAATTAAATCATTCGGATCTACTCTATTCTCTGCTGCCCTCTTGGCAAGCCTCTCAGCAGTGTGGGTAACAGACCACATTGCTGGTAAAAACTGAGGATTCATTGTATCCAAAAAATGCTGCCTCCACATTTTTTCTAGTTCAAGGATCCACCGCTTTCATTAATGAAATATTTAACTACTTTAAGTCCATGTGGCTCGTAATTTTCATTCAAAACTTTTGTTTCTAAATTCATACAGTCTTTCAGAAGTTCAGGCGTAATTTCATCAACTTTCAAAAACTTCTTGATTTCTTCTTCTAAATCTTGTCTTCTGTTGGCTGGTATTTTATCATCTGTAAAAATAAAACTCAATCAACATTTTTCTTTATTTTTTTATAAAGAAAATTTTAAGACTGACTTACTTGTTTGTAGAGCTTTGGCAGCACCCTGAATTTTTTTAACAGTCTTGAGATCTAGCATTTTAGGATTATTAACTGGAGCATCACACATGGCTCCTAGCTTTTCCTTCAAAGCTTCATCATGTAGTGATGCTAGTCTGTGGCATTTCAAACAAGTTAAGACCACGTCATGGCTTTGATGTTTTTTTAATATGAATGGAAAATGTTTCCTGCAAAAAAAAAAAAATTATTGTTGGCACATTTTGTTGTCCCAGCAATCATATTTAATCTTTAACTAACCTGTACTCCCTTGGTACTACTTTGTGTCTTAGATAAGAGTTGTCTACACCACAGACAACGCAGCAATTTTGCTTTAATTGTGTGCAATACCTTCCTTCATTTTTTTCACCAGCTCTGCCACTTGGCTCGAATAATAATTTAATAGAATAAGGTTCCCTAGGCATTCTCTCTGCTAGACCTTTCTCTATATACCATTCTGCTTTTCTGAAAAATAAATTCATCAATTTAGAATTTTTTTAAGATTGAAACCCCCAAAAAAAACTGTCTTACCTTATATCACAGGAACATAATAACTCTCCATCTGGAGCATGCATAAAACAATTATGATAAAGTGGGGATTTCCTAGTAGCAAATCCTCTTTTACCTTCCTCATTTACATTATTTAAATTTTTACTATTATTAACATAATCTTTCTTTGGTTGAACTGTATTATGTTTTAGTTTTTGGTGATAAGGCACATCTAAATATCTCTTGATCTCATCTTTTAAATTCTCAGCTAACCTATCATAGCCTTTTTCCTGCACTAAGGAAAAGTTGAATTTCTCCTGGTTTACCAGCCATTTCTTAAATATTTCGATAGAAACCAAAGCATCTTTTGCAGCATATTCAATTTGCTGCTCACTTAAAGTCTCTGCTTCCCAGTTGCTACACCTGATCCTCCATCTTTTATCCAGCGTTACTCCTAAAATTTTTTTTGATAAAGATGCTAATCCCCCCCTGACTTGATATAAATGTCTGATATCCAAACAACTAGTGACCTGAAATTTTAAGGAAAAAAGTTGTTTGTGTCGTACAGATATGATCCAGGACAGTTTCCAAATCCTCACAATTTTTGTTGCTTTCATGAAAAATTACTCACCTTAACTCCAAAATCTTTAAATAAGTACTTTGCATCATCTTGAGGACATACACCTAGCTTAATAATACTAGGATCCTCTAAAATATTTTTCAAATCATCAGGAATTATTTTTAAAAGATTTAATCTGTACAGCCCACAAACACCACTTGTTGAAGCTAATTGCAGTAATGCGATCGGACATTGCTTGTTGTCTCTAGTTACCCATTCACAATCAAATCCCAAAGCTCGTAATTTACAACAATTCTCTCCCAGTACACTTGATAATTCAAAGCTTAAATCTTGTGTATCTGCTTTTATAATTGTCATATGTCTTAATGGATTTCGTAAATGCAAATAAAATTTGTACGCTCTCCCAAATCCAATAGGGATTACAATTATTATTATAAAAGTAAGAAGCACGAAAAGTGCATTCTCATAAAAAAGTGCCATTAAGCTATGAACATACATGCTGTTACTTTATATTTACAGTGTTTTAAAGTATCAATAAATATGAGCATTGTCAATGAACTAAAGTTGATAATCCCTAGAACCCACGAGCTAGGTTAACTTTTTTGAATGTCATTTTGTAATTCGTTCGTAAAAAAAATTTTTTTAATCCCCAATTCACAATTTAAGAGTTCTTATGGAATTTTACCGAAATAATAACGAAACGTCGCACAAGATTTAACAACTTTCATCCATGTGATTCGAGAATTGTATACAAACAAACGGAATTTGTCTTGTTGCCTTGATATGAGCAGAAGACAAACGAATTTCGTCTTATTGCCTTGCGCCAGTTTTTTGAAATTATTTTTTAGAAGTTCAGCAGTAAATAAGAGCATTTTTTAAATTGAAAATTAATGGTGATATGCATTTAAAGTAAAAAAAAAAAACTACAATAACTTTCATAGCAAAAAAATTTATTTTTTTAATTACATTCAAAATTTTGTATAATAAAAAATTAGTATAAAGGAACAGTAAATATTACATAAATTAAGGGCACTTTGAATAATGATAATAATCACTTTGTCAAGTGATGAATTCGTTAAAATCAGTCAATACTCCAAGTCTATACTGGTTGCTTTTTATATTGAATTTTAGCTATACTAAAAATAAGGACACTTAGGTCATGTATGCATTTTTGGTAACCTTCAGCCAAATAATTTTTGTGCTTCTAGTTTTGGCGCTCAATGTTCACATAATCTCATGGTTATTCCTTATCTCAATCAACTGACAATCTTGTTACGTTTAAAATTTCAAAATTGGTTAATTATTTTCAACATGACACTATACACATTCATTTTTTTCCTTTGTTACAAAAAATAAAATAATTAATTCTATCATCTGTTCGGCCGGTGTAAAACCGGTTGATATGATAGTCTTTCCCAATCATAAATTTGCCGATTAACTACATCGTTCGCGTGAAGCCTTCGATCCTGTACATGGCCCCTTGATGCACTACTAAACCGATTAGGAGGAACTGGTCGAGAATGAGAATGAAATGATGGGTTTGCAATAATATTAACAGGTGGGCGTGAATTTTCCACATAGTCAAACTCATTTAAATTTGTATCAGCACAAGAATCACGAAAAGACGGCTCCGTTATAAAATCCTGCATAGGTATCGAGGTAAATTCGTTCGAAGGAGGATTATTTCTCCTTTGTCCTTGAATCCTGGCTAACCGCAAAGCACGTTTACGTTCTTTGACATTTCTACGCACACAACAATGAACTGATAACAATAATATACAAACTAATGATAATAAAACACCGATGTACACTAGAACCATTAAATCCCCTCCTCTGTGATTGCCTCTTAATACACTACCGGCGATTGTCAAAGAAATACCCGTTAATATGCCTGCTATAAAGAGTATCTGCAAAGAGAAATCGAAAAGCAGTTAGGAAATGATGATGAAGAGTCTCAAGGAAAAACTAGACAAATTGTACATACCTGTAGGCAGTAATAACAGAACGTCTCGCATGCTATACATTGTCCTCCGCAGCTGTCGATCCCTCCTGCTACCGACACTGCTGCTGAACTTCCGTGTACTGTGCTGACGGCTACTGAACCAGGGCCTCGGGTTGAAACTACGACAGGATGAACCTGTTGGTTTAGTAATGGACCATGATGAGACATGGTTTGATTCCTTGGCAATAACCACTCCGAAGCCGGTGGTGGACCCGTATTTTTTGGCGTTCGCCCTCCTCGGCTGGCACATGAGCTGTTTGTTGATGATTCCGGTTTCTCTGTCCATGGATTTCTGAAATATAAACAAATAGTTAACAACTAAATGAGTTTGAAATGGTTTTCGAACAAAAAAAATGTAAGATTAGATATTTTTTTACATACCTGACATGTATTTGTGGTTGAGGCACAGTTGTCGCCTGATAGGGATGGCGGGACGACCTCAACATATTTTAATATCATCGCGATGGATCCTACCCTACACTTTTCTGAAAAGAAAGTAACAAAGTTGTTAGGAAAAATAATAATTAATAACAGGCATATCTAGAAGGCCTAAAATTGATTAAATAGTCCTGAGGTCACTCAACAATTATTTCAAACATTCTCGTTCTTTGATTCAGTTATCACACTAACAATATAATCCTACCAGAGAATTCTTGTGTCGTAATGACATCATTAAACACAAATTAACCTCAAAATGTTTTAAAATTACTCAGATTATCTCTATGATTATCCAGCAAGCTTCAAATAACAAAAATACATTTTTTAACCTAAACTGGTTGCAACTTTTCACACTGATCAATACAAATTAATCATATCAAATAAAACTTATCACTTTCGGTTTTTATTTATCTTCAAGAATATAATCCTATGTACACAAACTTCCTAGGAAGCCATCTAATCAATATTAAGCATTAATCTACAAATATTTGGGTTGTTTTTGTGAGCAGAGTACTATTGTGGCAAGATTTTCCGTTGACTTGTTTCATGGAGTATGATTTTAAACCTGTACAACTTTTAAAGCCAATCCCTAAAATTTTTCGATATTAAATGGAAAACCAATCCTCACCAATTAAAAACAATCAATCAGAGGTAGCTCCATTGTTAATATTATATTACTGCATTAGCAATCAATTTTATCGAGATCTCTTTTATGTAATCTTGAAAGCAATTGCTTTTTGTTTTCATTTTTAAGAATCGAGAGCAAGTTGCTTTCAACTTACAAAGTCTGATTACTTTGTTATAAAATACAGAAATTTACTGTTCTTAGAGCATAAAAATAAACATACCTGGAAATAATTTTTTCCAAAATATCCAAAAAAAAAAATTAATTACAATGCCATTCACCGTATATTTATAGGTTAGGTTGATGAACAAGATTTAGGCTTCGTCTTATTCATTCCCATTTTCTTTAAAAACCATCTTTAAAAACACATTTCCATTTATAATCATCTACACGCTCTGTTTAAATTCATTACATTTTAATTAATGTGTAAATTCCTTCCCATCTGATGTGGCTCTAGATAATACAATAAAACAAAAAAAAAAAAAACACCGAATCACGAGCAAATCCAAAATGGTTACAAATTAGTTCAATAAAACTTTCAAGGAATCGTGTTTGAGTGAACTTTGAACTCTAAAAAGGCCGCGAATTATAACAATTACAATGCAATACGAGTAATTTTTGCTAAACGAAAACAAACAGAGAAAACATCTTCAAGCACCATTTTCGACTGTACACAATTGACAGCGCCTAAATGCCAATGTCAAATGAAGCAGATTGTAAGAAAGGCATATGTAAGTGGATTGAACTCGTTGTGCTCACGCTTTTAATGCACTAAACCTCGCCTCGAGAAACTTAATACACAGTTGTGTTGGATTTGTTAACTAGTTTGGAGATAAACAGCGGGATATGAACCGTTGCCCATTATAATTCGAAGCATATTAAACAAGCTTGTGATTTATACCTATGAGGCTGTCTGAAAGTTAATATTAAAATTTTTTTGAGATTCTTTTTTTTTGGGTTGATTTTTTAATTTTTACTGTAGATCGATTGATATTTTTTATTTGTCTTTTTGAGATGAGTAATTTCTTTTGGAGTCATTTTAATAATTTTAGGTTTTTTTCTTGTTTCAGGAAGATGGTCGATGTTTGGAAATCATATCCAATCCGGAAGCTGCCTGGAATTATCTTTGTGGTCGTTAAAGAGAGTAATAAATCGCTGCGATTAGGTAATTATACCTTTGGTATTTCGTCAGGTTTGAATGAAAATTATTTATTTTCAAGTAATAATAGGCTGACTTGGGGGGATGGCAAGGCGGGCGCCTCTTTACAAAAAAAAGGAAGGCCAGCAGTTAAAATTTGTATCTAGGATGAGGTACCCAAACAAATATTTTAAAGGAACTTAAATTTTTTCTGCTCACTTATTAACCTAAAGCTTTTCACAAGAAGGAGAGCAAAAAAAGAAGTGGGGGATTCAAAAAACTTATTAATATTTCACGGTTTTGAGAGCTCTCTTTTTAAAGAGTCTAAAATTCGCTTATATGAAGGTAAAAATAATTAGCCTGAGTAGTAAATTCTTTTTTGCGAAATTTTCAGGAAAGGAGATTTTTCCTTTTTTACAGGGGTCTTAAGATTTACTGTCCCTGTCTTTATTTACTCAACAGTAAATGAATTTTTTTTTGCTAATTGTGGAGAAATTTTTCAAAAGAACTTGTTTGACAAAAAATAGTTTGAAATTTTTTTTAACTTTCTTCTAAGCATTGTCTTTGCATAAAAATTTTAGTTTTCTTTTTTCCCCTAGGCACTTTGAACTTCTCAGGAATGCAGATTCTGAAAAACAAGAGAACGACGATGGGAAAAAGCAAGCAGGAATTAAAGGAAGCAAATTTCGCTTGTAGTGAACTTCGAGATACTTCAAATATTCACTTAAGAAGTCTTCTGCACCTAGTCAGGTAATTTAAGGCGTTCAGTATTACCTCAGTTCAAACTTTTTATATAGAGCATTAGCGAAAATTGACTGTTTTGGAGGGGGAGTCTGCAAGCCGGACTAAGTCTTTTTAAAGTCATCAAAAGCTTAGGCCTTAAAATGCCAATAGAAGCCGGTCTAAGCCCTTTAAAGCTATTTCAGCTCTAGGCTAAACTTTTGGAAGCTTTAAAAATCTTAAGGTGACATCAGTCTAGTTATTAGAGCCATTTAAGACCTGGCTAAGTCTTACAGAACCTCTTAAGACCCGCTGTAAACCCTTTAAACCAATGATAGGCCTTATCGAATCCCTCTAAAGGCTTGAGAGAAGAATTCTAAGCCGAAAAATTTTTGCACAAAATCTGGAAAATTATTGGTTAGCGGCCTCGTCAATTTGATAAGACCTTGTTGCTCCCTAGAATTGGAGTTGAGCTATCAGTCTAAATTTTGTTTTTCATTTTTTTTCCTAATAATATTTGGCCCCCGTCCCAACAAAAACAATTAAGAAGTTTCTTTTAATTTTTTTTTTTTTAGTAAAAAGAGACTTTTTTTAAAATTGCTATAAAAGATTTTATTACCGATGAAACATTTTAAATAAGCCGTCCTTCATTAAAAGGAAAAAAGAAAAAGATTTTCGAAACTTCAAGGGAAAAAAATTTTCCAATCCTGGATCTCAAAGCTAATCCTCTTTGTCCATTGCTGTTTAATTGATTGGATTAGAACTGAGTCGACTGAAAGGCATTCTCAACCAAAATATCTTTCTTAAATTTTTTTCCTCCCTTTCAAAAAAAAAAAAAAAAAAAAAAGAGTATTGGATTTTCTTGATTTTTTTTTTTCTTTTCTCTGCAAAAGTTTTCATGCTGGAGAATATTTTCATATGGGTATCACATTTGTCTTTCAACCATATATGTAGTTAATAATAACTCCTTTGCAAAAGGAAGAATAAAGTTTTAGAAATAAGTAAGGACTCTCGTATAAAGTTTTTCGATTGAAAAATGTCACGTATTCAATTTGCCATTATACATGTAAACCAGAATCAAATTATAGTTTTCATAGTTTTGTAAGAGGGAAAGTGGCGTCGGGACAGGGGATGAAAGCCGTAATTTAGTAAGCAAATAGGCTTATTCAGGGAAAAACCTCTGGTGTTTTTTTTTTCGATTTTGGTTTCTAGTCCTCTAGAATTTTTTTTTGGATTTGGTTTTGTCCTCTGGAATTTCCTGTGGATTTGGATCTGGTTTCTGGAATTTTTTGGATTTGGTTTCTTGTTTGTGGAATTTCCCTTGGATTTGGATTTGGTTTCTGGAATTTCATTTGGATTTGGAGTTGATTTCTTGTTTGTAAATTCCCTTTGGATTTGGTTTCTTATTTCTGGAATTTCTTTTGGATTTGTTTTCCTCTAGAACTTGCTGTTATCTTGAACTTCCTTTGGTTTGGTTTGGTTTTCTTTTGGAACTTCCTTAGAACTGTTAAAAGCCCAAATCAGGCCTCCTATAACCGGTTGAAGTTTCTCTACAGCCTGAAAATCAAGATGTAAAAATTTTGGAGCTTTTTTATGATCCTGATTAAGCATTTCAAAGCCAGGAGAGAAATGCCCCAGCCAGTAGAAACTAGTAGATGACTTGGTAAGTCCCGTAGAATTAACTGAAGCCTTTTTTTAAAAAACTTAAGCGGCACTACGAGGTTTTTAAAAATGTTACCTCGGTCTCTGACGTCTAATGGGCTTAGACCCAACTTCTGAAGGCTTGGGAGAACTAATCTTGACTCCTGACAGCCCTAAGAACTAAGGAAGGCTTTAAAGACCTCAGCTAGGCTTCTGGCTTAGGGGCTAGTTTGGGCTTATACATGCTTTAATAGGCTTAACTCACTTTTATAAAAGCCGAATAAGCCCATTATCCGCCTCTTAAATGGCTTAATGGGTTTAGTAATTGCCGTTGAAGTCTTTAGGGCTTATTGGGCTTAAATAAACTTAAATAGACTTTCATCTTGCCTCTGCACCCTTTCATCGGGTGCTTACTTTAAGTTTTGGATTGATAGATAAGAACAATTTTTAAGCCTTAAAAAGTTTTGCAAAGAAGGAAACTGCTGGAAAAAAAAATCCTGTCAGGACAAATATTTTCAAACGTGAGGAATTCTTTGAAAATTTTTATAAAGAGAAAATACTTTGATGAAAAAATTTCTAGCAAACATTTCTAAGAAAACCAGCTTTTCAAGTTAAGACATTGAAAAAGAAAAAAATTATTCAAGAGAGTGAACTTTGCACCTATTCACAGTACAAAATTTCTGACGCCACTGTGAGGACATCTTTTATTCGCTCAAAGTAAATCCCCCTTCCTCTGTCTCTCTCTCTCTCTCCTCCATGACTCTTGTATGAAGTTAACCGTTCAAAACGAACGTATTTCCCTGTCACCATTCCAGTTATTGAGTGGTTATGGGGATGTAAGCTACTCGGAACCCTCGCTAGATGGCATTAGAGTGTAAAACATCGCTTTAAAATGACGTCACGGCGTCTCGACGCCCATGCGCAAAAACGACGCTCCCTCGACAAACACTCGAATCTATTAATACTTATAAAACATCAAATTTCTTGATTTTTTTTTTATATTTTATTCACATTATTATATTATTTAGTTTTTCATAATATGGTTTAAAGTGCGGGGAAATCGATACCGAGCAAGTTTCCGATTCGTAACGGCGTTCATTATGTTCGCGAACGGGGAAATTTTGCGTAAAACGGGAAACACCTTGCGTTACTGTTATGCTTTTGAAAAATCTATAAAATTGTTTGTTCTTGTTTTTGATCCCTTTTCGTAGTTTTTTCTGTCGGAAATCGGTCCGGGATTGGTTTTTTAATCGTCGCGGGTAATCGAGGATATGTAATCGCGATTAATTCGAGTGTTTAAACGGGGATTAAAGTGATTTTATCCGGGTTAAAACTGTGTGACACTGTGCGATCCTTTTTTTTATTCCTTTTCTCGGAATCATACTGTGAGTACACCCATCCACCATTTTGAAATTGGTTGAACGTCTGTTTAATATTTTCTTTTTGACAATCATATTACGTCCCGTGCGTTTCGGAATAAGGGGGGATCGGTTTTTATTCCGTTTACGGGTTAAATTTCGAAGGTTCCTTTATTCCCAGCTTTCGGAAAATCGATACTCCCGACTAAAATTGCGTCGGACTCTTTTTTTTTTTTTTTTTTTTTTTTTTTTTACTTCTCCCGTTGCGTTTCCTGATTTTAATTATTAATATCCGATGGAATCGTATACGTCAGTTCGTCGCTTTTTTTTTTTTTTGCGGAAAATTCCGACTTTGAAACGTGTTTTAAAAAAATATCGATTTTTTAGGCGAGGTGCTAAAATCTTTTTCTAAAAAATTTTAAAATGGCGGATAAATATTGGGGATGAAAAAAAATTAAAAAATTTCTAGATGAGATTAAATTTTACGGAATGAATTATGTTTTCACATAAAATTGATTTGCGTTTTTTTGCTTGTGATGTATGTAGGTCGGCCCGTCTGCGAGGAGGGTATAAGAGAGAGAGAGGAATGGTTAGTCTGACCGTTTAAACTTTATCCCATGATTAAAAACCTTTTTCTCCTCTTTTACAAAGAACTTTCTAGCATGAATGATAATGATCGTTAGTACATTAATTTTAATCACAGTTTGAACTTTGATACGGTTGCTTGTATACCAGAGATGATGAAATTTTGGAAAACGGGCGCGCTTGTAGAAGGAATATGATGGAAACCGTCACGCAATTTTTAGTGCGTGACTATTTTTCTTTTTTAAATCTTAAAATATTTTTTTTTTTAGATTTTTAACCCGTCAGTGATCTTAGAAATTAATTAAGCAAAAGATTTTGTTGGTTGGTGGAATTTTGTTTTGTTCTTCAGGGATTCTTGATGCAGTCAAGAGCTGGGCTTAAAAAGTCAGAATTGTTTTGGGCTCTTCAGAGCGATTGAAAATTATGGTGAGCTTGTAGAGAGCCTAAAAGGAGAGAGTCACCAACTCTGTAAATCAAAATCCTGGCTTCTCATCGGCTGCGAGCAAAATCGTTTTCAGCTGACTTCCATTGATTCGTGGTGACGTCGTAGGACTTTTGCTACTCGGCTTAACTTACGTTTGGTCACAGCCAATCAAAAAGCAGCAATTTAGTTGGCGACTCTCCTTTCAGGCTCTCACAGCTTGTATCAATTCTTGTGGGACCGTGGGAGGAATTGCAGTGTTCTTACTGAGAATATTTTGGAGCCCTTAACGCAATTTTCAGTTTGTTCAGAAGATGGAGCACCAGAAGCACCAGCCAGTGAATGAAATTGAAGATTTTGAAGATGGAGTTAGGAAAACTAGGAATAAAGTTTAAAGGCTAATAGAGATAGGCTTATGAAATTATGCAGATGTTGTAGATTGCCTGGAAATAGGCAGGAGCTGACTGATGATTGCGAGTCAGGACTAGTATGGAAATTTGGAGGGTCTTAGTCAGCCTGAAGACCAAAAGACAACAATGAGCAAAATAGTCGCTCTTCGGCAAAATAATTGTAACTTGCTTCCTCCCTCTCTACTTAGGCTCTTTAGTACTTTGGGATTTTTAGCGATTATGGCAACGCCTTAAGCGCAAATTGTGAATGCCTGTTGGCTTCAATCTTTCTTGGGCGTAGTCCAATAAAAAATCTTCTCTGTAAGGCGATAGATTCTGTAACACCAAGCAAGAGAGAAAGATAGAATAGTAATTGATCTAATCGCGATCAAAAAAAATACAGACCCAGATGTTTTTTGGCTTGAAAATCGCTTACGAAAGCACTGAAGAAAATTCTTTGCCTTCAGAGTTAAGAAATAGAGGCTCGGCTTCTTTACAAAACGAAATCTGTTCGAACTTGTTGACAAAATCGTCGACCAGGCTCAAACTTTAGATCCAGGTCTAATATGCCAACAGGCAATTTCCTTTATTTCAATTTTAAAATGTGTCGTTTTTTTCACTTCTTTATATTCTGGAATTTCTATTATGAATTAGTTTTTCCATAACAAATAAAAAAGTAAATTTTCTGGTCTGGGATGACTCGAGCCACCGTTTGCTCATCTTTGTCGAACATTGACCAAAATTTTTCTCAAGCAGCCACCCAGAAAAACTCGATGTACTGAAACCAAAAATCTTCTCTTAACCAAATGAGTCTAGAAAAAGGCGGAGGGCCCTTTTTGTTCCGGGTAGGCCACCTAATCTCTTCCTTCGTGCCGTCTCTATAAAACATAATATTTTTTTCCCCCTTAAATCAGAAACAACTTTTTTTAAAAGCTTTCCATAACCCGCCACTGATCTCTCTCCTTCTTTCTCTATTTGAATAACACTTTGTTTTTATTGAGCTATATTTTTGCTCTTCACTTTGGTGTCCTAAATAAATACACTGCATATGGTAAGCATCATTCAGTATAAGCTGTAATTTTAAGAAAAGAAAAGTTTTATTCAAAAGCTGATCAATCATTCGATCTTGGGCGGGACTTACTTTTTTTTTCTCCTTCTTCTTCTTCCTAGATCAATTCTTTTAAAAATGGGAGAATTTTTAGTGCCTACTTGACATTTTACAAGATGATAAAAACAGTTTTATTTTTTATTTTTTTTTTTTAGTCTTTTTTTTTTTCTTCAAGCAATAAAATTCATTTTTATAGTTCTTTCGTGAAATTTCCGTGCTTAAGCTTCTTAATTTGGAAGAAAGCATCTTTTCATCTACTTAATTCTCTTCCCCCCTTTTTTTATGCTGTGTATATATACGAAGAGAGGCAGTAACCATTCATCTTTAAGATTATTTTTGATTCATTGTGTTAGAAAGATAATGGAGGCCGATTTTGTTGTGCCTTTTAATGGAAAAGATTTTTTTTTCGCAGTGGCGGTGTCTGGTGGGATTTTTTTTCTTGGCAACACTGTCCTTTCCCCCCCTTTTACTTTGATTTAAGACGGGAATAAATCATACTTGAAAATTGCAACAGGTGAAGAAAACATAAGGGGGGTTTTTTTTCTTTCGAGAGTAGTTTTAATCTTTATTTTTTTGATTTTAAATTTTTTTAGTTGTTCAGGTCAGGTTAGGTAGATTATATCAAGGGATGAAAGAGAATATAGAGGGAAGCTGCAGGAAGAAACAGGCCTTGGCGGGACAGAAATAATTTCCTAAAAAACTTTTTAGAAGCGAAAATCTTGTTTTGGCTGAAAATGGATTGTCACAGAATGAGTTTTATATGATTTCAGGTGGTTTAACTAAATTCTAGAGGGAAGGGGGACTAAATTGGACTCTAGGGAGCAGTTTCGCCCTTGAAAACAGGTACACATGCTTCAGGCACAAGGTTAAGATTAATCGTGTAGGAAACAAAGAAAGAACTTTAATTTTTTCTGAGTTCCACAAGAAATTAAAAATTACTTATCCTTTTCCTTTTCTCCCCAAAAATTAGCCAGAACCCAAGAACCTCCCAAAACTGCCACAATTTTTCGACCTTTTCTTGTACTTTTGGCTCACATAAAAATTACAACTAAGCCAATGAATAACATTTTTTGAAACCAAAAATTCCGTACTTTTCAAATGGAAAAAAAACCCCCTCTTGCAATATTTTCTGGAGGATAAAAAATTTATCTTGTTTGAAAAAGAATCCTTCTTGATAGTAATTAACCAGTTTTGTTTGAATTAGGTAAAAACGAAGAAAGTAAAATAAAATAATTTTATATTTAAGAACTTAACCGTGAGGATTTTTATAATTATTATCAAAGGGAATTCGGTGGGACTTTATTTAAATTAAAAAAAAAGTATTATGTAGGTCGGATATAAATATACGTTTTTTAAAAATATTCTTTATGAATGAACAAAGAACATATTCTTTTGATAATGAAGCGGTAATATTTAATTGGCTGATTAATTTCTTCTGTTTTTTATTTTTTTAATGTGTTGCGCTTTGTTAAAATCTTTGTTATCTTTTCGGCATGTGACATTATTTGTCATTTTCAACGCCAAGAGTGGCAAGCAGTAGGAACGTTAGGAGAGATTAAAGGGCGACCAATTAGACGTGTTCGAAAATTTAAAATTCAACAAAAGAAAAACGATGTAAACTCTTATTTGTCGCCCACAGCCCTTTATTCACTTGCGCTCGTAGCGGTAAAATTGGTGAACTATTTTTTTGGCTTCAACAACGAGTTTCCTCCCTGAACCCGAGTTTCGCGACCTTTACGACCATGTCCTGTGTGCAGCAGACAACACCTCGAAGTGTCCACCCCTTAATAGGCTCCCAAGTCTGCCCAATCGACCGTTGTAAAGTATTAGATTGTTTTGCCACGTTCTCTGCTTGACATTCACGATGACAAATTTTCAAAACCTTCATTTAATCATTGATATGGACCGACTAAAAGAAAATTCAAAAAATTCACCATGTTCTCGAAAACACATATTTACATCAATTAATTACACAAAATTGATTTCAAGGAATAAATTACCCAACTCAAAAAGCCAAAGCGAATTCGTTAAATTTTTGAAACGCCATGACAACATCCCGCCGACTATAAAAAATCAATACTTCAATTCGTAAACCCGAAACCCCTTTTCCTCTCCCGATAAACGTACAATATTTACAAAGAACCGAACAAAGCTAAACGCAAACTTTCCCTCTCATTTAACCCTCTTGAACGCAGAGTAAAAAAAAAAAAAAAAAAAACCAGGAGAAAAGCAAAAGACGTATACCGTAAAGCAATGAAAATATCTACCTATTTTTAATTTTATTATCTAATCCCGATGGATTATAATGGATACAGGCGAATCCCGCAAGCAAACGTCTTGAGCTGGAAAAACAAGAGAAGGGGGAAAACGAAGAAAGAAAGAAGGAAAGAAAAAAAAGAGAAGGGGGGGGGGGGGGGGGGAAAGAGATTTTCGAAAACTCGAGATCAAATCATGAATACGAGATAGAAAACGCAATTTTGATGCTACCACTGCGGATTATTACCGACGACGGAAATTATACAAACTATGCAAAGAACCACTCAAAACAAATAAACGTAATTGCAATTTTGGATTAATTGAACCGTAACCGGGATTATACACGATAAAAACTTTCGGGAAGGGGGGGAGGAGGAGAAAGGAAAAAAAATAAATAAAGATATAAGGTCAGTGACTCAAGGAGCTTTACAGATTTTATGCCACAGATATTTTTTTATTTTATTTTATCCATTATACACGGCAATGTATACTGCGTATGAAATTCAAAACCCATTTTTTGTTAATGAAACTTTGCGAAAACGCCAACTCATTAATTTTAGCGTTAATTTTATTTTTTGACTGCAGAAACTTTTACTTGTTTAACCAAGCAAATATGGGTTTGTTTCGCAAAAGGATATGGTTATTACGCCTATATTCCCCCGGTAAAAAGTTCTCCTTGTATTAAAGCTTGACGTCTTTGCTGGAAAACATACTTCCCCGGCTTATTTTCTGCAACATCTTATCAGCTATGAAAAGAGATCAAAGAAGGATTCAATTCCAGTAGTGTCATATGAATTTTCCCCTGCGGGAAATTTTTACTGACATTCTTTATTTTTTTTTTTTTTCGGGGCTTGATCTCTTTAACCTTCTTCTTGGACTTCGATATTACGTATCCTTTTTTAAAGAGGCCAAGTTGTAATTTACATGTTTTTCCAATCCCGACTTTAAGGAGAGGAAAAGGCTTCAATCTGCGCGGCTGCTGAACAGTTTTTTTAAAAGATTGTTTAGCAATCTATCCGACAAAAATAGCAGGCACAAAGAAATTAAACAGTGTATTCTAGGAAATAGGGAGAAAACATAAAAAAATAATGTAAAACTTTTGAGCAATGAAAAAATTTCAGAAAAGAATTATTCAATAGGATGCAATAACACGCGTTGTGTGTTTGAATATTTTCTTGGAAATAATTCTTTATGAAAAAGTAATTTGAATTTAATTTTTTCCCCCTTGACTGGGATATTTATTTTATTCTCCCCGGTTTCTTTACTTAGCCATTTGATATTTCACACTTATGAAGATATTTTTAATGTGGAAAAACTTTACGTGCGGGTAAATGTAAGGTTGGAGATAGCAAGGGGTGGGAAAATGTAAGGTTAGTTGAATGTTTGTTTTTTTTCTTGGGGGTTGATGTGAGAGATAAAGAAGGCGCCGTTAAATTAAGCAAGATGAAAAAATTGGTTCGGGGGATCTGGTAAAGTTTAGCGATGAGCTGGGTTAAAGCTCCTGGGTGCCAGAACGCTCTCAAGCTGGGCTCTGATATGTTTGGCCTGAACTCGGAACAGAGGCTTAGCTACGTGGCAGCATCGGCTTTAAGGGATTCTTAGTTTTATTATTCGATGTAAGTTGTATTTTGCTTGGCACTTTTTACTGACGAAAATCAGGCTTGAGCTAAGTTTAGATCTTGTAACATTAATCGTCTTATCACATTTTAAAATCGGTAGATAATTAAGGCCTCGTTTGCAATCAGGCCTGGATTTAGCCTAGATATAATCGATTTTTAGCTGCTTTGATTTCTTTTAATCGTTTTTCATTTGTTCTGATTTGTTTTCAATCATTTTCGATTACTTTGATTTGTTTTCAATCGTTCTGCGATTATTTTGATTTGTTTTCAATCGTTCTGCGATTATTTTGATTTGTTTTCAATCGTTCTGCGATTATTTTGATTTGTTTTCAATCGTTCTGCGATTTCTTTTGAATGTTTTCAATCGTTCTGCGATTATTTTGATTTGTTTTCAATCGTTCTGCGATTATTTTGATTTGTTTTCAATCATTTTCAATCACTTTGATTTGTTATAAATCGTTTTTTAATCGCTTTGATTTGTTTTTAATCGTTTTTCAATCGCTTTGATTTGTTTTCAATCGTTTTTCAATCGCTTTGATTTGTTTTTAATCGTTTTTCAATCGCTTTGATTTGTTTTCAATCGTTCTTTGATTTTCAAAATTTATTTTCAATCGTTTTTTCATTTTCTGGATTTGTTTTCAATCATTCTTCAATTATTTTGATTCATTTTCAACCGTCCTTGCTAGTTTAACGATTCTAACAATTCTTGAGCTTATCTATCATGCTTTTTAATTTAATTAACAGTGCAAATCTTAGCTTGAAGACTTCTACTTTGTGACTTGAGGCAAATATTAATTACTTCAACAAATAAAACTCTTATTTTTCAAATATCGATTTCAAAAAACGAAAATTCCTCATTTTGAAAAAAAAAATCAACTCGAGGAAAATCCGATTAACGAATCAAAATATAGGAAAAACGAATGAAATCCTTAAATTGAAGGAGCTACTTAATATTTCGTTTTGTTGTTGAGATTTCTTGGAAAGAGAGGAGGGACTTATAGACGAAATGTAATTTCCTGCGTTTTGCCTCCGGTGAAATATTTTCTTTTGACCCAATAACCTTTGCGGTTGGAAATTATTTCGCGGCGGACCTTTGGAATTTTAATTAAGTAAAATCAAAGTACATTACTTGGTATTTTTATGCCTGATTTTTTCCCCCGCCCAAAACCTTATGACAAAAAAAATAAGCGAAAAAAAATTTGAGAAAAAGGGGATGGGGAGTCAAACAAGCCAACCAGTGAGCTCATTTCAACCAATGACGAATGAAATATCAGGACGTCCCAAGAGAAAAAAGTGTTCTCGTTTTTAGAAAAGTTCTGCACGGGTGTTTCAATTTGTTAACGGATTTAAAAAAATGTGAGAGTGTATGAAGATTTTTTTCCAGTTTTTTTTTTTTTGCTCTACATCGCTGTCAAATGCCATGACATTGTTTCGCATTTGTGAAATTAGTCTTTTATATTCTAAAAAAAAAAAAAAACAGCGAATATCATATCGAAGGGGCCATTTTCAGATGAAATCCGTTAAATCATTTACTGTCAGAGTTGTTTATCTCAATATTTTTTTTCCTGTTTAAAGTTTTTTTTTTTAAAGTAAAGGAAAAGTTATGTTAATGGTATTATTTTCAAACTTCACCTTTAAAGTTCTTTTACTTTAAATTCAGACTTAATAAACGTCAATGAAAGGGGAGAGAATCCTATAATAAGATAATTTAGGGATATCTCTCTCTCTCTGAAATAAATTAATGTTCTAGTTTAAAAGTGAAGTCAGCAAAAGTTGTGAACTTTTCAAAAAGCGTGTCTCGATAACCTTTTTGAATTCGACAAACCGATGGCTAACTAACATACGAATGCGGTTTTGGGAAAATTCTCGTTTGCCGAAAGGAATAAAATAGGGAGTTTCTGTAAATTTAGTGATTTTAAATTTTATTTGAATGATTTTACGAGAGCTGATTATGAAAGAAGTAAGATTTAGGCCGTTGACTGACCGACTATGGACTATTGAGCAAATTTTTATGCTTGGAGGTCAAAAAATTTTTTGTAGAATTTTTTATGGTTAAAATTTTTTTGTCGAATTTTGTTCTACTGAAAAATTTTTTGTAGAATTTTTTCCTGCTGAAAATTTTTTTGTAGAATTTTGTTCTACTGACAATTTTTTTGTAGAATTTTGTTCTACTGAAAAAATTTTTGCAGAATTTTTTCCTGCTAAAAAAATTTTTGTAGAATTTTTTCCTGCTAAAAAAATTTTTGTAGAATTTTTTCCTGCTAAAAAAATTTTTGTAGAATTTTTTCCTGCTAAAAAATTTTTTGTAGAATTTTTTCCTGCTAAAAAAATGTTTGTAGAATTTTTTCCTGCTAAAAAATTTTTTGTAGAATTTTTTCCTGCTGAAAAAAAGAAAGAATTTTTTCCTGCTGAAAAAAAGAAAGAATTTTTTCCTGCTGAAAAAACTTTTTGTAGAATTTTTCTGGCTGAAAAATTTTTTTGTAAAATTTATTTTTGGCCAAAAAGTTTTTTGTGGATTATTTTAACTAAATTTTTTCCCGGTTTTATCTAGAATTATTTTTGAATCCGTGCAGGAACCGTAAGACTACAAACCTGCTAGCTCATCCTAGATCTGCTTAACATCAGCCACTTTACCTAGAAGAGCCTTAAATTAGAAAAAGAACAAAAATCCGCCTTTAAAATCCATACGTGTAATCCGCCACTTTTTCCAATTCAAATTATCTGACCTCGTTACGATTTTCAAGGACTCTAAACGATAACACGAATCAATTACACCGTATTAAAAAGTAGCTAAATTAAAAATTTTGTTAATTTTCAAAAAAACAATTTTTTGAAATCAAACACATTATGAGCGGGGGGGATTAAAACATTCAGAAATCGATATTTTATTTTTACCGTCAAAAAGTGAAAACCTTACAAGTCACATGAAAATCGATTAGTCAGTAAACACCGGTATTTACGATGATCGCTACACGATCTCCCTCTTAATCAAAATTTTGATCCTGGGGTATCGCTCTGGTAAACTAAAAGGTCTCTTATGTTGATGTATAACGCAATATTAAAGCCGGCGTTTTCATTGGAACCTTATCGATCTCCCACTGGGTCCGCGTGAATTATAATTAATAGCTGAGAATAGATCATTTTAGCTATTCTGCATATTACTCTTACTTATCTGATGATGATGCCCGCATTATTTGTTACATTCCTCAATTTTGGTTTGATGGGAATTCCCCATGATCGTTTAACCGTATGACCGTAAAAAGGTGGAATGCGACAAACTGACGTTAAAAAAAAAAATGATCGCGTTGTAAAAATGTTTGGTTTATAGAAATTGTTGTAACGTTCAACCAATAACATTTAAAGAAAGAGTTTTGAAATTGATTTTCCAATTTTTTTTCTTGTTATTTTTTTCCGAAGGCGTAGAATCATCATAAAATATAGTGAGTAGTGACCTGGATTAATATTGGATACTTATTTTTTGGATTACTCATTTGCTGGACGGCTTCGCTCGTCAACTGAATCTTAAACGTAAGTTTTATTTGGCTTTATGTTTATTAGTATGTGTAGTGGCGTAAATGGCCATTTTAGAGACTATAATTCGCTGATCTAAAATAATTTTGTGCTATCTAAAATTTGAAAGTTGAAATGGGGGATTTATGGAACTTATTAATCCGGGAAAATAGAGACTCGAGTAAATTTGATTTCGAAAATGCTCATTCCGAATGAAGAAGAAACCATGCATCGCTGGTTCGTGCGCAGAATAATGGTGCAGACAAACGATACTTGGCTGGAACCTGTTCTAAAGATGAAAGGAAGCCGTTAAGCACCGTTGTAAGAGAAGGCAACTAAGAGACCTGGCGTGACCTGATTCTCACTCTCCCATCTAGTCTTCCCCCTAGATACTAGAGATTTCTGGCAAGACGGTTGTAAAGCTAAAATTTCTTCTTGACTGAAGACACCATGAAGCTTCTGAAGAGGCAGAAGACGAAGAAGTAATTTTTTTAAGAGAATGTATATTCACATATTTCTTTTTTGTGCGTACTCCGCTACGCATGAAGTCATCACAATTTAAAACTGAGAAGAGGATTTTTGTCACGAGCTAGTTGTCAAGTTCAAGATGCACTGCAAGGTAGCTTCACATGAAGTAAAGCTAAAGCTATTTTAAAAAAATTTCTAAGCATTGCCAAATTCAGGATTTCAGTTGGCATCATATTTAAGGCGGAAGCAAGACTCGCAAGATCAATAGCTTTTAAGCTTAGCTTATTGGCAAAAAATAGCTGGAACTTCAGACGAAACCTTTCATTTTAAAATAGAATTGGAACTTTGGTTGAAATATTAAGACGGGAAAGGAAATCTAGAAAAGAAACGAAGTGCAAACTCACGTCGGGAATTGTTATGAAGATATATGCACAAATGGAAGAATCAATATAAGAATAAGATACAGACCTGCTGTTGTCGATGCCGTCTACGAAGAAAACGCGAGAAACAAATTAAATTTGTTCTTGTTCAAATAAAAAATGGCTAGTCTGAGAAATGTGACGTTTTCGCAGGAATCATTTAAGTAATGCAAGATGTAGCTCCATGCAGTTTTTGAAATAAAATTTTCAAGACTCATGCAGCGATACGAACCCATTTCAAGAGTCATCCTATGGGATCAAAAATGCGTTTTACTCGCTACATCTACGTCAGAGTTGTTTTCCGCCCTCGTGCCGAAAAGAATCGTTTTCCGCCCTTGGACCGAAAAGAGTCGTTTTCAATCCTCTTACCAGAAGAAAACGACATGTTTTGTCTTGCTCAAGGAATGGCGTCCTTGCCCTGTGGTGAGCTCTCTTCTCAGGGTTTATGAGTTAGTGGAGGGCAGCAGCTTCGCTAATACTGACCTAGGGCTGAAGATGGTAGTAATCGGAAAGGCTTATGCTCGGTTACTGGGAGGCAGAGTTGGATCAATGGTATGGCTCCCGTACTGCGATGTGGAAGATTATGGAAAGTCATCACATTATTTGATATTCCTAGTAAAATCATCAATGGTTGGCCATGATGATCGCCAATCTCCGACGAGGAGCGGGCATTTCAAGAAGAAGAAGTGTCGCAACATCTCACTCTGGCAACTTCGCGACTTTTAGTCTTTGACTGTTCAAGACCGAAGTTTTTTATTCATTAATTTAGGGTCTCTAGTACATTTGAGGTGGACTGGCGCTAACTTAAATCTCAAGAGGGCGAAAAAATGGTTCCTATACTTAGCTTATGTGAAATTAAAAGCTCATGAGGAACAAAACCTTTTTTCTGCCCAACCAAATGACGCCACTGAATTCAAAGTGTTAGCAAAACTTTTGGCACAAACCGCTAAATTTTTTGGCATAGAAATTTAATTAAAGAAAACCTGTACATAGCTTAATCTTATAGGTGTGAAAGGCTTGGAAATAATTGCGCCGAGATATTTCGCTATTACGTTCTCGATCGTTAAGATTCGCAGCTTTTACCGCAGATTCAAATTCGGCCTACATAATTTTAATTATGTTTTAAACTTCTGTTTTAGAGAGAGAGAGAGGGAGAGAGAGAGCGAGGAACGGGTTTTAAAGGCGAGTAAATTATGAATGAAGGAAATAATATAAAATCAATTACGGATTTTCCCGGAAATGAGAATCACATAAAGAAGGTTACGCCAAGATACGATGTAATGTTAATAATTCAGCGAGAACTCACGGTTTCAAAATAATAGGGTTCTTATTTCTCGAAATTTTGCAGGAGTCGTCTTGTAATGCAAATCTTGTTAGGATGAAATTATTATTACTAAAATGTAACATTATCAAGGGGGAAACGAAGTAATTGCTGCTTTTAAACATACGGAATTGTTAATTACTCGTTTGTAAAATGTGGAATCTAATTTTATCTCCCTCTCCCCCTTTTTTTGCCCGATAAAAATGTATCCACGGTTGTTAGTATCGGAAAATCTTTTTTCTCCATCCCGTGAATCCGATATTTCTGATTTTTGAAAAATAAAAAAATCGGGAAGAAAAAGCAATTTAAATCGGCACTGTGTCGACGTCAACCATCAGGTCTAATATAATCAGGCAAAAGGGAGTGACATAAATTGAACGGAGTCAGCACTCCCGCATGGTGACGTTATACGTCGATTTTACACTTGAAAAGTTTGAATCATATATGTTCGGGGGGATTTTTTTTTTAAAGTTTACAAATAAGAAATAATGTATTATTTTGTTAAATACAAATTGAATTGAAAAAAAAATATATTCGAGGGATTTTTAATTTGTTTTTGAATGGTTCAAGGAAACTGGGTCAGCGTTACTTGTAAGGTATCATTTGCAGAATTTTGTTTTTCTTTTCCTTCTTGCGGATTCAGGGTGTAAAAAATATAAAAAAAATTTTAGGGGGCAAAAAAATTGCTTTGAAATTTAAATTCTGGAAAGCCCGCCAAAAACGAACCATGGAATTGTGACGTCACAACTGATTCGGATCCTTTGTTGTTATTAGTGGAATTTTAGCCAAAAAAAAATTAGGCCATGAAATAAAAGAAAATTGACAAAGTTATGACGTCATTAGTCCAAAGATGGCGTATGGTTTTTTTGGCGGGCTTTTTAAAATTTGAATTTTTCGATTTGCAAAAACATTTTTCCATAAATCTGTTAATAATGTTTTCTAAAGTCATGCTAGTAGCATATTCAGAGTTTTTATAAGGATGGGAGCTGACTGTCTTACCTCGGGAATTAAAAAATGGGGCATGAAGTAATAGAAAACGACCAGTTTTTGAACACAGTTCAACATAATATTCTCATTTGAGAAAAAAAAAGAGTTTCAGCCTAAAAGTTTCAGTTTGAAGTCAAAAAAGTTTCAATTTGAAGTCAAAAAACTTTTGACTAAAAGTTTCAATTTGAAGTAAAAAAGTTTTGACTAAAAGTTTCAATTTGAAGTAAAAAAGTTTCAATTTAAAGTCAAAAAAGTTTCAATTTGAAGTCAAAAAATTTTTGACTAAAAGTTTTAATTTGAAGTAAAAAAACTTTTGACTAAAAGTTTCAATTTCAAGTCAAAGAAGTTTGAAAATTAAAACTTTTTGACTTTAAATTGAAACTTTTTGTGTAAATAGCTTCAGGAAAGTATCATTTGAAACTTGTTTTCATTCAGTTTTAAACCGAAAAAGTTTCATCTCCCAGTGAAACCTAAAAGTTTCAAATTTTCTCAAATATTTTGAACTGTGAAAGGTAGTTTTTGTCGTAGAACCTAAAAAATAAGCTAGGCCAGTTGCTGGTTCAAGATGCCCGTCTAGCTCAGTCGGTAGAGCATGAGGCTTAATCTCAAGGCAGTAAATCAAGCCGCACGTTGGGCACCCTCAGCTACTGGCCGAGTCGGCTCTTGCGAATCCCTAACTCGTCAAATCTGTGCTAGTGTTTGACTTCAGGCTCAAGCCAGGTCTTGAAAAAAAAATTGTCATCCTGCGCAGAGCTCCAGCAGGATCAAATTTTCAGGAGCCTGTTTTTTTCCCTCTAACTTCCTTCCCAATTCCCTCCTTCGCCGTAATTTTTCTTTAACTAACCGCGTTAACATATTTTTATTTTCTTTCCAGGTTACGTAGAATGTTTCGACCTGATTGAAATGTCTTAATTCTGGATGAGGCCCCGCGGGGGCTGGCGGAGGCCCTCGACACGGGAAGCCGACCCAACAACGTTACAGGTAATTTGAAAATTTCATTATTTCCAAAACAACAATTAACAATCTCGCAATTTACAAACTATTCCCCGTGTACATTTATTAAGAGATTGAATCTTAAAGCTTTCCTTGTATTTTAAAGAATATCGCGTGCCTATAAAGAACGTCCGTTAAGCAACTCCGCACTATAAATCTTTAGCACCCTCCCTTTTATGTGAAGAGGTGAATCTGCAGTTTTTTTTCCTCTTAAGGTAAATGCACCTATTCCTGACCCTGCTCCTATTCCTGATCCGTCGGGAAATAAAGCTCCAAAATAAGGCCCATAGTAGGTTTTGAAAATCGGTAATTGCTCTTAAAGTTGCATTAACAAGTGTAAATTAAATCCCATTTATTAGATTGGCCTCACCGCTCATGTTTCGGAAAGAAAAAAATATTTAGTTAGTGAAGGTGGGAGTGGGATAGGATTTTGGCAATTTCCTTAATATTTCTCGTAAGCGAATCTGTTTGAAAAATAGGGTATAAAAAAATAACCCTTTCATATTTTTTGGTGTTTTTTGTACCAAAAGGTTCAGTATGAAGTACTTAATCACATACATAACAATCATAATCTTGTTGCCCCTCTAACCTTTATTTCGGGGGGCGATCAGTAATAGGAGCATATTTTTTTACGTGTACCTATTCCTGACCCGCTCATCAGGAATAGGGACAACCAGCAATATTTGATGTACCTAATCCTGATTATCGGTTTTCGTGGCTCTAAAAGAAAAAATAATGCAAAAAATAATAAAAAGCGGCTTTTAAAGGTTTTTAATATTGATTGTAGTCTATTTTAATGATCACAGTAGTTGGGAATCAGTGCTCAGTAAATACATGGAGATTTACTGCTAAAAACAAGTTAATGTTCTAGTAATGCATCTAATTAAGCTTTCAGCCTTCTTTTTGTCTTCTGTTGCAATCAAAATAGATACTAAAAAATTACAGGCAAGCCTGTACATTTTTGGCATAACTACTTTTTTTTTACATTGTAGCACAAAGGTGAGAAACTGTTCCTTCAACTGTTTTAAAGATAAGTTGAGGCAAATATTGTCACGGACAGACAGACTGACACAAAGGACAGTGAGAAATATTGAATAATTATTGAGAGAGATTCGGGAAAATGAGAAAAAACAATCTCGGAATTCGTAAAGGCGAAAAAGTTTAAGTTTTTTTGCAAAATAAAACTTTAACGCTACAAAATTTACGACAATACTGAAGCAAAAGCCTGAAAAACCAAGAAAACAACCAGCTGAATCCATTAAAAATAATTTCCAAGCCAAACAATATTAATAAAAAAAAATAAAATAAAATTTTTGAATGGATCAGGAATAGGAGCATCAAGGGTCACTAATAGGAACATCGACTTTTTTGCGGATCAGGAATAGGTGCATCTGACCACTTTTTTCAAAAATTCGAAAAAAATATTTCTCTTCTTTAATTGATCAAAATTGACCTTAGAAGTTCTTAAGGACATATTAATACATGTTTTAAGCATTATTGGAAAAACATTTCTACTATCGTTTCTTTGTTATGGAGAATTCTTTGAAAAAATTTTGTTAAAGGGTCAGGAATTGGTGCGTCTACCTTAAATTCGTTGTAAAGGAGGCCTTCATATTGTGATCGTAAAAAAGGAAAATCGATTTTTGTCGGGTTGTTATACGGCTTTTCAAGAAAATGATTAAGCCTAAACATTTTGATGGTGTGCTCTTGGTTTTTTGATAACAATCCTTGTTGACGTTTTGGTCGTAGTTCCAGTGAAAATTCCTCCTACGTTATAGTTCAAAAATTTAATTCTCGGAAACCCATTGCCCGATGGAATAAGAGTTTAAAGGTCGAGTTCTATCATTTGGG
Source organism: Liposcelis brunnea (assembly GCA_023512825.1). Classification (NCBI taxonomy): domain Eukaryota; kingdom Metazoa; phylum Arthropoda; class Insecta; order Psocodea; family Liposcelididae; genus Liposcelis; species Liposcelis brunnea. Next base: position 8,629,435 of record CM042071.1, read on the forward strand.
ATTTAGTTTATAAATTGTTTCCGTCGAATGGCCGTCAGATATAGTCGCAGTGGTCCCTTTGAAGAAAAGTATTCATAGAAATTTAAATCGTCGTTTTTGATTTTAATTCTTGATTTCGGTATCGCTGAGAATTTAATAATAAGCTATGCAAAAGTTTTTTTCTAGGGTTTTACTGCTTTGGTAGATTAACTAGGGGAATAGTAGTTTGGGAAGGACTACTCACTTTCTCGTTCTGTCGAATATAGCTTCGTTCGATTAAGACATCATTGGGGACTTTATTAAAAACAAAATTGGAGGTGGGGGGTTTGCTTGAGATCAGAAAATGGACCGAAAATTTAAAATTCCCGACCATTAATTAGTCGAAATCGAATCCCATACCAGCGCTATCCGTAAACTTCCAAATTTTTGGTTTTTCCGGATTTTTCGGGGAGGTCGAATTTTAACCAAAAATTGTTCTTAAAGGGTCAGGTATCTTCACACAAAAAACAAGAAAGATCGTTAGAGCCGTTTTCGAGAAAATCTTTGAAAATTCATTGTTTGGCCTTTTTTGGTCTGCCAAAGTTCTAAACTTGGCAGGATTGCCTTTAAATCACAAAATGAAGTGAAAATTTAAAATTCCCGACCATTAATTAGTCGAAATCGAATCCCATATCAGCGCTATCCGCAAACTTCCAAATTTTCAGTTTTTCCGGATTCTCCGGGTAGGGCGATTTTTCACGAAAAAATGCCAAAGGGAAAAGTTGTTCCTAATAGAGCCTGGCACCTCCATACAAAAAATGAAAAAAATCGTTAAAGCCGTTTTCGAGAAAATTCCCGATAATTCTAAATTTGGCCTTCTTTGGCCCTGTCAAAGCCGTACATTTTGCCGGATGGTCTTGCCTATGGAATAACAGTTTTCTCTTGCCTGAGGAAAGCGATTGCCAATTTTCATTGTGCTGACTCGTTCGGTTTTGAAAATACAGTCGAAAAACGAAAGTGAACGAACAAACGGACTGACGTCAGTTTGGCCAAATTTCATTTTTGAGGCGACCGCAATACTTCCTCACTGCTAGGGAGCCCAAAAGTTGAAATTCGCGTTTACTCTAAGAAGACCGGGCTAATTACTAATTAGTTCATAAGCGCCCCATCTTCTTAGAATATGAACGAATTCTTTTTATTCTCCAAAAGTGAAATCGCAGGAAAGCGCAGTAGTTTAAGGGGAGCACAAGGATTTGTCCGGTAGTCCGGTGCCAGTTCATGCCTGCTTCAGCCTAAGTTCCATCGTTTCGTTAAGTTTCTGATAATTCTATTGGGTGCAGGTTTGGACAAAAGCACTCCGTGTGGCTAGCTAGAAAATCTAATAAATAGACAACTTTGATTATTCCAAAAGGTTTGTAGGCCTTAATGAACGTTGCCTTAGTTCGAGTTTTAGCTGCTAATGGCGTATCTAAAAAGCCGCTTTAGTTGCTTTCAACGGAGTAGCAACCACCCCCTCAGACTGGTGGAGCCCCAGGGTCAAAGAAGCCCACGGTCTTTCAGCAGGAAAATAATTTTGCACTAGATAAAAAGCTGTAAAAATTTGAGGAAGGGCCCTCGAGTAAACATTTTGCGGGGAGGGATGGGGCCTCTCCTTACATTGCTACGCCGCTGGTTGTTTCTAATCAAAACAAGAGCTAACGAGCTTATTCAGGCTAACATTTTTTTCCTTCACTTAAAAAAAAAAAACCGATAATCCATCCTATCATAAATATTCCATAAACCTAACACAAACATTTTTACGTTATTTAAATATTGTCCTTAGCCATGTTTATTTCCTTTTAATAATCTAATGGCAAATTTATCCGAGGAAATAAAAACCCCCGCAAGGTTTCTCTCGAATAATCCTCCTACGTCGTCTCTTTGTTGAACCAACCAAACGAAGCGGTTCGTTTTATAATCGATGTGACATTCTAAGTGACTAGACTTACCTGAAAGATAAGAGCAGTAACCTCAAAACCGTTGGCCTTCTACACTAATATGAAAGATGAGAAAGGGGAGGATGTGAAAACGACAAGAGGAAAGACAGTGAAACAAACGTTGAAAAGACGTCATTCTCAGACGTCAGATTTTCCTTTCTAAATCAAAATTTCTCATCTATTGTTCCTCGGAAAACCCTGCCGGTTCTTCGCAGTTACTATTAACTCGGATTCTAGTTGATTAACGCTGAGTTTAATCTTACCCGGATTTTTTCACCCCCCTTTCGTTTGTCTGGATGATTCCTGTTGGAACTCAAAAAATTTCTCGGGTATGGATTTAGATATTTAAATGTATCTATTAGATAGTTATTCAAAACTCAGCAGAAGATAATTGAAATGGCCTTAAGTGTTTCGAAAATGTTTGCTACATCAAACAGAGTGAAGTAGTTTTCCCATTTCCGTGTTGTATAAATCCTGTTCCGACTTTCTCTTCGGATTCGAACTGAAGTACGTATAAAGTTTACTGTGCGAGCAGTTTTCGTCTTTTCAAACAATAAGACCGCGTTAACTTTCCAGATTCCTCGAAACACGGATGATCGTATTTTTTTTGGGGGGGAGGAGAGAAAAGTTTTTAGAAAGGAAAAGAAAAGTTAGAGGTTTGTTTTAACGAAGGGCTGGACAGTTGTCTAAAAGTAAAAAAGAAAAAGGGCGAGTTTAAGGGGTAATGCTTTTTCCAGGTCTCGCCTCAAAATTTCTCGTGGCGAGAAAAATCTTGAATATTTTCAGGTCGGGAGCCAAAACTTAAGCGATTTCTCGAAAGTCTCGTCGTCCATCCCTATTCGTTCTTGTAAAACTGGTCAAAAGTCTCTATATGGGTTGAAATAGGGAGGTGAGATCCTTGAGGCCAAAGATGATAGAAAGACCTAGAGTCCTAAAATAGCCCCACGGTTCGATCCCCCTTTATAAATTCATTGAGACAAAATATCATGAAAAAACGCGAACGCATTATTTTGTTGATTCGACGCAAAAGCCTACAAAACTCTGCAGTCAAAAGTTTCTTTTTATACACAAAGAACCTTTTAAACATTAATGTCTCCAGTTTGAAAATCAATGCGACCCCGTTTAAAGAACCCCATATTAGGAAGGAAATCGATATGCAAATTAATCATTCATGAATCGTTAAGAATCAGAATAAAAAGATGTTAAATAAAAGTACGATGCGAAAATTTAGTCGATGAGAAGGAAATACAAAGCTCGACAGTATCGAGTATGATTTTTTTTTTTTTTTTTTTTTTGAAAAAATTTATACCCCCAGCTGCAGAAACGCCGATATAGTGTACATTTCGAACGAATTGCCATGCATTTTTATTTACAGTAAAATACACGGGAAGAGACAATGCGGGTGTGTAGTAGAATTTCTTTTTTTTCTCGAATTTTTATTCATTTTGTGGAATAATGCTGTTCAGTTTCTCCTACGGCTGGTTTACGAGATGTCATTTTATTTTTTTGAAGTAGTGACGCAGAATTTAAGCCTCAGCCATGTAAGCTGAAGAAAAATAAAGAAAGAGGCCTACAGATAACATTCTCCAGAAAAGGGGCCTTTACTTACCATTGATTCTCCATTAGAGAGTCTCTTTAATCATTATGATCATCTTCAGTTTGGGTTATGGGCATTCGGCCTGCAGGTCTTTGGCTCTGTTCTAAACTGCAGGCTCTCAGCCCTCAAATCCATATTGGCTTCTAGGACCTTATCCGCTTGTTACTGAAGCCTTGATTTTAAAAACTTTCCTCTTATTCCCCTTGGCTCTTGTCTGAACCTTCCAGCGCCAGCGCCTTACTCATTGGCACCATTTCTTGTATACCAGTTTCCAAAATTTCTTGTAAAGCAAATTTTTTCCAAAATTTCTTGTCGAGCAAATTTTTTCCAAAATTTCTTGTCGAGCAAATTTTTTCCAAAATTTCTTGTCGAGCAAATTTTTTCCAAAATTTCTTGTCGAGCAAATTTTTTCCAAAATTTCTTGTCGAGCAAATTTTTTCCAAAATTTCTTGTCGAGCAAATTTTTTCCAAAACTTGTCCAACAAATTTTTTCCAAAACTTGTCAAACAAATTTTTTCCAAAACTTGTCAAACAAATTTTTTCCAAAACTTGTCCAACAAATTTTTTCCAAAATTTCTTGTCCAACAAATTTTTTCCAAAATTTCTTGTAAAGCAAATTTTTTTCCAAAATTTCTTGTAAAGCAAATTTTTTCCAAAATTTCTTGTCCAACAAATTTTTTCCAAAATTTCTTGTCGAACAAATCTTTGCAAAATATCATGTCACTTGGCAAGAAAAATTTAGTTAAAAATATAAAAAAATTTTATCGACACGAGGACATTTTGGAAAATCTTTTTCCACTAGAAACTTGGGCAAGATTTGCTGGACAGAAAATTTTAAAGAAAAAATTTGCTCCACAAGAAATTTTGGGAAAAATTTGTTCGTCAAGAAATTTTGAAAAAAATTTGTTTGTCAAGAAATTTTGGAAAAAATTTGTTCGACAAGAATTTTGGAAAAAAATTGCTCGACGAGCATTTTAGAAAAAAATTGCTCGACGAGCATTTTAGAAAAAAATTGCTCGACGAGCATTTTAGAAAAAAATTGCTCGACGAGCATTTTAGAAAAAAATTGCTCGACGAGCATTTTAGAAAAAATTTGCTAGACAAGAAATTTTGGAAAAACTTCGCTCGACACAAAGTTATGAAAAAAATTTTTTTTTTCAAATCCGATTTTTGTTTAATTTCTTTAAAATTTCAGCTCGCACGCCTCACCCTTTGGCGCCATTTATAAACCCATTCAAATCAATTTAAATTTAATAATATTTCTTGCGCACCCTTAGGGCGTTTATAAGTGTTTAGTGAAAAATGATTACTTCCTTTTTGATTAAAAACAAAAAATTGACTGCTGGCAAAATAGGATTTTTATTAAAAAAAAATTTATTTTTATTAAGGAAATCGAGTTTTAAAAAACTCAGATCAAAGGGATTGTTTGGTAAATCAGAAAAACGGTTGTAAAACTTTGTCGCGAGTCCTTGGGCTCACCAAGATAATCACCTTGGATTTATATTTTATATATTCAGTTCGCTCGTTTGCTCCTTTTTAATATAATACTTACTGTATATTTCAATCGCTTATTACTGAAAGAATACAAATCGCATTTAGAAACTTTATAGCAAAGAGGATATGAATTCCAGGAATAAGAGGGAAAGGGATTATGATTTATGGAAATTAGTTCATGTGAAATCAGGTGGATTTCTCGGGAAATTTCGACGAAACAAAATGATTTACTAGGTCGAAAGGGAATATAACTGCCTTGCGCAGAATAATAAAGGTAAAAATGTATAAAGTTCGAAACAATTTAGAACAAAGGTGGTCGCTTTCTAAAGAGGATTTTGAGTTAAAGGAATGATGGGCAGAGTGATTAAGGCGGTATCTTGATATTTTGATTCTTGGAATTCAGTTAACAAAGCTTTTTGAAAGGAAAGTTTCAATTTTAATGATTTAAACGCTCCTGTCTATTTAGGTATCCTGGTTCTTCTTCTCTCTCCCCCCGAAAGGATTAGAAATGTTGACCTGTTGAGAAGTTCATCCCATCTTTTGTTCGGTTGGTTGATTTTAAAAATCTCATTTCTGTCTCCATGTTTGATTCTCTTCCCAACGGGGGATTCATCGATTTAGCTTTTCCGTCTCTGCATGCATTACAAAGAAAACGTCTCTGTCGTTTTCTCATGTAGGGATTTGGATTTAATGAGGAGTTTTCTAGGAAATGAAGTTTTATTGGAGATTGCTGGAAGCAGAAATCTTCGTTGCATTTCCGTGTGGTTGTGATAGGTAATTATTTTGTCGGGAGTATTGTAGAAAGCGTTGTACTGACTGCTTGAAGGACTTTTCCTGCTTATTGCGTCGTATTCCATCGTATTTGTTGAGAGGATAGTTTTCACAAATGAGCAGGATAAGGAGGTTGGTTCCAAAGTCCCGTAAAAATACATCTTTTAATTTAAGTCCTTAAAAATCCCCAAGTCGACTAAAAGTCTGTAAAATTCCACATATTTGACCAATTAATTGGTCTGAACATTTTTCCTTGCCATAAATATTTGTTTGTTAAAGAAATTGTTTTGGTAACAAAAACTTCTACAGAATTATATTTTCTTGGAAATAATTTTTTCTGACCTAAAAATTTGGTAAGCAAAAATTAAAGGAAATTTGTTCAGTAAGAAATTTTGAAAACATTTGTTCCTCGTGAAATTATAATATTTTTCTTGCCAAGGAATTTAATCAATGAAAACAAATTTTGAAAAATTTGCTCGACAAGAAGTTTTGAAAAAATTTGCTCGACAAGAAGTTTTGAAAAAATTTGCTCGACAAGAAGTTTTGAAAAAATTTGCTCGACAAGAAGTTTTGAAAAAATTTGCTCGACAGAAAATTTTGAAAACATAAATTTTAAAAACATTTGCTCGACAGAAAATTTTGAAAACATAAATTTTAAAAACATTTGCTCGACAGAAAATTTTGAAAACATAAATTTTAAAAACATTTGCTCGACAGAAAATTTTGAAAACATAAATTTTAAAAACATTTGCTCGACAGAAAATTTTGAAAACATAAATTTTAAAAACATTTGCTCGACAGAAAATTTTGAAAACATAAATTTTAAAAACATTTGCTCGACAGAAAATTTTGAAAACATAAATTTTAAAAACATTTGCTCGACAGAAAATTTTGAAAACATAAATTTTAAAAACATTTGCTCGACAGAAAATTTTGAAAACAAACTTTAAAAACATTTGCTCGACAGAAAATTTTGAAAACGTAAATTTTAAAAACATTTGCTCGACAGAAAATTTTGAAAACGTAAATTTTAAAAACATTTGCTCGACAGAAAATTTTGAAAACGTAAATTTTAAAAACATTTGCTCGACAGAAAATTTTGAAAACATAAATTTTAAAAACATTTGCTCGAAAGAAAATTTTGAAAACATAAATTTTAAAAACATTTGCTCAACAGAAAATTTTGAAAACAAACTTTAAAAACATTTGCTCGACAGAAAATTTTGAAAACGTAAATTTTAAAAACATTTGCTCGACAGAAAATTTTGAAAACATAAATTTTAAAAACATTTGCTCGACAGAAAATTTTGAAAACATAAATTTTAAAAACATTTGCTCGACAGAAAATTTTGAAAACAAACTTTAAAAACATTTGCTCGACAGAAAATTTTGAAAACGTAAATTTTAAAAACATTTGCTCGACAGAAAATTTTGAAAACATAAATTTTAAAAACATTTGCTCGACAAAAATTTTTAAAAAAATACGCTTGGTTAGAAATAAGATTTAAAACTTCTGTCGACATGAAAAAAATTGTCTGACTAGGTCAGTGGCGCCATTTCAGCAAAACCTTAGGGGCTAATATTTCGACCCGAGGGAAGGAGGGGGGGGGGGGGGCAAACGCATAACGCAATGCTTAGCTTATGGATAAAAATTCTTGGGGGAAGGTCTAATTGCTCCACTTTATGAAAAAATTTTAGAAAAATTTATTTGACAAGAAAAAATGTTAAAAAACTGCTAGGCAAAAGTTTTTTTAAAGAATATTGGAACACCGAACCTCTCTAACCTTCCTTTGAGATTTATATGTACCCTAGGCTGGCTACAAGATTGCCATTGGCAATATTTCAGGAATATAAATTTCCCAATAAATCATTCCGGTCGAAGAAACATCTTAACGTAGAAACATCTTCCGGCTATAATTTGCGAATTAATCTACCAATTAAAGTGACCCACACGTAATACAGAGGAACCAGTAATCTTAAGCCAATGTACCAGAAAACGTTTTAAAACATCCCCCTCGTTTGGTCACGATTTTTGAAAACGTGCCTTTAATATTCATTCCAGATAATTAAAGGAGTAGTTCTGAATATTCAATACTCCGGAATTACATACGTATGATTCCGAAATCTCACAAAAACCGCTTGCAAGTCAAAAGCATGTTCAAAGCACTTTGAGGTCTCGCCGCTCCGCTTTTAAGAGGCGCTTTTAGAATAGTAATCATTCGTATAACAATGAATGAATTTACACAACCGTGTTGGTTGAGTTTTATGTAGAAGAATATAAAATTCATCTACAACATTCCTGGAAATCTTTTTTAATTTAGATAAAACGAAAAACGGAAAGGGAAAGATACGAAAAATCGATGTAGCGATATTTCTTTCGCTTTTTTTGTGAATGTCTCCTGTCTATTCCAAAAGTATCCGTTTACGAGATTCCCAGTCCTTTTCCCCCATTTTCCCTCTCCGTTCTCTCCACCTTTTAATGATTACGGTGAAATTCAGCCAGAGGCTGTGTTTCGTCCTCAATATGCGTAGCTCACTGCAGTGCACTGTCACTTTGCCAAGTCTGAATTACTCAGAAAATGAAATATTAAAATAATTTTCCACAGGATATTCCCCGGTCGTATCTTGTGTTTCTTGAAACGGTTCGAGAGTTTTAATCCTTTTTTTTTTTGAATTTTCATTCGAATGGAAAAGTTTTCTTTTTTTGGAAAAAAAGCAAGTCGTCGTAAACATTCGGCGATTAGTGGAAAACATAATTAAACTGGAAGAAAAGAACTGCTGCGGACGATGACGGTTGTTTTCATACGATCATTTATTAACGGGAAAAGAAAAAGGGAACGAAAAAATAAAATAAAAAAAGTCTGCCGGGATGTTTTGTAGAAACTTGTACTTTTTTCAATAAGTTATCGAATCGAAACTCATTAAAGATAATGAAAAAGGTTCGAAACGTATTTTTCGTCAAAAGGAATATATTTGAAAAAGAATTTTTAGCTGATAATGCGAAGCGAAACGGATTTTTTTTTTTCAGTATTACGTTCAATATTTCTTGATCCCATTAGTTTCTTCGAAATTAGTGCTTTGCCACAATTTTATCTTGGATTTCTTAGTGGTAAATTTCTTGGGTGAATACATCGATTGACCAAATTGGCTGCTTGATGCTTGAACCTGAGATAGCTGAAGGAAGAGAGGAAATGTCTTTCCTCAAGATTAGCTGAGATTTGGGGCTCTCAACTATAGCTCTTCTTGCCTAACCTGCTAAGAGATTCGTCTTTACCCAAGCGAAAATTTTAATTGAGGCTTAGGCTGGCTGAAGGAAGAGAGGAAATGTCTTTCCTCAAGATTAGCTGAGATTTGGGGCTCTCAACTATAGCTCTTCTTGCCTAACCTGCTAAGAGATTCGTCTTTACCCAAGCGAAAATTTTAATTGAGGCTTAGGCTGGCTGTGTTCGAATTGAAAAATTCTGGACGGGTTTGGCTTTTTCTTTCTAGCTGGGAAAATTGGCTCGAAAGACTCATACATGAAAATTAAGTTATCAAAAACCTCTTGTCCAAAATTTCGTGCCAAGTAAAAAATCCATCAAAATTTTCTTATCAATGTTATTTTTCGGTCAGCTATAACCTCATACGTTATATGTAACAGCTGCTTCAGTCTGGGAATAACGTATGAGATTACTTCTTTTTTCACACCAAAGCTTTTGCCTGAAAGTTTATCTTAGAAACTTCCAGTGCTTCGCCCGGTTTTAATATCTGACCCGCACATCATCAAAAAAACCGAATAATTTTAAATGCGACTAAAATTTAGAATTTCGAAAAAATAAAAGCTCGTTTTTGGTTTTTTTTTCCTTTTCGATCGCAAACGAAGCGCTTCAAATCTTTGTCGCCCCTGAATGGCTTCCTCTCGAAGCATACAAGATATTCCTTTTATGGACAATTTATTTCCCACCATTTTTCACTTTCCTCCTTTGATTTAACATCTTTGAAAAAAACGAAGAAAAATCGGTTTTCCACTTTTCCTACTATTGACACTTATCTCCTTCTTTACATTTTGTTGCCCTTTGTTAACATTGACAAAGGTGTTCCCTTATGTTTAAGATGGATTTTTTCTTTCCTTAAGATTTGTTCGTTTCCCGTGTCAAGTAGTTAGAGGAAAACTTTAAATCAAACTCCAATCTCTGATAATGTTAGCTCCCTGCAGCTAAAGCAAAAAAAAAAAAAAAAATCGCGTGCACGCATTAAAAATTAGAATTTATTCCTTTTCCCTCCCGATATAACCGTTAATATAAATTTATTTCCTTTTTTTTTTCAGATGTCCTGACGAGAGCAGAATGAGCTCATCTGAAGAGGATTATGGAAGAACAGAACGTCCGCTTCACAAGCCTTCTCATTCAGCTCACTCGCACGGCAAAAATAAATATTCCGAAACCTCCGGGAGATATTCAGACGGTTCAGGCACCTCGAGCCGATTCCCCGAGTCAGGGGGTGGTCGAGCCGGATTCCCGGAGAGTGCGGGTTCATCATCTAGATACAATGATAACACTGGAAGTCAAAGATTTCCGAACACTTGCGAAAACACTAGGTATTCGGCATCAGAGAATGGAAATGGTTCCCCCCGATATAGCGACGCGTCGACGAACAGCACCAGCACCAGATTCCCCGAAACGACTGATACGACGCCTCGATTCCCGACTGAAAATCAAACGAGCGGCCGGAGTTCGCGGTATAACGAATCAAACGCGAATTCGTATCACGAGTCATCATCGAAATCGTCTAGATATTCGGAGAACAGGATATCAAGCGACGGTGAAAGATATCAAAGCGAGAACGGTCGCTATTCGGAAAACAACGGGAATCGATATTCGGAAAGGGAGAGGAGTTCGTCGAGCGAACGGTATCTCATGCCGCCGCCCTCGCCAGCATCTAGTGTGGAGAGATATGCTACTAATGATCATTACATCAACAACGAGAGACCGGAACGATTCTCTGTCGAAAGAAATGATAGGTATGTCATTGCGACGCCAGAGAGGCTTGATCGAAACAGCGAACGTTCGAACGAAAGATATAATTCATCGGACAGAGGTTCCGATAGATCGGAAAGACATTCAGAGCGTTCAGAAAAACAAACCGAACGCCTGCCTGAAAGGTTTGTATCGGGTAACGAAAGATACATCATCCACAATATACAAGACTCAAACGGGGAAAGGGGAAGTGAAATATACGAAAGAAACTCGGAACGTTACGAAAGGAATTCAGAAAGGTTTAGTGAACGATATTTACAATCATCTGATCGGACTCCGAATAGTGATAAGTTTGTTAGTAGTTCTGAAAGTTTTAGGTCGAATGATCGGGGTGACGGATATCGATCGCAAAGATTCGTGCAATCGCCGAGTTTGGGAGAAGTGCATAGGTTCGATAGATACTGCACGCTGCCTAGCCATTCCGAAAGATACAGAGACAGTAGCGAAAGATATGAAAGTAGCAGATACCTACCACCTCCGGCACCTGCTCCGAGCGATAGGTATCATCCTCCTGAACGTTACATTCCTCCTCCAGCTCCAAGCAACGATCGCTTTACAGAAACAATCAGGGAGAGGTTTTCTGAAACGCCTTCTAGAGACCGTTATCAAGATAGATACATCCCACCGCCTGCTCCTGAACGTTTCCTTCCAAATACATTTGATCGCTTCCATACGTCAGCTGTTAACCCCGGTGATCCATACATGCGGAGAGATCTTGGCTATCACCATCATTACCGGCTGCCCCATCCTAATTATCACATCCACCATCAATCTAATTTTTACCAGCCACATTATCAAAGGACATTGCCCCACAGGACGCTTGTATCGTATCATCCCCATCATTCGGTTCTTCCTTCGCCTTCTAGAGCACATTTACGTTGTTGCCCAAGCCCTAGTCACTATGTACAAGCCGATGATATCTCATCTGGCAGCTCAAACTCCTCGAGTAACGCATCTGCTAATGTTTTAACCGCTAATTTAACCGGTCAAAGTTTACCTGTTTTGGCCGCGAGCTTAACAAACGGACAAAATTTAACAAGTTTCAGTGCGAGCGTTAATGTTAATATTGTAGCAGCTCAAGGAACGAACACATTGCCTAGAGAAAGAGATCGCGATCGAGATCGGGACCGAGACCGTGATCGGGACCGAGATCGCGAGCGTGATCGTGACCGGGACCGCGATAGAGATAGAGAACGTGACCGGGACCGAGATCGTGATCGAGACCGCGACCGGGATCGCGATAGGGATCGAGAAAGAGATAGAGAAAGGGAGTATCTTCCTCCGTGTCCGTCGCCGTTACTAAGCAGTCATGGGAGAGGTTCTGGCAGCGCGAGGACGCCTTCGACTAACGTAGAATACATTGGGAATAGCGGAGGGAGACATGTCTCAACACCGACTCCGCCGCCTTCTTTACCAAGGTGCTTATCAAGTTGTGAGGTTAGCGGGGAAAGCCCCGTTTGTAAAAGTGGTGATCATAGCCATTTTCATTATCCAACTGCTAGAAAATCTTGCAGTGGACTATTAGAACCTGGCTCTAGTATGTGTTGCAATCCTTCCAGGAGGAACATTAACTCACCGGCACTCAATCTCTCAAACGCTATTACTGCCAGCGCGCAAGCGGCTGTCGTTAATCATTCACCAGGAGCGGTTACGGATAACGTCTCGACTGTTGCGGCTAGTGGGACGTTGTCAAGTTCTGCTGTTTTGGAAAATGGAAGGCAGGCTGTTGCTGTGTCTTGCGTTGTTTCTGCGCCAACTAATCCTCATATCCACTCTACATTGTGGTAAGTTTTTTTATTCTATTTTATTAAACCTTTGCCTAATTTTTCTCGTTAAAAGAAATTTTCTAATGTGGCAAGTTTGCTTGCTCAGTTTCACAACTACATCAGTTTGATTGCTCAATTTCACGATTACGACCAATTAGTTACCTCAATTTTACTACTATGGCAAATTTGCTCGCTTGGTTTCGCTACTGTGGCAGTCTGACAGTAGAGGCAAATTTGATGGCTCTGCTACGCTATTGAGCAACATCGGCTCTCTCAATTTACTTGCTAGGTTTTATTACTGGGGCAATTTTGCTAACTTCATTTCATTTACCTGACAAGTTTGTTTACGATGTTTCATTATTGTGGAAGATTGATGGCTCGCTTTACTAATAAGGCAAATCGTATCACTAGTATCTTTAGTATGGCAAGTTTATTGGCTCAGTATTATCATTATGGCAAATTGGTTGACTCAGTTTCATTATGACAGCAATTTGGTTGGCTTAGTTTCATTGCTATGGCAAGACTGTTTCGGTTTTATCCATCTAACAAGTTTTCTATCTCACTTTCACTGTTATGTGGCAAATTTGCTGTCTTGGCCTCATTTACTTGTAAAAATTATTTGGTTAATTTCAATTTTTTAACGACTCCATTGCTTAGTTTACTATGATGGATGATAGTTTACTATGATATGGCAAATTTGCCTGCTCGATTGTATTACCTCCGCAAGTTTGCCGGCTCATCTGTACTTTATCTGGCAAGCGTGTTTGATCAGTTTGACTGATGTGGCAAATTTGCTCGCTCAGTTTTATTTATATGGCAAATTTGCTTCTTTAATTTCACCAGAAATAACAACATCTTCAGCTCAATTTCTTTTATTCGACAAGTTCTCCCTTTCAGCTTCTTTCACAAACTCTATGATAATTCCTATTTTTTTCCCAGGCCTTGTTATACGGGTCCATTCGTGAGACGTTTGAACTTATCATCTCCTCCATTCTTTCAATTTCGCTAAAACCGCATCAACTTTTGAATTATTGAAGCACGGAAAATCGTGTAAAAGGATATTAATAGAAAATTTTAGCCCCGAGGGTAACCAGTTTAACTTATCTTGATCTTGCTGGGAACGTTTTAAAGTTCTGATACGGACGATCAACGTACAATTGAAATACGACTAATGGTGTTTTCGTCATTAGTATTGTATTTTGATATTAAAAGCTCATTTGGAAAGTAAAATCTATTTGAAAGTTCAAAAGGGATTCTTTCAATTCCAATGAAACATTTAGAACAATGTTGAATGAAAAATTATTTCGGGTATAGTCTAGTCACGCGAATAACTATTTAAAAATATACTGGGAGTTTTTTTTTATGGTGAAACCGGACGTACTTTTTTCACACGCTCCCGTGTATAAGATTTGTTTACGAGGTGTAGCATTATAGTTGTTTTTTTTTTTTAAATAAATGAAGGGGATGGTTAAAGAGAACTTTAAAAGATTCTATAAATAGGTGAAGGGGAAAGTTAAGTAGTTGATTAGGCCAATTATTTTTTGATAAATCGTCGAATTCTTTTGTCAGAAATTATTTGATGAAAATTTTTTGAAGGGGGTTTGTTTTTATTATCAGTGATAAGTGGCACAGCTTTTGAATTAGATTATAGTCGAATTAATTTTCAAGTGGTTACATGGTTCGATGACTGAAAAATTTGGCCGACAATCATACAACCGCTTCACATATTCTTAAAGAGCAAGAGTTTACTTGGCTAGCTTGTTTTGCTTCTTGTGGCAATTTTGCCGACTTAAATTTATTTTTTTCGGCAAGTTTTCTCGCTTAGTTTTACTCTTTTTGCAATTTTACAAGCTTATTTTCACTATAAAAGCAAATCTGCCATCTATGTGGCAATTTTGCTGACTTAAATTTATTTATTTGGCAAGTTTTCTCGCTTAGTTTTACTCTTTTTGCAATTTTACAAGCTTATTTCCACTATAAAGGCAAATCTGCCATCTATGTGGCAATTTTGCCAACTCAGTTTTATTTACCTGACAAGTTTTCTTGCTTACCTTCACTATTGGGATAGGTTGACTGGCTCAGTTTTCTTTATGTAGTAAGTTTGCCGACTTTGTTTCACTCATGTGGCAAATTTGCCGGCTGTTTCACTTATGGGTAAAATTTATTACCTAAATAATTTCCAGTAATACTGATATAACTCAGATGAAATTCATTATTGACTATTTCATATCCTCGTCTCATCTTTATTTTAGAAAGTTTGTTTAGACTGCCTTTGCTTTTTAAATAAACAACCGAATGATCTAAACATATTTACACTTAAATTTCCCTTTCCAAACAACAAAACCATTCCTCAAATGTTTTCTTTCCCCAACACGATCAAAAAATCAGGTTAAAAAGCAACGAATTAGTTTCATAAACATTGATCACATAAAACCGTTCGAAAAATAAGAAAAAAAAAAATCTAAGAATAACATCGATTTCAAGACTTAGGAGAAGAGACGATGATAATAACCCAGTGTAATAACGAGAAACCCAATGAGCCAAGATTGCTTGCTCTTCCTCCTGAGAAATCTCATTGTTGTCTATTGTCGGTCGAAATCTATTGTTTGCTTCTATCTCCTTCTTACTCACTTCAAACCTCCCCCTCCCATTTTTCTTTTTTCCCTTATCTTCTCCTTTTATCAAAAGCCTAAAATCATGATTCTGTTTTGTTAAAATCGTGAGTATCTGAACTTTGAATTCGGGTTTAAGGATTTTGTAAGTTAATCCCTTGCAATAAAGAGGAACGTGAAGAAAAGACGGAATCGCAGGGACGCCCATTCACTGAAATCTTCGGGAAAGGTGAAAGGCCAACGCATCTTGACCTTTGACAAGTGGCAAAAAATGCTTAAATTTTTAAGGGGCCATCCCCTGTAGAATTCTTATTTGAGGGTAGTTAAGGGTAAAAGGTTTCGCGAAGGAAAGATCCGCTCTCGCCCACCGTTTGTCGCTCAGGCACATAAGTAAAAGTAATATAAAACATCACTTAAAAAACTTAAGTTCTAAATCTTAAAAACTAATTTCAAAGTTGCTGTTTTTATCCATTAAATATAAGAAAAGAGGAGTCTGATATTTGAAAATAAAAATGGAAGGAAAATTTTCTTTTCAAAAAAAAGGTTTTGCTTGCTTTTAACGTGGGTAGATCAGGGGGGCGAGTCATTTTATGTAAGCAGTCAGATTATATATAGATTGTCGATGAAAAATGTTTCTCCAGACTAATTTGGAGAAAGAGGGAAGAAGAATAAGATGTCTCGGGTTACAGATGGGAGAATTTACTGTCATTTTTATTGTTTTTGTTTTTAAGACGAGGAGATGTTTAAGGGACATTTACGTAATGAATTGTTGGTAATGAGTCTAAAGAATACACAAAGGCGGAAGATCTGCTTAATTTGGTGTCTGCTCGAGGAAAATTTCGAGATTTAATTCAAAGGAAACTTCTCTTGCAAATATTTAAAATCAAGAGCTGTATCGTTTGATACGTTTAAATAAGGCTTTGCTTGCTTGGAATTAATTGTGAGTAACGCTCGATCGGAAGGTGATTTGTTGACTTTAAAATCCTATTCGTTGTTTTTGTATGCTCGATCTTATAAATGTGTGGTTGTGAAAAAATTAAGCGCACTTATGGTCGATCTAAGTTATTTAAGCCGTGCGTTCAGCTTCCATTGGACACCCGAGTCCATCGCTAGAGTTTTTGTCCATGGGAACTCTTTCCCCCTTCAAAGAAATGGTCGATGAAGAGGCCTATGTAAAACCCATAGCTGCCCCCTCCCTTAACTCAACTAAAGGCCTAAAGGGAAAACGGAAACCTAGGGAGAAAATAAAAAAATGAGGTGCGTTCGCTGCATCACCCGCACCACAGCTACTAACATCTTTAAAACTTACTGCGTGGTAAGACAGCTGGTAACCTCACTTCCTCTTAAAGATCTCTTCTTGAGTAATCCAATATGTGTATCCAAATGGTAATGAACTTTACTTCACTTTTGCTCTGCTCTGATCACTTACCCGGCCAAAGGAAAAATTAAAAATTAACACTGGAAAGTAAAAATTAAATATTTATTTCTTTGAGACTGATTTTGCCCAGTTTTCTTAAATAAATTGTAAGGGGAGATGTTGCCTTCTTTAATGACACGAGAGGTAAAAAAATTCTATTGAGCAAAACATTCTTTATGAAAATATTTTTCTCTCTTACCACTTCACTATTTTATTCGCGGTTTTCCGGTTCGCGATCGCGTCGCAGCGAAAGGATTTTTATTCCTAAGAATAATTCGTAGTTAAGTTTTTTTAAAAAATAAAATTGAGAGTTGAGAAGTGAAGAAGTCATTATGTGGCCATTTCTAGTTCCTTATTGTTAGTAATGTTTATGATTGTTAGTAACATGCCCTTCTTATTTACTATTTAATAGCTTAAAAACTATTGATATCGGCGTTGTGCCTTAAAACAGGGACGCAGAATTTGTTGTCTACATATTTAGTTCATGTGCTCGAAAATTTAATTATCAATGCCGACATTACTTATAAACTAAACTTATCTTAACCTAGACTTATAACTATTCCCTAGTAAAGAATAAATGAAAGAGAGAAAAACCTTAAATTATTGCTAATGAATGGCTTTACACAATAACTTCATGATGATTAAAAGAAAAAAAACAAGTTACTACAAATTATTTTATTTATATTTGCACTCCGATATTTTTCTCATGCAATAACCGCTCGTTAAATATTAAAAAAGAAAAACTTACTTCATTATTAAATAACTTTTAACCACGGTAAAACATTTTTAATACGATGTTTCGTTAACAACGATCGGAACGAACTGACTCTGCGCGCGCAGCGCTCTCTCTTATATAGGTGGCGGAAAGTAGTGTTGACGTCATCGCCCATTGACCAATAGGAGTGAGCCAGACTAGCTTATAGCAAAAAGGGGTATAAGTGAATAAAAAACGATTTTCTTTTGTTCCCTACATTTTCTTCACGTTAAAAAATCGATTGTTTATGATCGAATATTTAGATTTATATTTTTTCAAGAAGCAGGATTAGGCTACTAAAGACTTGTTCGAACTTAATTATTACGAATTATTGAAATTTCCATTTAGAAAATTGCTGATCTAATAATGTGTTAAAGGTCAGGAATTTATTTTTACCCTCGGTATGATTGATGAATCTGAGATTGACAACCTAACCTCAATATTCACTCATTCGATCTATATGACAAGGATTACGACTAATCATTGTTTGCTCTAATAATCTCGTCTTAATTTAATAATTCATGTATCATTTTTTTTTTAAAATTCAAAATCCAAAATTCACTTATTTTTGCCAAACTTTTGAATCCATCCCCGTAATCATCTTCGTAAATTTCCTTTATATACCCCTTCCAGCTCATTTAATATATATACGCACCAAACCACATAAATACATTCATATTTTTTAAATGTTTTCCTCTCAGTTACATCTACAAATCATCCCGCATCCGGAATATGTAACATTAATAATAAACCGCAACAAAAAAAATTTTTTTTCCTCTTACTTAACCACCGAAACCCGCGAATATATATTCGGAATCAGTAAATAAGACGCAGCTCATTTTCTCTCCATGTTTTTATTTTCGGCATTTTTTTCCCCCCGCGGGTTGTTAATTAATTACTTTCAGGTAATATTTTTGACAAGTATCCTTTTTTTTTGAAATATAAGAACACGATTCCGGATTCATTATTTTTTCCCGATCCTCATCCCTCTTATCAAAGATAACCGGAAAAATTTCGAATGTACTAAATTAAAAAAAGAAAGAGAAAATCCGCGATTCATTTTTCAGTTGCAGGGAGGGGAAAAAAAAACGTTTGAAACAAGAAAATATTTTGTAATCCACCAGTTTGAAGCCTTTTCACTAAACAAAATATGAAAGCCATGCGCAGTCTATCGCTGAACTCACAACAAGGCTACACCCCAAGTCTCCTATAGAAATAATCAACCTCATTTTTCAAAAATTCTTTGCTCTTTTGTCTGATTTTTTTCCACCCCCCCTCACTCTATCACTTTAATTCTATCTCTACTCACACGAGAGCCTAAAAAAAAGGACGGGAAAAAAACGAGATTTTTTGATAAATAAAAAACCGCCGCTTTTCCCCCTTTACAAAAAGAGTTGTTTCGAAATTTGCGGTTCGTTTTCCGTGGGGTTGAGTGTACAATCTTCTATCTCCCCATCGATTTTCTACAGCTGGCGGACGCTCTAAAGGTAATTCATTTGAATCTGACGCTTTAAGACTTTAAGGAGTTTTCCAGTTTTTCTTTTCTTTTTTTTCCCCCCACTCTTCTTGATTTTAATCGGGTTTCTTGATTTCATTGTCGTGATAGGTTTTTTTTTTTTTTTTTTGAATAATATTTTATCACTTTTAAATGAGAGAGAAATAATTTAATCTTGTTTATTTCTAATGGAAAGAGTAAAAAGGGTTCGCAATTTCATTTATGCTTACTTCCTTGAAAAAAAAGGATCTAAACGACCTAATAAAAGAGACAGGTCTTGTAACTTGGGGTTTTTTGCTTCGCTTTTTTAAATTTGAGACTTGACCTGAAAAATCATGGTTATTTAAGATTTATTAGAAGGTTTTCTCTAAACGGCTAAATTTAGAATTTTTAGATTATTTCCTTGTCTCGAAAATAAGGCTTAGTAAACGTTTTTTTTTTCTCTTATCTCGTTTGCACGCTTATTTGTAATGATTATACCTTTTTAATCTTTTATGGGAGAAGTTATTTTTTCGAGGAAAAAATTTCCCATGCGTCATTTCTCGAAAAATAAAATGTTGCCCCTGCAGATTTTGGGTTATTCATTCAGCAATTCTTCCCTTTTTTTCAAAAAGGTTTAGATGATCGAAATCTTTTTTAGATGGAAACATTTTTCAGTCGCCATTTTTGCAGTAAATCGAGCCCCTGTAGATATTCGATTATATTTCTTGCAATACATCTCTTAAATTTTTAAGTTTAGACTTTTCTAAAGACTGTCCATTCGATTTGAGCATGCTAAATCGACTTGTTAGATTTTCAAAAAAAGTAAATAAATAAGCCGAACTGAAGTTGAAAGCGTTCACTTGAAAAAAATTTTTTTTTTCTTTCGTTTATACTTTTTGATGCGTTTTTTTTTTCCAGGAATACCACTCTCTTTGTGTACATCATCTCCATATTTTCCAAGAATACTTTTTCCTGTCTTTAGTCCTTTGTGGTGTTAAATTTTTCAAAATCTTGACATAACTTTTCTTGTGATTTTCGTTTTTCGTCTGAAAAATCAGCTCATGGAAATTTTTCAGCAATTTATTACAACCTAATTTTAATTTGATGTATTAAAGTCATTTTTTAACGATTCTAACGTTTTAAAAATGATAAACTCCGGATTTTAGTGTGCCTCGGATGTTTTGAAATTCCAAGAGCTGATTTATCACGAGGCGGTTCGTCCATGAGTTTTCGTGATCCCGGATACGTTCCCCAAATTTTCTAGAAAAAAAGGACAATCTAGCCCAAACATTCTTTAAGCTATAAACTTTTTATCATGTTGAAAGAAGGATTTTTTTAAAGCGTCCATTGTTCTTGGCGAGTGCCTAACCACGAGGAAAATCACAGGGTCGATTAAAACAAACAGTTCGCGTTGACTTTTTTTTTTAAAAATCCCTTATCAAATATAAGTAAAAAGCTTTTTACAAATTGAAGTAACACTTCAAAATGCCAATCTAAAGTTTAATAAAGGTTTATTAAAATACCATACGCTAAAAAGGAAATCCATATACAAAGGAAACATAACCCCGACAGCATTTCTAATCAATTTCGCTGACGCGAGGAATTTATATTGGCGAAAAAAATTGTTAACATAATTTAAAAATGCTTAGATATAGATAAACATTCGCCTGCCTTAAAAATCTTGTCATGAAATATTTTGTACAAATAAGGAAAAGACAAGTTCGATAAGTCGAAAATTTCAATTTTGAAATTGACCAATTTGCTCAGTTTGATTTTTTATCTGCAGACGAAAAATTTGCTCCCCTAGATTAATTAGAATTTATTCTGCCCAATAATATTTTGCTTACGGGATTTGTGCCCTTTTTGCATTAAGCGTCTCAATTTTTTTATTTTAAAAAATTGCCTGGAACTAGGAAAAGAAAAACGTTCGGCTTACATGCCATGAAAATTTTTCAAATATAACGATTTTTGCGAAATCAAAGTTTACGGTTAAGAAATTTCTGACAAGACTTAAGTTTGAACTTTCCCAATTACCGACTGGAAAAAAAAAGACATGACTTAGCTACAGGCGAATCGAATACCTAACTGCATTATTATTCCTTTTTTTTAACAAACTAAAAAAAGAAAACCTAAGTTAGCAAAAGAATTTAACTAGAATTTCATTTTTTCCTTCTTCCTCATTTTTAAAAAAAAAAAAATCTAACTTTACTGTTTATCATCTTTCTTATTTTTCATTTTTGTTTCGTTCAAGGAAAAATAATTTCACAATGCAATTTTCAAGGTACGAAAACCGATTTCAAATAAACTCGGGAAAGCAGATGAAATGTTTAAAAATCTTTTTATTTCCTCCGGAATTTTGAAAACCGCAAAAAAGAAGAATATAAGCGGAAGGAGGGTGAAGGTTAGGAGGAAGAATAAAGATCGATGAATCAAAACGTTGCCTGATTGCTTTAAAGAGCTTAAGCCTCTGACATAACGGGCTGGCAAAAAATCTCTAGATCGTTGTTTTGCTTACGAGCTCGGGCCTAAAGTCGGCTTAAGCTTAGTTTGAAGTTTGTTTTAATTAAATAAAAAAATCTGGACGTCAGTTGTTGGCCTAACAGATCTAGCTTGGGCTTAGACGAATCCGCTCGAATCTCTAAGCTCACGGCTCCAACAAACTTCAGTTGGTAAATCGATAAAGCGAAACATTTTTAAGAAATTAAGTCATAACTTAAGTACAGAATGGCTATGGAAAATTTAATTTAAAAAAATAAGAAAGATTAGGCTTATTGATTTGATTTAAGAATCTCGAGGTAAATGTAGCTCGCCATCATCATTCATTCCCCCTCCGATTTCTGCGGTTACGACATTACCCAAAGCTACGTTTTTGAAGCTTTAATAACCGCAACAGGAAAATAACGTGTACCGAATAAAACAAAAAGAGAATTAAATGAAATACGACGTAGAAAATTATGACTTGGAGAAACCAGGTCAATGCACGTTATACGTCTCGCAACGCCGCTATAGCTACACAACAATAGGTCCCGAAAGTTTTGCTGCTGCTGCGAAATGATATCCTGCTTCAACTAAAGTCAACATTGGGATTAGTATATTCGGCTGAGTTAATTTAAGACCTCGTGTATATCTTGACTATTAATTCTAACCCACAATTTTTTTTTTTGAAGAAATTGTGGCATAAAAGGCTCCCGACGGTCGAAATGCTGCTGCTGAGGACCGTCTTTAAGCAATAAGGCCGATTCATAAGGGAGTGTAGAAAAAACTCCGAGCACATCAGCCCCTTAGTTCAGCTCAGCTGAGATGTGGCCAAGAGTTTTGTAGTTTCTTCGAATGCTGAAAATAGGCCAATGACGGGCCCAACGCTTGATCGCTGCTTTTCAAATGAATCTAAGCTTATTTTTGGCCAGTGAACGACCTTTGTAACTGGAAGCAGTCTTAGCACAAAACCTAATAAAAATCCCTCTTTTTTCTTCTGCCCGATTAAAAAAATAAATTTCCCCAAGCTTGCTTAATTCCCAACTAAATTAAGCAAAGAGCTGCTTTTTATTTTTATTTTTTTAACTGTACGAGACAGGAGTCCAATAATGAAATAACGATTCCATTCCTTTGAATAGTTTTCCCATTTCCCCCGACTATCGGGTTGTCCCGCATTGCGTGAGCATTTCGTCATTTCTTTTGCAAGGTTCGTTACTTTTTTCCCGAAAAAAAAAAAAAAATATATAAAAGGAAAGGGAAAAAGAGTTTCGAAAGTAAAGAGCGATAATTCTCTGGTTTTATCGAAACGATTATCCAGACCCGAACGTATTTAAGTTAAGTACAGAACGGGTGAAGATAAGGGAAGACTAATGCGCAGTGCAGTCCATATTGTAAGATCATTTCTAAAAAAGCTAGAAGTGTTTTCAGCATTACGGGAGACCGACCCACTTTTCCCTTTGCTTTTTTTTTTTTTTCTTCTTTTTTTCCCCCTCCGAAGGAAAAAAACACACCAAAGGAAAATAAAATGCGAAAAATATCAATGTCGAACGGTTTACGGATGGACGTGCCGTTTTAAACGTGCTGGGAAACATCTCGCGTTCCCCAATTCCAAATCTGAAAATCAACTTCCTCTCACGGTTTCGCCGATAAGCATGCGAAAGCATTCTAATTTTTCATTTAAGAAAGGAAAAAAGAAGAAAAGAAAATGGGGGAGTTTTCATCCGCATTATTACAAGTTAAAGAGAGAAAATTACAAAGGCATACCAACATTGCTTTTTTTTTTTAAAAAAAGAAAAATAACTTTGGCTTTCAAGTTTTCAAAATAGAAGGAAGGAGTTAGTCTTGGTTATGAACTTTCAGCCTTAGTTTAACGTAAGAGAAGTGTCTCGGGTTATTTTTAAAAAGAGTATGAATCACATGAAAAAATTAGAAACTTGCCTGACAAATTAGCAGAAAACAAAATTGTTACCTTTTTTGTTTTGAAAAAGAAACTCCTGAAAATAGCGTTTTAACAAATTTTCCAAAATTATATCGAAAAATTCCGCAGGGCATTATTTTTCCTAAAGATTTTGCTAAAAAAAATTTCTGAAGATTTTTTTTGAAAATTTTTAGATTTTTCTGGATGATTTTTCTCGAAGATGTTACTAGAAGATTTTTTTCTTGATAATATATCTGGAAGATTTTTTCATGAAGATGTTTCTTGAAGCTGTATCTGGATCTGGAAGATTTTTTCTTGAAGATGTTTTTTCAAGATGTTTCTTAAAAATTTTGTCTTGAAGATTTATCTAAATCTAAAAGATTTTATCTTGAAGATATTTCTTTGAGATTTTTTCTTGAAGATGTTTTCTTGAAGATGTTTCTTGAAAATTATTTATTGAAGATGTTTCTTGAAAATTATTTGTTGAAGATGTTTCTTGAAAATTATTTATTGAAGATGTTTCTTGAAAATGTTGTCTTAAAGATGTTGTCTGGAAGATGTTTCTTGAAGATTTTTTTCTTGAAGATGTTTCTTGAAGATTTTTTTCTTGAAGATGTATCTGGATTTGGAAGATTTTTTCTAGAAGATGTTTGAGATTTTTTCTTGAAGATGTTTCCTTGAGATTTTTTCTTGAAGATGTTTTTTAAAAATGTTTCTTGCAGATGTTTTCTTGAAGATGTTTTTTGATCTGGAAGATTTTTTCTAGATGTTTCTTTGAGATTTCTTCTTGAAGATGTTTCCTTGAGATTTTTCTTGAAGATGTTTCCTTGAGATTTTTTCTCGAAGATGTTTCCTTGAGATTTTTCTTGAAGATGTTTTTTGAAAATGTTTCTTGAAGATGTTTCTTGAAGATGTTTCTTAAAGATTTTTTTCTTGAAGA
The DNA here is from genome assembly GCA_023512825.1 of Liposcelis brunnea. Classification (NCBI taxonomy): domain Eukaryota; kingdom Metazoa; phylum Arthropoda; class Insecta; order Psocodea; family Liposcelididae; genus Liposcelis; species Liposcelis brunnea. Next base: position 8,653,605 of record CM042071.1, read on the forward strand.
TGTATCTGGAAGATTTTTTCTTGAAGATGTTTCTTTGAGGTTTTTTCGTAAACATGTTTTTTGAAGAGGTTTTCTTGAAAAAGTTTCTCGTAAATTATTTCTTGAAGATCATTTTTCTTAGAAATTTTTCCTGATGAATTTTTCCTGAAGATTTCTTGCAAGGATTTCTAGTCAATTTTCCATAAAGATTCTTTAAAAAAATTCACAAATTTTTTTTGAATTGTTTTTGAAATGATTGAGTTCTAGACAAATCCCATTTACAAAAAAGTATTACCTGCATTTTTTCTCGCTGGCTCATTAGACTTCAGCCCTTAGTTCCCAAAAATGGAGCAACTATTGAACTCATGACTAACCTGACTCACTGACTAAACTCATTAATCTTCATCCTGAAGTTCCCCAGGAAAAAAAAATTCCTACTAAAAATGTTTTAAAAATCTTATATTTTACAAAACGTAACACTTTGAAACCTCGACATTTATCAATTTGATTTAAACGGTATCGTGGGAGGGAACAGCCAAAAAAGTCAAAGTTATTAAGGCTTAGGTGATAACTCATTCAGAAAGGGTCTGAAAATTACGTAAAGGAAGACCGTTAAGACCGTAGAGTCCTATTTCGAAATGTTAAATTACATAAGACAACAGCTAATTAGAGACTTTACAAACTTTATGTAGCATGTTTTGGTATAAGATCCTGCCTTGGGGTGATATAAATCTCGTGGTATTCTTACTCAGTGGCGGCTTTTTGTCTCTTTCGATCGGGGTTTAAAATAGATGAGGATGGTTGACATTTTTTTTCTTAACGATGAAAAAGCGTTTCGTCTGGCTGAAGGATTTCGGGGTGTGGAAAAAAATCTTTGTTATTGATATAATGGAATTTATATTCGAGACCCTTTTTCTCTCTTAATGTGCCGTGTACGAAAGTTTAAGGAGAAAGCACTTTTGGCATCCCAGTATACGTATAAATATTAAACATTCATTAGCAATACTTCAACCCGTCTTTTGAGTGTACTTGAGATGCTTCATGCTTTCTTGCTGTAGATATTAGAATTATAAGCATTTTTTGAAATCCATTTCAAGCTCTTTATAATTCTTTTTGGGATGGGAGAAATTTTAGAGTTGGGTAGGAAATTTTTTGAGGGGAAAAGGGTTGTTCTGGTGTGAGTATTGTTAAAAATAGGGGCATCAAAATTTTAGGTGAGGTCTTGCTGTAAAAGCAGGAGGCTAAAGGCATTCGCAGGGGAGAGGTAGGAGGTCGTGGGGGGATTCGTGGGGTCCCTTACCATTGTTTAAAAAAATCGGTCGGTTTTTCGTGGTACGACTACATCATTTTTTGAACTATCGGCTAATACATATTTTTTATTATTTATGGACTTGGGGGGAAAAATTGTATGTGATACGTTTTCGTTTTAATCTGTCAGCGAAAGTTAAAAAAAAGTCACATGTCAACGAATGGAAAAATAAACATGTTCACGTTTTAATCAAAATTCCATCATTCTTTCACCGTCGGACGGAAACAATTGATAACAAATCTCATAGAATAATCCTTTTTTTTTTCTTTTTAAAAAAAATAAAATTAAATCCCTGTGAATAATACTTTTAAAATTAAAACGAATAAAAATAATAAGCCATGCCACTAATTAGCCATGGCTGCAAAGCTGGCCTAGTGGGCTTAGCTAGGCCATTAGCTTGAATGGTTTATTCTGGCTTAGCGCGAGTCTCAAAACCCGTCAGACTGTAACGATTTTCCTTTTACAAACTACAAACTCCCACATTACCGCTGTTAGCTAAAACACATACAATTTTGAGAGAAAGCACGATTTTTCAACAGATTTATTTCAGCCACGTGGGGATTTATCGAAATCCATTTTACCTGTAAAGAATCTCTTTTAAAATAAATATTCATTTGCGGGAAAGGGAAGAAACCCAAAAAAAACCTTCAGAATGTTTTAATTGTTCCACTTAGGGTGGCCGGCAAGAAAGCAAATTCAGGGGGTTTAATTAAAATATTTTCTGCGGTTTTTATTTGTATTCTCTTTAGTGTAGAATAATATTTAAGGGATTTTATAAATTTTAACAGTAGGATTTAGCTTTGGTTTATTATTTTTTATTTCTCTCTCTTTTCGTCTATAATCAGGTTTAACATGTGAATATTTTTTTTTGGAATTCATGATGAATTGTTACCAGGAAAATTTTAAATGATTGCTCGGGTTTTGTATGATGATGAATGAGTGTAATGGCTGGGGTTACAGTATACTTTGAAAAAATTACCGCAGGTCAAAGCAATTTTATAGTTTACATTAGTCTTGTTCCATTTAAAATATTATTCCACTCCATGAAAAATGTATTGAGAAGCGGAAAAGAAAATTCGATCGATATCATTTTTTTGACTCAAGAGCTCTGGCAGTATTTTCGAAATTTTGAACTGGCTTAATCTTGCACTGATGTAAGAACGAACTTTTGTTATTTGATTCATCAAAACTAAAAAGTGAAACCGCCATTTTCAAAACTAAAATTGTCGTCATTTTAACCCGTTTTTTAGTTTAAACATGAGACTAAACATTTCCGAACATGTCAAAACCTGCAAATTTTGTCCCTTTAACCGAATGTTAGTTACCAGCAGAGTCTTCGTAACAGAGTAAAACAAGTCTGAACTTGTTTGAAGCATATTGAATCTTGCATCGATTTGCAGAATCAACTTTTAGTGTTTGCAATTTTTCCAAACAAGTCTGAACTTGTTTAAAGCATGTTGAATCTTGCATCGATTTGCAGAATCAACTTTTAGTGTTTGCAACTTTTCAAAACAAGTCTGAACTTGTTTGAAGCATGTTGGATCTTGCATCGATTTGCAGAATCAACTTTTAGTTTTTGCAACTTTTCAAAACATCTGAACTTGTTTGAAGCACGTTTAATCTTGCATCGATTTGCAGGATCAACTTGTAGTGTTTACTACTTTTTAAAACAAGTCTGGAATTGCCAATTTTCGACTTCTTAGACAAATTTTGACTGTGGCAAACATGGCGCCCAAATAACTATCACTTTCGTCAGATTAAACGTAGAAAAATGTCCTTTCATTAACAACCCTTTCTTTTCACAATTTTTTACTAATAACTACCCCACCCGTCCTAAAATATGTAAACAAAACATTTAAAATAACATCTGGAACAATTATCTATGAAAATTGAGCTAAAGTTTTCGTGACAGTAATTTTACTTCTCTTAATACCCAAGTATAATTATCTGGTCCATTACACAAAACCTTTTACGATTATGGCGTTCGGTCTCCTTTTTTTTTTATCCTTTCCCCTCCGTTTCCCCCCCATCCTTTTTCTTCTGTTCCCCCTCCGTAATCCTTTTTTCGTTGCTTTCGCATTGTTCAATTTGTTCCTTCTTCTTTTGATGTGAAATTATTTACGACAAGATTTAAAATCCATTTGCGATGTACGAGTTTCAGACGTGATCTCGTCGCTAGCGTTAAATAAAAGAAGAAGAGAAGAGAGAGGATGGATGTGAAAAAAAAAAAGATTGAAAATCAATTACTGGCCGAACCTTTTTTCCATTTTTATATCCGATATTTAAATGAATCGAATGGGTTTACGTAAAACATTGCTTCCGGAGGTTAAAATCTGACACCGGATGAAAGCTCACGGTTCGAAAATAAAAATCACCTAATAAATTGCAAAAATGAATCTCAGAGAGGTGGGACATCAAGGACGGTAAGGGCAAAAAATCGTTCATTCGGCATTTCCTTTTTTTTTTTTTTTAAATAGTGTCGAGCAAGTGTTTTGGGAAATAATTTGAAGGAATATAGATATTTCAAGAGATAATTTATTCGTACCTTGCGGTGACGAATTCACATCTCAAAGAAAAGAAGGGGAAAAAAGGGATCGGAAAAAAAACCGTAATAAAAAAAGCTATTGATAGATAAAACGCAGATCTAGAGCTAAGGGAAAAAGTTGAAGAAAATTTCAGTACCCAGTGCAGTTTACGTCATCACTTTCTCCAGTTTTCGAGTCACTTACCTCACCCTTTTCTTGAAACTCGTCTCTACCTCGTTCTCCAGACCTTTTTTTTTTTAGTAATCAATTTAGAAAGTGTGAAAATATTTATCTAGCAAAAAAATTTCCAACTTTGTGGTAAATGCACGCACTTTCTTTCACGGGATTAACATATTCCAGAAATTCAGCCATTTTCTAAAAGGAAGAAAAAAAAAGAAGAAGCAAACGTCTGATAGGAAATAGAGATTTTATTCATAAGAAAGACGGTTGAATGGGACTGATAAATTATACGAGGACAGTCTTTGGCAATTTTTCATTGTAACTATGCGGTAATATTTAATCCTTTTGAAAATCCGAATTCAAATTCTTTTAAGCAGTTTAAGAATAATTACTAAGTCGGATTCATCAGCTTTGCAACTTTGTATTTTTTTTTTTTTTTTTCAAGAGGGAGTTTCTTTTTTTTATTTTATATATAAAAAAATTTCCTTTTAATGAAGTGCGCTTTGCAGCCACAGTTAAAACGTCTTTGTCTGGATTTTTTTTTAATAAGGATAAATGCTAATTGCTGTGATGATTAGTCGTACAATGCTTCATAATATGCGCTTGAGGTAGCAAGGCAGTTAAATTTCGAAATTCAGAATGTGTTCTCTTATAATATTCATCTTTATGGCCTTTGCTTGACTGGCAGCAAAACATATAGTGCATGGGCGTCATGTAATCCGATATTTGTGTAGCGAATGCCTGATCGATTCTTATTTTTTCCTTAAACAAAGACTCGGAAATATTATGCGCAAAGAAAACAGCGTATTTGAATTACTTACAAGCTCACTAATTGGAAACTTTATTCAGCTTCGTTGGAAACATCCTCGGGAAACTTTATGCCCACTCAATAAACTTCTACTTGGTTTAACTAGATGCTTCAGATATACTCTCTGATTTGCGGTTGGCTTGCCGGATATTAGGCATCCAACACGCCACGCAATTTTCTTCCACATTATCCGAGATCGTAGGAATTCTCTCTCTCTTTCTCCGGGACGAAAAAGAAATACATTCCTATCGCGCATCTACCTTTTATTATCACGACATAGCCTGTTTTAGAATGAAAATGATTAAATTTAATGACAGATAATTTAACTGCAGTCAAAATACTGTAATTAACTCCGCTCATTTAGCTTTCTTCTTTACCTTTCACAATTTGTGAGTTCTGCAAATAAAAAGCATTTCCCCATAAAATTTAATTTTTGTCTCTATTAAACTCGTTGTTTTGTTAATTGTTTTTTTTTTATAAATTGAAAAAAATGTGACGATTTTTAATGGATTAATCGATCAATTAAATCATGTCAAAGGTAAATTTTCATTAGTGTAATCGATATTTTGTTAGTTTAAACGAAAGACACTGTTCTCTGATCCTTACCCTGTTATATTATTCATTTTATGATTACTCTTGTTTTACGTTGGGAGAAATGCTGGAGCATACCTATCGTCTTTAAAGTTTTGCTTGAAGCTACAGGTGTTGCATTATGGTTTAAGATATTTTCCATCTTGAAGTTGAACAATGTAGAAGGATATTTTTAATATAATTATTGACAAACATTTTAAACTTACAGAGAATTAGGCGAAGCTCTTGTGCGGTTAATTTATTTAATGAACTTACAATGTAAAGTCGATTTAAAGCGTGAGTTAAGGAAGAAGTTGGGGACAGTTATAGGGTTCTTGTTTTGGCTTGTGAAAAACGGGTGGATTAGTATTTTATTGGCAAAAACCTGAAGAGACTGACGAACTTTCAGCCATAACAATAACAGGGTGACTTTTCCAAGTCATTGTTGGAGAAAAGAGATCCGTAGGCTCGCGGGACATCCGCTGATCACTAGTGTGATCAAGACACGTCGGCTTCAGTGGGCGGGACATGTAGCACGCTCCTCCCAGTCTTGGGCGATAATGCAGGTCTTCGATGGACGTCCTACAAGACCAAGATCTCTGGGTAGACCGCGGCTTCGTTGGAAGGACAACGTATCAAAGGTCGATTAGGGGTCCCCGAATGGTAAGCCGTCTGGAAGGGATCTGCAATGCAGCGATAGGGCTTCAGGTTCTGTAAAGATAGATAGATGATGATGAAGTTGTCCATACGGTTTCATTTAAATGGGAACTTTCAACAGCTTTGTCTGAAAGCATTCTTCTGCTTTTTATCAAGAACACCGCTTTCTGTTCAAGAAAATTCTTAGACAAAAGCTTTTGGGATCACCGTAAAAGTTTCACTAATCCGGATGAACAAAATTTACCATCTGGTTGCTGAATATTCTTCTTGTGGAAATTGCTGTGATACTATGAATTTTCATAATGTCTCACAGTTTCTTCTTCTTCTTTACGTGCGCCGCCTCCGCGTCGCAGATTGGCGATCGTCGTTGCTATTCGAACCTTGGATGCCGCTGCCCGAAACAGGGACGTGGCATCTAGTCCATACCAGACCCTTAAATTCCTGAGCCATGAGATTTTCCGTCTGCCTGGTCTTCGCTGGAATATATTATTAGGTGCATTAGGTAGGTATAGTAGGTTTTGGAGTGGATTGTTTTTTTGGTTTTCCGTCGACGTCAACATGGTTTGGTCTTGTCTTCGTTGTCAACTTCGTTTTGTCATTTTGTGAACGTTCAACCAATCTACGCTACAGATGCGCCATGCTAATCCACAACAGTCATTAATTCAATCAAATGACGCGGGAGCCACAAAAGTGTTCACTGCCTGTATTTTTCATTGCACAACACATGACCAAAATATTGGAGCTTCCGCCGCTTAACCTCAAAGAACACCTCCATCTCCTTGCTTATTCGAGTTAGCACCTCGGCATTTTTCACTCTATCGGTTCACGGAATGCGGAGGTAAAGCCACATCTCACAGCTAGTCTCTTTCAATTGAGGATTTCTAGAGACCAACGGAGCAAGACCGTAGATGAAACAGAAAGGATGTCGAGGGCAGGCGATGTCGAAAGACTTAAAAAATCATTTTAAGAATAGCCCAAAGCACAAGGAAAAATTCTCGAAAAATCACGCCTGCTATGATTTCAAATATTGTAGCCTCGATTTGCAGCCTTGTAAAAATAATGAATGGAGCTACTAGGGTTATGAAAAAAGTATATCTTTATTAATGCAGACCAGACATTGTAATGAATATGATGCCGTCAATGGGTCGCTGAAATTGTTTGCACCCAGTTTAAACTATGTCATATATGACACGTACAATGAGTTTTTACGTGCTCGGAATCGGTACAACCCTTACGAAAAAGAATTTGTAAATTATACAAATTCGTTATGAAATATTTATGAAAAAGTTACAAAGTGTACAAAACTTTCGTAAAATTTACAAATTTTTTATAAATTCCTAAATTTATAAAAAAAAATTTACAAAAAATTTATAACCTATTTATGAAAAAGCAACAAATTTATTTTAAATTATCAATCATAAAATTTTTATGAAATAAACTTCACAAATTATTTATGAAATATTTAAAAATAATTTGTAAACATGTTGTACAATTTATTTTTTATTATTTAATTTACAAAAAATTTATGAACTGGTTACAAATCAAATTTTATGAATTGTCGCGATAATTATTTTTACCATAATTTGACGAATAACTCGCGATTATGCTTGTAATAATAAATACTTGAAAGGGGAGAAGGTAAAGAACAAGGAACAAGAAAGAAGAAAAAAGAAAGGAAGAAGAAAGAAGAAGGATGAAGGAAGAAGAAAGAAGGAAGGAAGGAAGGAAGGAAGAAGAAAGAAGAAAGAAGGAAGGAAGGAAGAAGGAAGAAGAAAGAAGGAAGGAAGGAAGAAAGAAGAAAGAAGGAAGGAAGAAGAAAGAAGGAAGGAAGAAGAAAGAAGGAAGGAAGAAGAAAGAAGGAAGGAAGAAGAAAGAAGGAAAAAGGAAGAAGAAAGAAGGAAAAAGGAAGAAGGAAGAAGGAAAAAGGAAGAAGAAAGAAGGAAGGAGGAAGGAAGAAGAAAGAAGGAAGGAAGAAGAAAGAAGGAAGGAAGAAGAAAGAAGGAAGGAAGAAGAAAGAAGGAAGGAAGAAGAAAGAAGGAAGGAAGAAGAAAGAAGGAAGAAAGAAGAAAGAAGGAAGGAAAAAGGAAGAAAGAAGGAAGGAAAAAGAAAGAAGAAAGAAGGAAGAAGAAAGGAAAAAGGAAGAAAAAAGGAAAAACAAGAGAAAAAGGAAGACGAAAAAGACAAAAATTAATAAAAAAGGACAAAAAAAATGAAAAGGACAATGAAACTGGGAAAAAGTGTTGCAAGTCAAAAATATTCTAAGTTCATGACTTTGTAATTGAACTACCCAAATTTTCACTCTTATTCTCAACTGAAACAGTAGTGTAGTCGGTAGAGAGTAAGACTTGTAACTCAAAGGACTGAGGTTCGAATCTCAGTTGATGCTTAATTTTTTTTTAGATTATAAAAAAATTAATTGGAAACTTTGTAAAAAAAATACAACTTCGAATTCATAAACAATTCATAAAAAATTTACAAATAATTTATAAAAAATTTGTATCAAAAGCGTCCCAATTTTTAACAAATCCAAATTTATATTTTTTTTATAAATTTTTTACAAACTTTTTTTCGTAAGGGAAGGCACGGACTAGACGTTTAGGCCGCTACAGAAAATATATGCATGGAACACAAGCTGTTGCATGTAGCACTTTTATTAACGATTGTGCTTAACAAAAAAAAACTATTGGATAAAAAACGACTTATCCGCAAGCAATTAGATTTTTACATCTTTAAAATGAAAACCATGACCATGAAAGAAAATTCTGAATACAGCTCCTTCATCTAAATTTTCCAAAAAAAATGGTTTTCCTAAAGCTTAAAATTGTTAACTTCAGCACTTCTGGAAATATCCCGGTTTGACTCGATTGAATTTAATGTTTGACGTTGCCAAGTCGAGCAATCCATACGACATAGCGACCGACCCAGCGTAGATAGAGTTAGTTTCTTTATCCTTGTCAAAATTTTACCTTTAAACGAGAGGATTTCCCTCGTAAAAAAATACGTGCGCGAATATGGAGACCTTTTAAGAGGAAAAGTAGTTTCATATAATAAAGTTTTAAAAATGATGGAAAACGGTCACTTGGGAATTATTCGTTTCCGAACCATCACTCATTTCTATGAGAACAAAAAAGAAGGAAAGAAACTAGGGCTATCTATCTCTCTTCCTCTCATCTATAAATCAAACGGTTCCGTTGCCACGGTAACGAGAGTCACTAACCATCCTTTTGTATAAGCTAAACGTTGGTTCGGAATGGAAATTCAGCAATACAAGGGTTGTATCCGAGATCCACGACCTCACGTTCTAACTGTATTTACTGCGTTCGTCAAATAATTCATATGGGAGCCAAAATAAAACCATAATTTTACATGTTAGTTTGCATGTACTTTTTTCCATCGTTTTTTTTTTTTCGGTTCAAGTTTAATTTTGTAAGAGTTAACGTTTCGATTTTAGATTTTTTTCAGGGAGGAAAAGCGCAGTATTGGTTAAAAAGACGTTAAAAGCAGACGTAACCGCTATCGCGGTTTTGTTTTAATAAAACATACCATACCAATCAATTTTATCAGCATTATAGCATACCTACAGGGGTTGTTTGTATCGGAATTATTCCCGCAATTGATAGCCTATGTTAACCGAAGAAATTTTCAAGACTCGGCCGCAAAATGTGGACGGGAACGTTGATTTAACTCAAAATAATCGATTTAATGTGGCATGGGAGTGTTAAGGAAGAACTTTTAATTCTGAAACGTTTCCCTCCCCAGAACTCCATGAATTTTCTTTTTAGTTTAGGTAGTTTCCGTTCCGCCAAGCTTCGAAAATCCATCGAAAGTTTATTTTCTTTGCTGAGTTAGCTTCAATCGGTCAATTGATGTTTTTGCAGAACTATTGCTCCATCTCGGATTCTCCTCCACATAGCCAACAACCAGAAACTAAAATTTCAAACCGAAAAACGAAGTCGTTTTCGAAAAATCAGGGAAAGACGCGATTTCAATCCATCCCGCCAGCCTTTTGCTGTTAAAAACATAACGACTCTTTTTTGAAGGCGTAAAAACTAGAGACTTGCTCTCCACTGGCGCCTCCCGACAATTTATTGGTCACTAGGCATTCTTCATTGGTACTGAGCAGAGCAACCACAATCACCGCCGCTGTGGAAGATCAGAACCCGTGCAGCGTCCCTAAGTTAGCATTATTGTCGCTCGCAACTATGGACAAAAGATACCAAAATTCGGTATATGAACTTTATCTCATTTACTTTTGGAGGAGCCACATCCTGTCTAACTCCCACCTAGACAGCCTAATGGAAGTTGGACACTTTAATGAGTCGTCTGCTACATACTGGATCGCAATTCGCAATCCTGAAAGCTCCCGCCATGATGGCGAATACCAAAGTTTTTACCAACTGGGTACAGCAGTGAGGTGTCGTTATGTCCGGGACAACATTGGTTGGTCGACGTCGTGCAGCTGTCTCTCTCAAACCATTGTTGTCTGGAGTAGAGGCCCAGACGAAAAAAAAATTGTCGAAAACGCCCACAAAGTCAGAACGAGCTATCCTGTTAAAAAAATCATCAGGCTGAATACTTAGCTGACGAAGCAAACATGGCAGCTTCCACAACTGTAAATGGCGGCCCAGTATATACCAGACGACTCACCGAAAGCGTCTACTCCGTATTAGGCTCCTTAACTCCCGCCATCTTATGATAATTCGTTTTCCTGTCATTGAGCAGGAGTTCAAACCTCGAACCATAATCCAACAACTCAGCTGGACTATCCTCCCTAATCTTAATTGCACCATAAAATAAGTCAACGTCCCTATTGCCTTGTTAAATCAAAGATGGTCAATATCGGTCCTCATTGTATTGAAATTCAATTACCTCAAATCCATTTATCTCCTCCTGTCATCTTGGTGCTTAACTTTTGTTCGTCGAAAAGCGATTATGCAAGACGGTTGAACCGTTCCAGGTAATTTTCTTTTTTAAGCGAAAAAGACTTTCTCAGGCCACGCATGTCTTTGGTTTTATAATCCCTGCCGCATCTGAATCTGTCAAAATCAGACTCATTAAACGAGACATTTTTCATTCCTTCCATCATTCATCATTTTCCCCCCATCTCCTTATTAAAAAACATCATTGCTACTTTTTTTTTTGCTTTGCTTTAAGTAGTGTATAAAAAGATTTTTTTTCAGTGCTTTTTTTTTGTTTGACAAGACAAAAGACCATTTATTTCTGCCGGATAATATTTCAAGAGGCACTAGAAATGAAAAACACATGTTTGTGGATTAGTTTTCTCCCTTTTTATATATATATATACAGTATATAGAGACGAAATAATATATAAAATACTCAAAGTTAGGAGGGTTTAGACGGGGGAGAAAAAAAATAATCTTTCGATCCTCTTTTCCTCTTATCTACCGTCAATAGCTTAATATTTGTTTGAAATTCCTTTTCGTTTATCAGATTTTTTCGTTTTTCGAAATATTAGAAACTGCTGTTGGGAAATTCCCGCATCCAAAGAGAAATAGTTACTTAAGAGTTTTTCTAACCCGCAGAGAACAACCGCGTTTCGTCCTTGTAGAAATTTTTTTCTTTTAGAACAAAATTTCATTGAGGGAAATGACTTTTGCGTTTTAAGCAACGTTAAACGATACAAAATGAAAGAACGTTTATGATGGCCATATATTATTTGAAAGTAACGCAAAAAAATGTAATGATGAACAATAGCTAAGCACGCATAGTTAAAACGAATGCGTAGAAATCGGCAGGGGCGGTGAGAGAAATTTTAAGCTCAAGAAGCAGCTAAGTTTGTAAAGTTGTAGAAATTTAGTCCAACTGGGGCCCCTTTGGCGGAATTTGGAGATTCGAAGACTTATTGTCCAACCGGAAAGAGGGATGGAAAGATCAATGTCTACGGGACCGCTTTCGCAATGAGGAATAATAAGGTTGCGGACTAGGGCCGATGATGTTGCGCAACGCCTTGCAATAGCTAAGTGGCAATGGGCAGGTAGGGTGACCGGTGAGGCATGTTTTGCCTTGCTCAAGGAATGGCGTCCTTGCCCTGTGGTGAGCTCCCTTCTCAGGGTTATGTGTTAGTGGAGGGCAGCAGCTTCGCTTATACTGACCTAGGGCTAAAGATGGTAGTAGTGGGCAAGGCCTAGGCTCAGATACCGGGAGGCAGAGTTGGATTAATGGTATGGCTCCCGTACTGCGATGTGGAAGATTCTGGAAAGTCACCACATTATTTGATATTCCTAGTAAAATCAACAATGGTTGGCCATGATCGCAGATCTCCGAAGACAAGCGGGCATTTAAAGAAGAAGAAGAATGGGCAGGTCGTGTCGCCAGGGAAGATCCGGATAGGGGGACAGCACGAATAGTAAGGTGGAGACCTCGAGCGTCAAAAAGAAGTGTCGGTGGGCTACAAAAGAGTTGCACGTGTTGCACGTGCTAGCACTGACGCGGGGATTAACCGTCCCAACAATTCCTAGGCACTTGGAAAGGCCATGGTCGAGGTGGGAAGACTATCACTACTGAATGAGTGTAGGTCGTGCGGAGGTGCCAGAACAAAGGAAAGTGGCCCAGGATAGTAGGTCTCCGCATGGTTCACTGCTGGCTCACTACCAAGGTAGTGCGCTTGAAGCCCTTGAATTAGTAAGTTTCTTTGCTGAAATGCAACCATTACATTTTAACTTATCCTATTCAAGGTTGATTATTTTAATACTTCCACCCCTTTCGTTCACTTTTAGATACTTCAAAACAGGATGAAAAATTATACCGTGAAATTTCTATATTCGACTAAATGGAGGTAATCAGAGGTGTTATACGAATCGAGGAGGAAACCCTTCCATTTGAAAAATTTTGTTTGACGTTAAAGGGATTGCTTCGTTTTCGATTTTCTTGAATGGTTTGTAGCTTCCGCCAAAGCCTTTTTTCCTCTCCGTAATAGTTACAGGGTTTCCAGTTTTGCTCGGCTTTTAAACACAGAAAGGAATGCTTTTTGCCTTATCCTCTGACTCTTCCATCTTGTTATATTAGATCCATTTTACGATCTTCATGTAGGAAACGAGGATTTCCCCGAAACTGAGTTGAGAATTAAATAGTTTCCAGCGAAAATTAGTTTTCGTTTTATCATTACAAAATCAAAGCTTTATTGTAGAAGCATTTATATTAACTAGTCCTTGATGCTTTTCAATCGGTTGGACACATTAAAATAGCCCCAAGGTTGGAATTCCGAAGGAAAATCAATCCCATGGAGATTAGGGTCAGTTAAATAAGAAAAGCGATCAACTTCAGGGGATAGGCCTATAAGTCTCTCGGAAATTGATAGAAGGATCCCAAGGACGTCCAATTAAACGTTCGAATCCCTTTCGCCGAGTTCATCTTGCAGTTTCGTAATTACGTTAGTTAAATAATATTCTCCCGATTGTCCATTGTGTTCCCACCCTTGTTTGAGTAATACACACGCGCTATCTCTTCTTGGCCTTGGGATCGTTAACATTCGAAGAGGAAAATGTACACCAAACGTTAGTGGGAGCATTAGGAAACCGAGAAGATTATGCCGGCTTTTGATTTAAACCTTTTAATTAGACGTCACCCAGTTGAACTTTTAAGCTCCTTTCCTGAAACGGTAAACGGTTTTTTCTCAAGATTTTAAAATTAGATTTTTTTAAAGAAAAAATTTTTCTCGGTATGGATTTTGTTTTTTGAGATGTGGGAGTAAAAAAATTTTAAATATTGAGGTTTAGGAGTTGTGCGTTTTTAGCATGGTAGCAAGCTTTGCGAATTGCTGATCGCCAAAACTCTATGACTTCTCCAAATTTCAGTCCGGCCACTTCCAATTAAAAATCAGACCGTCATATTGATTTTGATTGAAATTTTATTTTCGAATTCAAAATCAGCGATCCCTTAAACCTTAAAGAACGAAATAACATCAAAATCAAAAGATTTTACTTGAAATAGGCAATGTATATGCAGTCGTGTATCACTGGTTGCATATTCACAATTTTGTAACTTCATTATTTTTGGCGCTATCGAGCATAGCACTTCACAACCTCTTATTTAATTATTTAAAGTAAAGTTTCTGTTAATTTCAAACGTGCTCTGAGCAAAAAAATTGAATTTTTTTTTTGAAAAAATTTTATTGGAGAATTTTGCTGGATGAGGAAAGCTATGTCGAAAGCATATGGAAATGTTTGTGCAAGGCTTATGTCGAAACCGATTACGTGGTTTTATCTCTTGCATAGGAAGCACCTAAAAGGCTAAAATGAGAGGCTTTATTTAATCCGTCGAGATGATGCTTTGCTTTTCCAGGAATTTTAACAACCTTCCCATGCGCATCCCCGGTTCAGCTTTCATACATCCTTACACATTTGCAACCCAAACAAAAGATACACCTACGCTCTATAATCTGTAGCCTTTTCAATAATGTCAGTCAATGTGATCTAGATAATTCGTTATTGACTTAATTAGCGAATGGATATGATTCCGGGATGAACGACCCTATATTTAAGGGTGCTACGCCTCTTCTCATATTAATTCCTTTCAATTCAAAGAATTTCAAAATTAAAAATTTAAAAGCTCAATTGACTATCAATTGACTTTTTTTCCCCCTAGAAATTTTCATTTTTGATTCCATATCAATCACACATTATGCAAACTTGATTTCATATTAAACTCATAGATGCATGCAGATTAAATTAAAGTTTAAAAAATATGTTTTGCTTGTGAGGAACTTGTGTGATGGGAGATCATTTTATGAAAAAAAAGTTTATTTTTTTTTTAATAAAAATTGGGAAAAACGCAATTTTAGAAAGTTACCTTAGACGGCTGCCATGAATTTAACGGTTTAGTGATTTCTAATCAAAAATTACAAATTTGGATTGCTTTCAATCAAATAAAGCTATTCTGACGTATGTTGAAATTTGTTTTTTTAGCGGTGAAAGGCTAAAAAAATTTCTTTTGAAGCGGCAGGTATGAAGGTTTCAGTAAGGCCGGCGGTCGGGGTGCACTGACCCTTTGTAAAGGTGATGGAGCTGTTTATTGTAGTCTCCTGTCAGGTTGATTTTGTCAAAGTTGACACTTTTATAACTTTATTTGTAGGATTTTTTAAAACGAAATCACACATGGATTAGTATGTAGACTATTAAGTGCAAAAGTAAGTTGGTGATCATTTGATCTGAAATGTTGAAGCATTGTGCAAAATTATTTTTCATGAAATTTTGAAGAAATTATGACCGTGTCTGTGGCCGGAATTCATCATATTGTTCAACTTATAGTTTATTGATTTTTACTAATAATTTTATTTTTTTTCTTTCTAGGTAAGTTCAAAATCTAATATTCTGTGATCTTCCTTGATCAAGCGGTAGGGGTGAGATTTATTAAAATGAGTTTTGAAGGTAAAATTTTCCAAAAACGAAGAGCAAAACTGACAAAGCTTAAGTGCCAAGGAATTCGATCATGGTAACGTTCGAGGGCTTTAGCCCTAACAAATTTAGATATGATATCGTTCTTCAAACTTTTTAGTAGAAAGCAGGCGAAATTTCGAGGCGCTAAATCCAGAATTTTCGATTTTAAATATTTAAAGTGTTTCCGAGTGGCCTGCTTAAACTAACTCCTTAAAGGTATCAACAGGGCTTTACATGAATTATCTGATCCTTTCGGCTTAAAAACTCCTTACAACGCTTCTGTTTGCAATTGAATTCACTCCTTTCAAACCATTTCCTAACTGTGTCACGTTTAGACAAATGCCATAGTCAAATGTAAAAAAAATCACTTCTACTTCTTCCCTCAACCGGAAAATCTTCCATTTTTAAATACCGAACTCAACAAACAAAAATAAAAAAAACTATGGGAGCCAATAAAAACCTTGTTGCCCTGGAAAAAAAAACAGAGATAGATTTAAAAAAGAAAAGAGACGAAGAGAAAGAAAGCGAAGGTGTAAAACAAATCCGAAAACGAGTTGATTAATCAAAGTTTTGTAAGAAAATCAAAGCAGTGAAAAGTTGTGTGTATAAAGATTAGAAAAACGATGATTGCGAAGAAAACCCGAACCCGAAAAGGGAGAAAAGGGAAAAAAACCGGGAATAAAAAAGATTTTCCCCCCTATTTTGACTAAGCTTTAATTGCAAAAACCGTTAAAGAACAAAAGTGGCGACTTCATCGAATTTCATTAACTGTTCCCTTCGAACATTTGCAAAGAACAAAAGCTTTTTTGGCGTGGTAACCCTAAAATTAAATTTTAAGTAAACAAAAGCCAGTTAAGTCCTTACATTTCCCGAATTATCGTGTTTCTTCTTCTTTATCTTTTTTTTCCCCCTTCGAATTTCCTTTTTTTTTTTTTTTTTTTCATTCTCCTCTCATCGATTATATGTAATCAAATCGTATTTCTCAGGCTTTTCGAGTTAAGGATTTACAAGAATCAATGCCCGTAGGAAATCGCTGAGTTTTCTTTTGGTTTTGTGACGTAGTGATTGTTAAATAAAGGAGATAAGTCGTTAAAAAATGTTTGGCTAAAATAAGTTCAACGGTTTCTAAAGCATGATTCCATTAATTATTTCGAACTTTATCATTGAGTTTGGTGTTAAGGATACGGAAGGATTATGTAGGCGTAAAAGGTTTTGTAAATTATCAGATTTGAGATTGGTATTCATGAAATTAGATTCTACCAAGATTTGTGAAGATCATATTTCTAACTTGTTGGTTATACTTTTTAAAAATGGCGGAGTAAAGTTTAAAAATCGTAATTTGGTTGATTGAAAACTCCTTAGCTTCCATTTTTCCTAAGCCAGTTCGAGACCCATGACTTGAAATCAAAGCAAAAACAAGATGAAATCTTGCCTTGCGATCAATGAAGCAGAGACAAATGTTATTTGTAAATCAAAATTCGTAACTAGTCCAGGATGAGAGAGTTTATACAAGGATGCCGTCATGTAAAAGTTTTATTTAACACATTTTGATTTTACATTAACTTCTATTTTTTTAACTCAGACTTCCAACAGAAACACGGCCATATCGATTTTCTGACTCGACGAACGCTGCCACCACAATTTTTATTTCATGTTTAGCTAATGCAAAATTAAGTAGACAGTTATTAGACAATCTGGAATATATTTCGATTAGCTACCAGGAATCTAGATTAGTGAAGATAGAATCATTTTTTTTTGCTCGATCTTTCTGAGAAGTCTGGCGGTTGTTGTTAGCCATCACTGTTTACTGTGATGCCTGCTGCCTCTTGTCGATTTTATTAGCGTTTTCGCTTGTAGCTATAATCCAATTGCTCATTTGATCGGTAAATCTCCTTTCCCACACTTCATTGCCTCTCTCAATCTTCTCATTTAAGACTTGGTTTCCCTTTCGAATTTTGTGGTTGCCTTCTTGAATTTCATTTCCATTCTGACAAGAAACGTGAAAACATTTCTTGATGTAGGTCAAATGCTTTTTCGAGATATCATGCCAGTTTGTTAAATCAAGCTCAGAATTAGTTTCCACATCATTGTATTACTATTTTCTTGTACTTTTATCCCATGTTTTTTTTTCCTTTTTGTAATGCCTTTTCATTTCAAAGTTGATGGGCAGGACAACAATCAGCAATGATTCCAATTTTTGATGGCAGAGAAACAAGTGACAAGAAAGATTCATCGCATTATTGACGGAGATCAGGCACCCATTTTCTTTGTTATTTTTTGTCTTTTCTTCGTTTGACTCAGCAGAAGGTTAAGAAGCCTAATCCTTATCCTTTGAAGACATAAATCCTATTCTTATTCCTTGCCATGTTTTAAACCATTTCCTTCGAGTTATCGAATTATAAAGCAGCGATCGGTTGTCTGACTGACCATGTAAATTTTGTTGACGACATTTACAAGATTGTCGACGGCATCTATAAGATTTTCGATGACATCTATAAGTTTGTTGACAACATTTATAAGTTGACGACATTTATAAGATTGTCGATGACATATAAGATTGTTAATGACATCTATGGTCCGTCCAAAACCTAAAGCAACCTGGAATTAAAAGGGAATATGTGGAAAACTGCTCCCCATTTTTTTCCTGCACCAGTTGAGAGATCGGGAAAAATTGAGCAAATACATTTTAACATGCCCTGTGACCATAAATTTTTTCGAAATTTTGGGGAAACGCTAACAACGATTCGGAAGGATAGCTATGAGACAAAACGAACTATCTCGAGATTGCTTTAGGTTTTGGACGGACCATAAAAGTTTGTAAACAACATTTTTAAAATTGTTGACGACATTTATAAGTTTGTCGACGGCATTTATAAGATTGTCGACGGCATTTATAAGATTGTCGACGGCAACTATAAGAATTTCGATAACATTTATAAGATTTTCGACGGCATCTATAAGATTTTCGATGACATTTATAAGATTTTCGACGGCATCTATAAGATTTTCGATGACATATAAGATTGTTAATGACATCTAAAAGTTTGTAGACAACATTTTTAAGATTGTTGACGACATTTATAAGTTGTCGACGACATTTATAAGATTGTCGATGACATATAAGATTGTTAATGACATCTACAAGTTTGTAGACAACATTTTTAAGATTGTTGACGACGCGACATTTATAAGTTTGTTGACGACATTAATATGTTTGTTGAGAACAACTCATGTGCAAATCGCTATTACGATTGCCAATTTCCGTCAAAAGAAACGACACTCAAAGACGTTAAATACTCGAAAAAAAAGTATAAAAAATATTTCTAAAAAAAAATATTGGACTAAAAATAATAAGTCATTAATAATGTATAAAATGTCACTGCGGTGGACACTTGTCATAATCTTGCCGTAAACATGACTTTTCTTCCATGTCGCTCAATTTAATGTATTGGTTTTTCACCACACTCGTCGTCATGTCACTCGCCACTAATTATCGCGTAATCGATCCCGCATCAAACCCGATTTTTATTCATACATTTTTTTTCCAACCCACCACGAACAGGTTCGATTGAAAAAATATAAAATCATTCTCCTCACATAGTTGCTCTACCATTTTTCTTTCGAAAATATTTCCTTTTTTCAAAAAAAAAAGTTTGTTCTAACCCACCTTTTTTTTCTCTCTCTCGTTCCATTGAAATAACGCCGGGTTGCGAAAAATTAAAAACTTTTTCCCTCTCTTCCCCTTTCCTTTAGCAGACTTCTCAAAAAAAGGTTAATTTAATTAATCTTAGCGATGAATCACCGTCAGGACGTCAGGTATGGTGAAAATCTGTGTCTGCTTTTAATAAAATGATTATATTGAGTGAGATCGATTAAAGGGAACTTCTGACTAAAAAACTTTCTCGAAGGAAAAAAAATTTAGCCTACTAAAAAAAAAAAAAAAAAAATCAACCGTGCTGTAGAATTTTTTTTTCTACGCAAAACCCGCGAAGACGAGAATTTCAATCGGGATTGAAATGAATGAAACTTTTGGATTAAGAATCACAGCCGTAATAAGTACAAGTCATTTGCTTTAATAATTAAGATCCGAAAAGTTTTTAATCTTTTTTACATTTTAACCCATTTTATATAAAGCTTTAGTTAAATTATTAAAATAAAAAAAAATAATATTTAATAGTCTGCTTTTAAAATTATATCTCGGGAAAACTAAAACCCTGCCCGCTGACTTTGACATTCGTAATTTAGTGCTAGAAAATGGACAAACCCCCGATAAAACTCGACAAAACAATTAATTTAAAATGATACGCTTGTTTTTGACTGACGAAAAAAAAAAATCGAATGTGCATTTGAAATTATTATTATTATTTTATTTGGTTTAATGATATATCGTTAAAATGCTTTTTCAAAATTACAGCCCTCGTTGTCATTCTAAGCATACCTTCGAGGATCATTGCGTTGGAGGAAGAAGGGGAAGGTTTTAAACGAAAATGGGGAGAAGCAAATTTTAACTTTCAAAATAGGTCAAGTTTTAACGGAAATAAAATACGGAAAATCGGATTTTTTCCCCCTGGTTTTTGAAAAGCGTAAAATTAGGAAATAAAATATAAGAAACAATAGGTTTGGAGCAAAAAAAATTACAGTGAAGTTTTCGATTTTTTTGGTATGAAAGATCTGCATTATTTTATTTTTTTTTTTCCTTCAAAGCTTTACGGTCTTCACAATAATGATGACGTTGAGTTCTTTTCAAAAGTAGAATGACATTAACAAATGGCCAACGAAACGGAAGCCGAATTATTTGTTAAACAACAGCGGAACAATGCGATACCGCTTGCATAATGATGCTAATATTTGATTATTGCTGAATGGGCGTTTATATTAATAATCTCTTTATTTCTTTTGAGAGAAAACATACAGAGCGAAAGTAGTGGATTTGAAATTCGAATTCAGGAATTTTGAACTCTGCCGTTTTGGGATTTGACATGGGGGCAAGCATTTTTTATAAGCCTTTTGGAGGCGGCCGTAAGCGTAATGTGAACATCCTTGTGAGCCTTGCAGGGCTCTAACTAAAGCTTGTAAGAATCACTATTCCTGCCTTGAAAATGTGAGCCGTACCTGGCCGCGCCGACCTATGACCTAAAATTGTTAGGTTGGGTCAGCCTAAGGAAATTTAAGGCCAGACTTTTAGCTTCGCTACTGAAATCTTCTCTAATTTTTCATTTTCTTGCCATACAGCCTCCATTTCAATCCTTTAAGTCTCCATGTTTCAAAATAAACAACCGTTTTGTTTAGTGGCATGATATTCGCTCGCCACGTTTCTTCGATGTAATGATAAAATAAATAAAACTTTGAAGCTTACTTGGGAAAGTCACTCATCAACGACACTGTATAGTTTACACACTTTAAAACGGATCTTGTTTGTTAGCACAAGCTTTTTCGTTAGCATAAACAAAAGCTTTAGAACATTGCTGAATTTTAAAAATAAGTTAATTGCCGTCGCGTTTCAGTTTATTTTCTTATACATTTATGAGGCTTTGGGAGAAAGAAGAATCAAGCTGTAAAATTTTTTGCTTTACTCTGTCAACTGCGACAGCATATTTAATAATGGCGATTTAGAGATTGAAAAGAGTTTAAAAACGCTTCGCTGTAACTTTTTGCAGGCTAGCTTGAGGGTGTCTGGCGGTAGCCGCTTTTCAGGTTGACGTTTGCGGCCTTGTTTTGGGGTCCTAGGAAGAACGTAGAACGGATTCTACAAGAATCCGGTATTTACCCCTATTTTCGGAATTCGATAGAACTGCCCCGGTCTTCTTAGAATCTGAGCAGTTCTATCGAATTCCGGTTTTAACTGATTTTTGGAAGTCATGGTTTCGGATTCTGGTAGAATCCGTAAAAATAATATGTTTGCGGAATTTGATAGAATTGAAAGGTCAATGAATTTTATCAAGGGACAGTAAACAGGTACAGTTTGGGGCTCAGTGACCTTATCGATGTTTTTGTGCTTTTAATACAGGCACACAACATATGCGCCCCGCACGTTAGTGTAAGAATTTGCTACAGTATATCACCCTCTAAGTAATGAATCACAGATCTTTTACTAAGACCGTGGTTAGCTCGAAAAAAAATTTTAATTTTAATAATAGTCTTTGCCAAAAAAATTTTATCTTCTATGTCCTGTATTCTCCTGAATTTCTATGTCCTGTTTTAAGGTTGAAAACTTTCATTCGAAATTCGATTATTTCAAATAACTAATTACTAGGAAAATATATGTCCAGACTCAAATTCAAGAAAAAAAATTAAAAGTTTTTTTCCAAAGAGGAAAAGTTTTTTCCAATGAAAATAAGAGTTTTTTCCAAAGCTTTTTTTAAAAGTCGGCCTTAGACAATTTTATTTTCAATTCTATCAAATTCCGCAAACATATTATTTTTACGGATTCTACCAGAATCCGAAACCATGACTTCCAAAAATCAGTTAAAACCGGAATTCGATAGAACTGCTCGGATTCTAAGAAGACCGGGCAGTTCTATCAAATTCCGAAAATAGGGGTACGGTACCGGATTCTAGTAGAATCCGTTCTACGTTCTTCCATAGACCCCTTGTTTTGCCACGGAAAAGACTTCAAAGTTACAATAGAAAATATTTTATTGTTAGATCTAGGAGGGAAAAAGGGCTTCCCCTTTTATTATAAATTGGATAAAAAAGTACGCTGTTTTAGGATCCTCCGACTTCCGGAAAAATTAAGAAAAACTGTCTTTTTTTTCTGTTTTAGACCGAAACCGGAACTCGGTCATATTGATTTTCTGACTTACACCGCTGCCACCAAATTTCCGTTTTCAATGTTTATCTTATTGAAAAATGAAGGAGGCAGTGAATCAATCAGTAAGTCACTCTGAATTGTATCTTGGCCAGTTAAGGGCAGGCTAAGATAAAAAAAATTAAGTGAAATTCACTTCAGGTTAGGTGCAGTTAGGTGAAGTGCACATAGAGTTGGGTAAGGTTAGGTGAAGTGTACTAGGAGTTGGGCAAAGTTAGGTGCTTTTGCAATTCGGTACGTTTGGGCAAAGCGCATTTCAACTTGAACAGGATTTATTAATAGGCTACTTGCATGAATTTTTAAAACGTCATTAACCGGTTATTAAGTTCTTATTTAAGGTATTTCAAGAAAAAATCGATCAAGAAAATCTTATTAAACAGGTAAAAATTCAATTTGAAGTTCAAATTATAGAAAGCCCGCCAAAAATCACCATACGCCATGTTTGAGCTAATGACATCACAACTGAGTTGAATCCTTTCATTTCATTGGCTGATTTTTTGCGCGCGAAAATCCTACCAATAGGAACAAAGGATACGACTCAGTTGTGACGTCATAAATTCATGGTTGGTTTTTGGCGGGCTTTCTAGAATTTGAATTTCAAAGCAAATTTTTCGGTATTTAAAATGTTTTTTTTTTATGATTTTTTTTTTTTGCTACGTCTTCATTATTAATCGAAGAATTTATATTAATAATATATTTGCGATTTTAAAATTTATACAAGTTGCCTATTCCATCCGCTGATGCAAAACGTTTTCTGCAAATCTGCAAAAACAAATTTTTGCTCTTAACTGCGACTCAAATACTGTAGATCTGCAAGGCTCTATTCATAAAACAAGACTTTTAATTTTTTTCGATTTCCCGCGTTTTTTTTTAAAATTATTTTTTTACCTCCATACAAAATAAAACTCGGGGTTTGATTATACTAAAAAGATCTTACCTCCTCAAGTTTATTGCGACCGGCGGTGCGCCATAGAAAAATGGTTCTGCTCTGAGAACAGGCAACAGCAAGGAATACGAGAGAATGACCCCCGCCAAACCTCCTTCCTTCCCCAGTGGGAGAGGTAAAGGGGTCGCGGGTTCGTATTTAAGAGAGAAGCCTCTTAATGACTTTCTAGATCCTTGTCGTTTTCATTTTAATGTGAATTTTTTTCCCTTTTGCTTTAGCGTTGTTTATCTAAATGCGATTTTTCATTTTTTTTTTTTTCCCCCTCGTCTTCTGCGAATCGGATTTCTTCTTCTTTTATAGACTCTTCTATTCAAGAAACGAAAAAAAGTAATTTAGAAACACTTTATAGCTCGTTTGATGGCAGCTTTTTAGCATTGGTTAAATCTCCTCCAGCCCTTTTCACGTTTCTCAAGCGCCATAATTAATCATAAAATAGTGCGAGGAATTTCGTTAAATGGCCCCATTAAAGAATGTGTAATGCTTTCAAATAAGTCAACCCCCGGCCGATTTTTCAAGGTCCTGATTTATTTTCTTGGCCCCAAAAATTCTTAATTATGTTTTCGCTAAAAATAAACTCGGGGATCCTTTTTAAAGTTTCTGAAAATCTCCGTTTTTAATAAAACAACAATGAAGGTATAATTAAAAATGAAATACGGCTAGGTGAAAATTTTCAGGCTCGGGCAAAAAGGGGGAGCTCCAGCCACTTAACATAAAACAAAAGAGAAATTAAGATGATTTTTCCGTATATGCAAAATATCCAGAACGTAACATATTTTGGCATTTAAATTTTAATAACCTCGTTGAATTGTTACAAAGTTTGTATATCCCCAAGTTGAACGGCACACATCTGAGTTTTCTACTTAAATTTTCATATGGCAAACTCCCCGTCAAAGTGAATAAAGTAAGATGTGAGTTTATGAACGTGTTTGCTTGCGATTTGACATTTCGCAAGATACAGTAGTCGCCTTTTCTCCGCGACCTGAGATTCCTGTGCGAAATGGGAGACAGACGGAAATAAAACGTTCTAAAAACTCAGTCATGTGTGACGTTTATGGAGTCTTATATATGTGTGATCTTTTCTTAAAAGTTGGAAGAAAACAATCTTGAGATTTGCTATTGTTGACTATGGGGGAGAAAAAGGAAAGGATCTATTTTAGATGATGCGAGAATATATTTAAAAATATCCCGAGAAGATTTTTTTTTTTTTAAATCTGGGTTAAAAGATAAAAAGTTTTTAAGGCTATGCGCCTTAGAGGATGGGAGGGATGTTATTTTTAGGCATGGAAAACATTACTTTGTAGTAGGTAAATATTTATTTTGCCGTATACTTGAGAGAAGCTTTAAGTCTTTACCGCGTAGTTAAAAGCTAAGAGCACGATTTAACAATTACAAAAGCATTGTTAACAATTCATTTGATTTCCTTATGTACCCGCTCAGGTATAAAATTTTATGGCCGTTGTTTGTTAGCTTTATACAGATCCTTTTATTTTAAAATTTTGAACCAAAGGTCTCGTTATAAAATTGAAGGCTTTGAAATTTAACCTGAAAGCACAATCGGATTCTGGGAAGTTTGAAAATATTTACGGACGTTTCTAGGGCTGTGGAGCATCGGTAAGACATGCGACACAAGGTTTTGTTTCTGAGTTAAAATTTTGAAAATTCTGCTATTTTTTTTTAAAATCATGATGGGATGGCATTCAAACATCCCTGCCCCCAGATGTTTGTTACAGAGGGGCGTTGCATGGTCAGAGTTTGCCGGGGCCTTTAGAAGGTTATGTTTGATGTGTAAGGTTAGGTTCGGGTTGCCCACCTCAGATGATCCTTGGGAGAGGGAGGCCACACGATTAGAACTTTTCGGGGCTTCCGGCTTCCGGGACCACCAATCAAAATTGGTTGTTCGTTTTTATGAATGAGGCGATGCCAATTAATCTAAGACTCGATTAATAAGAAAAAGCTGGAAAGATTTATTTCAGTTACCGTGAAATTTTTAACACGAAAAATAAATAGGGGAATAGCAGTCCGGGGAGGACTACTCACTTTCTCGCTCTGCCGAGGTATAGCTTCGTTCGATTATGACATCATTGGGAACTTTATTGAAAACAAAATTGGAGGTTGGCTTAAGATCAGAAAATGGACCGAAAATTTAAAATTCCTGACCATTAATTAGTCGAAATCGACTCCCATATCAGCACTATCCGTAAGTTTCCAAATTTTTGGTATTTCCGGATTTTTCGGGTGTTGGAATTCAGCACTGGCAAGATGTGTTAGATGCGGTCCTGTTAAAACCGAAATCTAAACTATGATAAGAAGCGTTTGTATAAACGGTGATTAATAAACGAGTCAGTCTTAGCACAACTACCGTCTTATTCTTTTCCCTTAACCTAATGCTATTTCAATATCGGGGAGGGCGAATTTTAACGAAAAATTGCCGAAGGGAAACGTTGTTCCTTTTAGGGTCAGGTATTTTCACACACAAAAAAGAAAAATCGTTATAGAGCTGCTTTCGAGAAAATCTTGTTTGGCCTTTTTTGGCCGTGCCAAAGTTCTAAACTTGGCAGGGTTGCCTTCAAATCACAAAATGAAACGAAAACTTGAAATCTCCCATTATTTTTTAGTCGAAGTCGAGTCCCATATCGGTAAAACTTCAAAATTTTCGGTTTTCCCAGATTTTCCGGGGAGGGTAATTTTTCACGAAAAAATGCCAAAGGGAAAAGTTGTTCCTAATAGAGTCTGGTATCTCCACACAAAAAATGAAAAAAATTGTTAGAGCCGTTTTCGAGAAAATTCTCAAAAAATTTAAATTTGGCCTTCTTTGGCCCTGTCAAACCCATAAATTTGGCCGGATGGTCTTGATTATGGAATAACAGTCTTGCTTGAGGAAGGCAACTGCCATTTTCATTGTGCTGGCTCAATGAAAATACAGTCGAAGAACGAAAGTGTACGAACGGATGGACGGACTTCAGCCCAAAAACCTTTTTTTACGGTTATTTCTCGTCATTTCCTGGCAAAATACCCAGTTTGGCCAAATTTCATTTTTGATACGACCGCGATACTTCCTCACTCTAGAGAGCTCGAAAGTAAAAATCAATATCAATCAGTTTTACAAAACAAATTTTCATTTTCGATGCTTACTTGGTAAAAACGGGAAATAAAATCATGTTAATTGATGTATCTTTGGGCGAAAACGTTTGCTATATTTATTATACTGATAGACAAACAGCAGGCCGAGGTTGATGAGTTTAAATTGGAGCTAAGAGGTGTTGCGTATGGAGTGCCTCAAGGCTCTATTGTGGGTTTACTTTTGTTCAACCTTTTTGATAATGAACTTTTCTCCGGGCCTGTGAATGGTCATCTGGTGCTGTATGCTGACCTAGTGCTTCGGACGGGGGAAGCTTTCGTGCAGTCAGGCTAACTTGTCCAATGTTACTTAATCGAAACGGACCTGTAGAACATTGAGTAAAATTCAATAGTGAGAGCAGTTGTCATTTGTCAAAAAATTTTTGTCCAGAGTTTTGGAAAGGCTTGATTTCAATTATTGATTTCAGCAAGTTTTGTTTTTTTCTTTTCGCGCTATAGCAAGATTTAAAGATCATGTTCAGATTTCAATCCTACGCAGAGTTAAATTTCCCTGGTTTCAATCACTTAGGTTTTTCCTGTTTATATTTATAGAAGGAGGAAAACGCAACTGAAGTATATCAATCGAACATCATTTGCTTTTTAAACCCGTTAAAAAATTTAATCCTTAAAAAAAAATATCTTTCGGATTTTCATTTTCTCTCTTATGCTCAATGACCCTCATTTCTCTTCCCAACTATTTTAACTACGGTGCATTATAATTTTCTATACGCATAAAGTCCATATTATTTTTGCTTCTTTTTCCTTATTCTTTTTTCCTTTCATTTATTTACAATTTTCTCTTTTAAGTTTTAGTCTTCCTCTCCTTTTTTTTTGTTCTAAAAATGGCGCGAGTCTTTTTATTTTCTTTTCCAGACAAAAAAATCAAAAAACTCCCTCCGCTTCATATTTTCTTTTGAAAAACGTTCTGACATTCTGTTTTCTGCTTTGAATCCTTGTTAACCAAGTTCATCAGTTAATGGACAGAATTTTATTCTTTTCCCCCTTTTTTTTTCGCGAGATTATTTTCATAATTTCGAAATAATTTTCCGGAATAAAGAAATCAAAATACGAAATCCGGTATTTCCCCCGAGTTTGTGTAATAAACGAGAGGAAGATATATGCGTCATATTAAGTGGTTCACAAACACATGCTTCCTTTTCCTTCCTTATTTATCTGACAGCCTCGGTTTTCACCTTCATAAGTGAAATGCAATCGATCTTCCTCTAAAAGTTTAAAATAATTTCATATAAATATCATTCGATTTCCTCCATGCTCATAACTTTACAAGAAAGAACAAACGGATTTTAAATCTTCTTGGCATCAATCTATATTATAATTCCGTGCTTTTCTTTTTTTTTTTCCCCGTATCCGGAAAAAGCTCTTATCTATTAAATTAATGGCCGGAAGGTAGGTTTTCCCATACACGGGCTTATAAATTTGAACGGGTGACATTCTAAAAACTCGGAGTCATATAAAGCCTTTTCAGAATGTCAATGAAATTATCATGTATGAATAAAGTTTGATAGTAGATGGAAGCAATATAATCCCGATTGGTTTTTGTTTCGAAAAATTTTTGTTCCGGTTGCAGAGAGCCCGGGCATCGATTTAATATTTTTTTTTTTTTTTGTTTTATCTTGAGAGAGGGGGAACACAATAGTGAAATCATTTTCGCGATCACGAATGAGGATTATAAAATCCGAAAAGATTTTTAGTTAAAAATAATTAAGACAATCTTCTTTTCAGTTATCACCATCCGGTCGTTTTAACGAACCGGGAGTATCTTGATTGAAAATTAAATTAGAAAGGCCGTCTTATACTAAGATGATTTTACATTACAATAAGAGGAAAAGTCGTGGAGGGAAATGTTTTTTAGGGTTTTTAATTTTGGCGGTATAATTTTTTTTTGGACACATGAGATTTGAAACTTCTTCGTAAAATGACCCGAGTATTCCTTTGGTGCTTGTTTATCCTTGACAGGATGTTCATCCATCCGTTTTACCGCCAGAGGACAATTATCACTCAGGAAATCATTTGGAAATTTAGTCACTTTGATCGTTCAACCAGATGGGCGGTAGCTTTGGATTTCTCAAATAGAAATGAAGAGGCTTGAAATGAGGACATCTGAAAACAGTAAAGAGCTCCGAGTTATAGCTGCGAATAAAAACGAGAACTAATGAGAATCGAGGGAGAAGCTCGGTTTTGCTCCCCTTGCAATGTTTTGGATAGCTAGCAAGTGTCGAGTCATAAACAAACAATGACGCAGGAATTTTTAAAGAAGTCCGAATACAAGTCCTAGAAAACTTTATTTGGCCAATATCTTTTTCTGCCTGCTCCTCGTCGGAGATTGGCGATCATCATGGCGATCCTAACTTTGGAGGCTGCCGAACGAAAAAGGGATACTGAATTTTGGCCGTACCAGTCTCTTAGATTCTTGAGGGAGGATGTTTTCCTCCGACCCGGTCTACGCCTGCCTTCAATCTTTCCCTCCATCACCAGCTGCATAAGGCGACAAGGGCGGATCCAGAAATTTGTTTGGGGGGGGGCACAAGAAAAAAATTTGAAGTGTCATAGAAAAATCATGGTATTATATCATGTCAGCAATTCGTTATCATTTTCAAGCCCTTTATCTGAGGTATAATTTTTACCTTCTGGGGGGGGGGGAAGGCACGGGGGCACGTGCCCCCCCCCCCCCCTCGATATTTTCCGTTACGAATAATATGGCCGAAATATTCAAGCCTTCGTTGCTTGATCTGGAAGAGCACGAAAAAAATTCCCAAAATGTTCACTACAACTGGATCGGCAGCATTACATAAAATGAACCTACGTAAAAGGTGTTCTAGATTTGAGAAAATATAATTCAAAACGTATACATCAAGCTAAAAAAAAAAGAACATTGGGGGAAAAAAGACGAATGAAAGAAAATTTGAATCTATCGAAATGAAATCGGGAAAAAAAGGGGGGGGCAAAGTGGGAGGACCGGAACACCCTGTAGATGACACGTCTCCCCCCATTTATCATTCTTTCTAACGTATTACATAGTATTACTCTACGTTATTGAATCTCTATTCCATTTTACATTGTTTTTTTATACGTATATATATACACAACGCCCTTCCGCCCAGTTTTCTCTCCGCGTGTTTTTATTTATTATAATTTTCGAAAAGCAAAAAGCGAAAGGAGAATGTTTGCGGTCCGAAAAGTCTAAATTTAAATAGGGAACAACGTTATAAAATAAATGGTGGATTTTAGCATCAATTAAAACTTTGTAATGAACATTGCCATTTAAGAATTCCTTATTTTCTGGTAATGAGCTTTTCCGGAAGGTCATTTCTGACGATTCATTATTACGGTCATGATTTCCTACTTTTCATGTAGACTTTTTCGTGGGTGGTAAGTTTTGCGCTTTGGTTAAGTATCTGGGGATTAATTATTTTGTTGGGTCAGAAGGACGCTTTAACTTTTGAAGGATTCACTTTGGACTAAATAGTCAAGAGATACTTGAGACCTTATATTAAAAAAGACTGGGAAACCGTTAGTTATTACGACAATTGATCACCATATTAAGTACCATGGCAACTTCCACCAGAAAAATACTCGGCAGCCATGATTGTAGACTTTCCCACCCAAATTCATGAAACTGGGAACTTTCACAGTTATTAAAGAGGCTTTTTCTAATAATCTGCGGAGGGGCCAGAAAATACTTTTTTATAGAGACCAGAACCTAGAAATAAATTTCTTGACCCATAAAAATGTTAAAGTCACTTTTTTGTTTTTCATTTTTTTTTTGGTACAGAAGCTTAAATATAAAACTTTATGGGCCACCAAGTTTTGTAATTAAAAAACCCCATTCTTTTACTGACAAAGCTTTTAAATTTTTGAATTTTAAAAAATTGCATCCAACAAAAAACTCATTTTATAGTAAATCCTACGATGCGGGACTTTCTACTTCATTTTTACGATACGAACGAGGGAGAGCTTCATTGCAGTTACAATGAAAGAATTCTTGATTTGATTCGAAAGACATTATTGCTTCCGCCCGTAAATTTAATTTAATGCTCAAAGAACCGTCTCTTTGAAATCACAAATTTCGTTCACTCTTGAACTTAAATTTTAAAAAAAAAGTAATCCGATTTTTAAGGGAAAAAAAATCGCCAAAAATTAATTCGATTAATTCGAAAGCGAATTCGAAAAAAAAAAAAATTTTCCTTAACTTTCTTGACGTTTAGAAAGAAATTTAAAAATGTTGGATTACAAATGGTTAATTTATTTTTATTAAAGACGGAAACTTGAAACCCGAGAATGAAAATCCAAGAAACTAAATCGAAAACGCATTTCCTCATCCTCTTTCAACTCCGTTCCTCCCTTTTGAAATTCGATAAAGATCGCGTGTATGATTCAAAAGAATTCCTGTAGATCTAAAACAGCTTACTCGGACTGGCTTAGTTCATCTTTTCACCAACTTTTTTCCTTTTTTTTTTCTTCTTATTTTCCTCTCGTTTCTCTTTCCTCGATTTTAACGTTTCCCCATTCTTCAAAACTCCCAAGCATTCTATGTTCGAAAGCTGAGAACTGATATGAATCAGTTCAATCTAAAAAAAAAATCTTACGTGTTGGAATGCAAACCGTTTACGCAGTGATAATTTATTAGTTCGCCCTTATCGGAGAAAGGAAAAGAAAAAAAAAGTTCTTGAAAATATTTGATAGGAATCAGTGCAATTTTCTTTTTCGGCCCATAGTCATTAATTTTTTTTATTGCGATTTTTGGGAGGAGAATTTTACATGCGAATTTTGGCTTAGCTATTTTACTAGTCGCAACTAGAAATTGCGTTTCAGATTTTTTTATGTAAGCCATTTATTAAATTTTTCAATGGCGAAGAAAAGATTACGTCATCCCCCACATCCATTAGAGGTACACACATAAAAGGTATCAAATTTCCGGCATATTCAGTCTTTGATTCTGTTCTTTTTATTCAATTTTCCTTTTCCAATTTATCCTCTATCAAATATTATAGACTAGCCCACACATCTAATGAGTTTTTTCCATAAACCTTTCATGTATTTTATGTATTTTTAGAGAAATTTATCACTTACCCTAAAATAAAAAGCAAAAGAAATTGACAATGCAATTTCGCGCTTTAAAATTCAAATTTGAACCTATTTGGAACATGTTGAATCCTGGACATGTTTAAAACTTGTTAAATCTTGCACCAATGCGAAAAATCCGTTTTTAGATTTTGCAAGACATGCCTAAACAAAGTGATTCGTTCATCAATGCAAAAAATTCACCTTTAAAT
This sequence comes from Liposcelis brunnea, assembly GCA_023512825.1. Lineage (NCBI taxonomy): Eukaryota > Metazoa > Arthropoda > Insecta > Psocodea > Liposcelididae > Liposcelis > Liposcelis brunnea. Next base: position 8,685,193 of record CM042071.1, read on the forward strand.
TCTGTTTCAGACATGTTAAAACTTGTTGAATCTTGCATCAACGCAAAAAACCCCATTATTAGATTCTGAGACAACTCTGAATCGTTCTTAAGTTCGAAAAATTCCTCTTTTGATTTTGTATGAGGCGTGTCAGAACTTGTCGAATCTTGCATCAATGCTGAAAACACATCTTTTTATTCTGAAACATGTCAGAACTTGTTCAATCGTTCATGAATTCGAAAAATTCATCTTCTGATTCTGCTTGAGGCGTGTTAAAACTTGTTTAATCTTGCATCAATTCTTGAAATACATCTTTAGACTTTGAACCGCGTTTGAACTGATTGTAACTTGCATTTTTGTATCAAGATCGATTTCAAATTCTCGATTTAATTTCACTCTCATTTGGTTTCATACTCAGTTTACCTCAAACTTAATTGATCCATCGAGATCAATCATTATTTTTCAACTATTATTCCACATCACAAAAGAGGTATAGGTTAACGATGATGAACGTTTAATAAATCGATAATTAACTTGTAAGTTAATATAAACCAACTATGTTTGATTAGGGTTATGTAATATCAAGAGACGCATCATATTCAAAAACCGAAAAAGAGGGGGGGGGGGGGGGAAATTATTGCATCCGCCCACAATGCAGCTAATAATACACGATTTCGCCGTGAGCTGTATGCATGTGCAATATTTATAAAATAGAGCTTTTTTGTGCTTTTGTTTTGTAAGAATAAACACCAGCTTATGAGCTAAATTTATTTGTAAATAAAACATTATAAATAAACCGTGTTTTGATGAAATTCTATTCGATAAAAAAGAGGAAATATATCTGAATGTGATTTTTTTGGAAAAGAATTTTTTTTTTTCATAGATAGATAGTCAGAAGCGCATGTAAGATTGGCCCACTTTCCCTCGTATTAAACTTTTTGAAAGCATCGAATTAAAAGAGTGGAGAAAAAGGTAAAATTCCCTTTCCTTTCAAGTGAAATACCTTTCTCAATGACTCCTTTAAAAGAAAGCGCTTTTCTTTCCTTGAGAAGCACACAAGCTTAATGCTTCAATGAGCTTGAATGCTAATTTATATCCGATTTAAAACGATGAGTGTAAGGTCAATTCAAGCGATGCGTATACTATAAATATCAGTGAAGAAGAAGAAGAAGAGAAGGAAAAAAAAAAAAAAGAAATCCCCGTCACTTTTTTTAATCTTAAAAAGTTGCTCTTTTTCAAACATTAATTCATCTGTAAAAACAACGAAACTTTTCTTTTTTCTTTTTTTTCTAATAAATTCCAGAGTTTTGTAATTCTTCTCTAAAATGAACGGCATTTCTCATTGAACGGTTTTTAGCTTCACTATATAAAGCATCCGTCTGACAAGTTTCACCCATCGACGTTTAAACTTCATAGGTTAAGATAAAATACATTCCATTTATTATTCCGGCACAATTTTCGAATTGGTGATAAAGACGACGAACGGGCGAGAAAAGAAAAGAAAGAAAAAAACGGTTTATTTTTTAGCCAGTCTAAAGCCTTAAGTCTTTTATCTCAATATAGTCTCAGGAGGGAAAAAACGGGAAATAATGCAAAAACTTCCTCGAGAATCATCCTCGCGCCTCCTCAAAAAAGCGTTCGGGATATTATGTCCCTTCTACATTTTCCCCCTTTAACCCTCAATCATTTGTATACTAGTTTATTTGCGGTGGCCTTTTAAGGATTTATGCCAAATCCCGGTTGTTTAAATGGGGTGAAAACTTTTTCGCATTCGCGGTATATGGACTTTGGGGTCGAACGGAAAGACCAAGTTGTAAAACTACTAATGTACTAATTACACCCCAACTTTCCAATATGTTTAGTGTAAGGGAATCCAATACCGAAACCCGCAACACACGTCCAAATGAGATTCCAATAACTGTCTAACATGGCAAACAAAATTTTCTTTTTCAAGAGCTTTTCAAAAAGGTTTCCTTCAATTTCGGCAATTTTCCCTTCCATGTTTTTACGCATGAATTCATTTTATCTTTTTGTTTTTTCTTCCTTTTAAAGAGGAAAAATCGTCAGCGACTTTCCTTTTTTTAAACAAGACTTTTGCAGCTGCATTAGAATGTTTTAAAATGTTTCCTATAAAACGTGATAGGCAGAAGAAAAATTCAACCGCCAAATATCGTCTGCTACAGCAATCACATTTCATTGGCATTTTTGCAGAAGTTCTTCTTGTAAATAATCACGAATAAAATCACTAGTAATACACATTTAACTGTTTATTTGAATTAACATTTTTATAATGAGTGCAATCCACCATCTTAACTTCACACAAAGCCACAAGAGTTTATTTTCAAAATGGAATCACAAAGGAAACGAACATGGCTTCCTCAACATCATCATTGTTGTCTTCCAATAAGAGCTCTGTTTACTTTCAATCTGATTGGATCACAACAATCGCACGCTATAGCAGACTATATTCACTAGCGACTCCTTGCGGATAAATTTTTCATCAACCGCCCCCCATTAACAATATAATAAATGTAAATACATCCACCGTTTCCCGTTCCTTATCGAATTAATTTATCTTTCGATTTTTAGGAAATAATAATGGAATATGCATTGTAAATCAGCTTTTATAGTGTCTGAGGTATTAATTCAACGAGCTTTATATAACATACCAACGAAATAAATATACCGCAAATATGAAAAACATGACGTTCATGTTTTCCGCCCTGCACTCCCTCTTTCACAAGCACACTCCCCCCCCGTAAACGCTTGATTCCTATTCTCTCGACTTTTAATTGAAAGGGATGGAGGAAAATCATTACCCTCCCTGGCACACGAGTTTTAAATGCGATAATTTCAAATTAATTAAAATATCACTTAAATTACTGTAATATTAAAAATTTTTGTATGTTTTAAAGCAATAAGATAACTGCTTAATTATTTAATTAAAATATTTTTTAGGTTTTTGATGATGTAATTAAAAAATTATACGTAATCGGGAAATGTCATTCGTCATTAGAGGAGAAAATTCAATGTAAAAAAAAAAGATTTTTGATTTTTCTTTTTAACATTTTGAAAATACCTTGCTGAAAATTAAATCATTAGTCGCAGCTGTTGCTTGGTGACTGCTTATATTTGTGATTGTTTTCCTTAATTACAATTTCCTCCCTGCATCATTTTTCAAATGCGTATTTTCTTTTGTTTTGCAGGAGGCCAGGAACGGTTCAACCAATTCAGTCGCAATCATCATCGGATAGTTCTAGGAATTCAGCTCAAACTCCGGGAACGGATTCGACACCGATTAGTGCGCAGAGTTCATTATCTTCATCGTCCAATCATAGCGCGAATTATTGCGCGTCTCAGCCTTGTTCCCAAGTTTCGGAGGTTCGACGAAATTCAGGTAAAGTCCAGCTTTATTAATAAGAATGATATAGTCGACCTAACCTCAAATGGTTAGAATTGAAACTGTGATCGATTCGAGGGCAGAACGGCTGACACGCAGTTGGATACTCTCTCATATTATGGACTCTCTACAATTGACATACATAATACATTTTAAAATGTCGGCAGAAGTGGAGGCATTAACACAAAACGACACGTGATGAAATCTTGAAGGCGGTGGGATCTGTTCCAATATGGCGTCGCTATGTTTACAAAGCATAAAGTAGTAAAAGCAAAGTCGCCTTTTTTATTTAAAAAAAAAAAGTAGATTTTTATTGTCTGGACTATTTTATTTTTAACATGGTGTATGTTTAATTTTTCTCTTCTATTTTTTTATTACAAATAATTTGATTTATTACACGTGCCACATTAATTTTATATTCGACAAATAATGTTTACAAACACTGGGCCAACTGTCAATAAAATTCACCTCCTGAATTTTATACAGCCAGACGATTTGTCTAACATTTGTCATATGTGCATTATGCTCTTAAAAATTATAAAGTTCGTTGCATCACACATCAACCCTTTGAATTAAATGTTTAATTCACATTTACGTTTATAATTTAAGATGAAGATAGCTTCTTCACATATTTACAAATGCTTTTATAAATCCATTTCGAAGTCATAAAGTAAGAAGTGAAAGAGATTAGGTTTTTAATGGGAAAAAGAAATTTCCAATCTCGTTTAATTCAGAACAAAGCAGCTTTGCATGTTAATGTGAATATCAGATATAGTTTCTGATCTTAATTTTGAGTTGCAAGCTAAACCAGTTTAAATGTCAGCTTATTTTCTGGAGTTTCATTTTAAATTAAATTTATATATAATTTTCTGTTGTTGGGAAAGATAAAGTGGTTCGGAAAATGGGGAGTTTAGTTTAATGCGAATTTCAGATTGATATCACTAAGTTGTATAAGGAACAAAATTTTAATTGTGGAAACTGCAAATATCATTAGTAGAATAAAAAAAAATTTAAAACGGTTTAGCAAACAGTATTTGAAAATTTAATGCTCTTTAGATAATTACTATTAGATAATGATGAGAGGAACAATAAACCTTTTTTAATGCAGAATTTTAGTTGCTATTTTGCTTTATGGAAAAAAAATTAGGGATGTGTACACTAATTATGATTGTTAAACTTGCAGGTTCTAGTCATGTTAGTTCACCTACTAGAAGTGACCAACACAGAAGACGGCCTATCACGATGGATCAATCCACTTCAACATCTACGGAGCCATATCCTGCTTCTACTTTATCTAGATCTGAAGGGCGTCCTAGATCTTTATATGCTCAGGCTAAAAAGTAAGTATTGGAAATTTTACTCAAGTTTCTTTGTGAAAGATCAATTCCCTGCAAAGTGAAAAAAGAAGGGGGGAAAAAAATTGGTTTTAATTTATTTAAAAGCAATTCATTAATTTCTTTTGCACAAAATACTGATTAATGCATTGCTTTGATGTAGCGGAACCTTTTTCCCTTTCTTGAAAAAAATTAATTAAATAAAGATTTTATTTGATTGTGCGAATCCTCACTTTAATTCAATTTTTTTTTTACAGTTATATGAGAAGAGAGACTATTAGCTTTTTCGGCGTGAACGAAAATATTGAAATTTCTCAGCAAGAAAAATGGATTGAAAGGAGAAAGCGACTTGCCATAAGGAAATACGGCTCGTTGAAGGATGATGTGGCTCCACCTAGATCCATTAAGGACGCTTATCCCAGCGGATATCCACAGGTAAAATTTTTTGATGATGAGTTTTAGCATCATCCATTATTATCGTGTTAATATTTTTTTTCCCAGCCCCTTCTTCCCTTATATTGAGAGTTTTGAAGCAAATTTAAACTCGATACGAATTGCGTTTTAGATATCAAAAAACTTTTTTGATGCTGGAACTGTTAGCTTAAAAATTTTTTAATAAGCTTGACATCAAGTTGGAATAAACTTATTGCCAGGCGACCGGAAAATCTGGGATCGACTCCGAAACTTTTTAACTCTGGGGGATTTTTTTTTTCTCCTTTTCCTTTTGCCCCTTCTTTTTCGTATATCTATTGAAAACGATAAAGAGTTCAAATATTGCAAATAGTGTACATATTATTTTTATTCCGGGAGTTTAGGTTTTTTGCTGGTAGGAGAAATGGGAAGGAAAGAGGAAAGAAGTGCAAACAATCATCAACAAAAACAAATATTTTTGAAAGCTTTAAACAACAGAAAAAATTTTTTTAGAAAGGAAACGAAAATAAGGAAATGGGGATTTTGAATGTTTTTGTTGTTTTATAACAATTTATAATTATTTTCAAGCTGAGTTCTGGGTTTTTTTATTATTAGTTTATTGATATGAATGTTTTATTTTTTTTACAGGGACGAGAAAGCTATGGATCCAGACCTGATGTTCTTCCAGAACGAGATGAATCCGATGCAGCACCTGGATGGTTTGAACTTCCTGTTAGAAGAAAGCCCACAGTTTTTCAAATGGCGTTCAGCGGGATCGCCTATTTGGTTACTGTACGTTGAATGAGTTTATGAAAATATTTTAATATGAAAGTTAAGGCTGACCACGGGTAAAATTAAGTTCAAGATTTGATTGTGGTGACGAGAAATGGAATAAGACATCGTTTTTTCTGTTGTCAGCCTGGATGTTTATAATTTTTTCCTTATTTTTACCATTTTTTTTTTGTTGCTTTTTTTTACAGACGCTAACTCGTCATCGGCCCAGAACACCTCAACGTTCAAGACAATGGTCGAGAAGTTACCTTCCGTCAGAGGTTTCCCTTACATCTCAAGTTCCACGACAGTCTTCGTCATTAGCAAGCAATGAAGTATTTTTCGATGGTCCTGGCACATCAACTCAACCTACTCCTGCGACTCCGCGATCAGATGAAATTGATAGTGGAGCTGGTGGGGATTTTTCAACGCCTGATCAACCTGTTGTTACTCATCCGACTAGAATAGCTCAAATTCCACCAAGCAGCGGTGGCCCAAGGTAATGTATTTCCTCAATAAAAGTTTTTACTTTTTTAAAAGGATTTTTTACTAATTTTTTTTTATTGTTTTAGGGCCCAAAGCTGGCGACGAGGAAGAGACAGTCCTGGAACTGCTGGGCCAGAAGTAGGAAGCTCTCGTATCGATAGCAATTTCCTTGGTAGAGCATTCGATAACTCCAATAGAAGGCAATATGGAATGGGAATCGTTGGGCGATTCTTCGGGTACGTGATAATTGGGAAAAAAATTATGGAGAAGGTTGACGGAAGAGAGGGCCATAAATTAAGCGGATCTTAGCCAAAATCTAGAACCTGATCTTTCAATCATGCATCGGCATATTTTTGCAGCTTAGCACTAATCTGAATCAATTTTCGTTGCTCTAGACCAAGACACGACCCTAAGATTTTCCTAGTTTTTAAAGATTTGGCCAAAATACTGAGAGAATCCTCGCTTCTGATTGGCTGTGACCAAATTTGTTTTAATCAAATTGTTGATGACGTCAGAAGTCTTCTGCTGCTCCTTACTTAACTTAGGTTTGATCACAGCCAATCAAAAAGCAGTTAATCGAGTTGGGGACTCTCTTCTCTCAAGAGTTTCATAGCTAGAAAGCAGGGAAACATTTAAAAAAAAATTGTTAAAGGTTAAAAAATTTGTTTTTTTAGGAGAAAAATGAGAAAGTCGGTTGCGAATGAAGTTCACGTTAAAGAACAACTAGACGATTTAGACGACTATCGACCATTTTTCACTTATTGGGTTACTACCGTACAAGTTGTCGTACTTATCATTTCCTTGTTTACTTATGGTTTTGGACCAGCTGGTATTGATCTCAGTAGGAGATCTGGATTGGTAAGTTCAAAAATTCTTTTTTTTAAAAAAAAGTTGAACATTTTACAGCAACTAATTAATTTTTTAAAATTTCAGGTGCTAGTGACAAGCCTCTCACTTCAACAAGTAGACTATTTAGAACCAGCTAATTTCTGGTTGGGTCCCAGAGCAGCAGACTTAATACATTTAGGTGCAAAATATTCTCCATGTATGAGGCGTGATGCTAGGATTATAAAAGAAATGGAAAAATGGCGGGAGAAAGAAAGAGACACAGCGTGTTGTATTAGAAACGATGATTCCGGATGCGTTCAGTCGAGCCAGGCTGATTGTTCAGTAAGTTTTTAATTTAAGAGCTCGAGCTGAACTCGAGCGAGATTGTAATAAGCTTTAAACGTCGGAAAAAAAAGAACTCCGTTTATTAATTTGTACTTTTCTCTATTGTACTTGCATAACAATCTGGCACGGGGCCTTGAGGGACCGACGGTACGTCTAATGATATTATTTGGCACGTTTATGTTGTCGTTACAATGTTTCCCTTTATTTTCGATATTGCACGATTTATTTTTAGTTGAGAAATAAAAAAATCATGCTTGTTGATTTTTTACTATCACGTTTTGATGAAAATTCAATCAACTAATTATTTTTTTGAAATAATTGTTTATTTGGCCTAAAAATTAAATGATTAACAGTAAATGAAGCATGATTAATGAATGCGACTTAAATTTCAAGTGATTTTAATTATAATTTTATTTTCGAGTAATTTATTCGTTGTAATTGCAATTTTTTTTATTTTGGTTTCATAATTTTTTTAACATTCTAAATTTGGCCGTTCCGATTTTAGATTTTAAATCGGGACCGAACGAACCCAGCTGGGGTGTAGTCAGAGCTGAATCTGGCTATGGTCAGGGTCGCTAGCTCAGGTCTAGATCGGTCCTGGCCGCCTCTGGTTTATAAAACTACTACCAAGTACCAAGCTTATTAAACTAAACTTGAACTTGATTTTTTGCCAATTTTGGCTTTCTCAAAGCTGTAAATTTAATGATGCCATTGAGCTTTCGCAACTTGAAAAGGCCATCAACATTCTTCATATTTTTGTAGTTTTAGATTTCGTCTGCACGGATAAAAAAATCGAATGCCCGCATCTTTTTAAGTAAAAATGGTTTCTTGTCTAAATTAACTAAATTTTTCAATTAATTTCTGTTTTTAAAATTTTTTTTTTAAATAAAAATAGAAATCAATTTCGACGTGGAAGAAATGGTCAGCGGGCGATTCAGGTCCAGGAGGACGGATTTCAGGTTCCGTTTGTGGCTTAGATCCAAAGTAAGCAATTTGAACGGTTTGATTATCTTTTTGGTTTAAGGAAGAGATGCAATAATTCGAATATTTTCATATTTTAGATTTTGTGAAGCTCCTGCATCGATAGCTCCACACGAATGGCCAGACGACATCACAAAATGGCCGATTTGTCGGAAAACCATCACGATACCACAAAGATACCGGCAAAAAGATCGTTCCGGTAAAGTAGCACTTGCGGAACATATGGCCTGCGAAGTTATCGGACATCCTTGTTGCATCGGGATTCATGGGACTTGCTCGATAACCACAAGAGAATACTGTGATTTCGTCAAAGGTCATTTTCACGAAGAAGCTTCGTTGTGCTCTCAAGTAAGTGAATTTAAAATGATCCTAAGATCAAGTGATGAAATATTATTCATGAGAATATCTTTGCTTTTCAGGTCTCATGTTTGAACGATGTTTGTGGAATGATTTCATTTTACGTGCCCGATCATCCTGATCAGTTTTATAGGCTGTGGACATCTTTATTTTTGCATGCAGGGTGAGTGGGCAATTTAAAAATATTAAATTAAATGCTCGGATAAATTGAAAAACTTTTTTTAGGCTTGACAGAACGAAGCTAAATCTAGCTGTAAGGAAAATGGAAAATAATGTTTTTCTTTTTTCTTTTTTAGAATTGTCCACATGGCTGTGACTTTGTTAATTCAGTTATCTTTAATGAGAGATCTTGAAAAATTGACTGGACCTTTAAGGATCGGTATTATTTACATTGGATCTGGTGTAGCTGGGAATCTAGCATCTGCTATTTTTGTTCCGTATAGAGCCGAGGTGAGTTTTTTTATAATTAAAGCTTATCGAGAAAAAAAATTAAAGATAAAAATATTTTAGATGTTAAATTTTCTGGCACTTGCTCCAAATATTTTTCCCAATTTGTTTTTAAAATTTCATGTTGACAAAATTTTTTTCATTTTCAAAATTTCTTGTCGACAAAATTTTTTTCATTTTCAAAATTTCTTGTCGACAAAATTTTTTTCATTTTCAAAATTTCTTGTCGACAAAATTTTTTTCATTTTCAAAATTTCTTGTCGACAAAATTTTTTTCATTTTCAAAATTTCTTGTCGACAAAATTTTTTTCATTTTCAAAATTTCTTGTCGACAAAATTTTTTCATTTTCACAATTTCTTGTCGACAAAATTTTTTATAAAATTTTTTTTAACTTCTATTGAATGTTCATTGGTATTAACAATCAGCATTTATCACGATTAAATTTCCTGTTTAATCTCCCCCTCTTATTCTCCAAAATTTTTCTTCAAACTAATTAAATTTAATTATTTTTAGGTGGGGCCTGCCGGATCGCAGTTTGGTCTACTAGCCTGCCTAGTCGTCGAAGTCCTAAACGTCTGGCCGATGTTACAGCGACCGGAAAACGCCTTAATGAAACTCCTGGGCATCGTCCTGGTTTTATTCCTATTCGGATTATTACCTTGGATCGACAATTACGCCCATTTCTTCGGTTTCGTGTTCGGGTTCCTTCTTTCATACGCCTTTCTCCCGTTCGTATCGTTCGGTCCATACGATCGCGCCAAAAAAGTCACATTGATCTGGATTTGTCTTTTATCAGCCGGAATCATTTTCGGTGTCCTAGTAGTTCTGTTTTACATCGTCCCGGTATACGAATGTCAGATTTGTAATTATTTCAATTGTGTCCCGTTGACTAAAGATTTTTGTGCTGAACAAAATATTAATTTCATTAAAAATCCGAGCATCGGCGACGTATGACCCTGGAATTGGCTGTGGCGTCGTCACACGTTTCTTCTGCTACCGTTATCTCCTATAATTATTTAAAAAAAAATTGATTATTTGTCTTTCATTTTTCTGCATTTTTTTTTAATTTTTCCATTTTTTGTAGATTTTCTAATCCTGCGAAAAAAAAAAGATAAAAAAACCAAAAAAAAATTTTTAAAAAATATTAAGTTAGCCAAACGAATTACCGTCTTGATATTTTCAAAGAAAAAAATAATTAATGCCACGCTTCCTCGAATTATCATTCTTTGATTTTAAAATATGGGATTTGTTTGAATGAGATTCTGTTAGAATTGAGTTAGGTTTTTTCTTTATTTGCAGTAGACAATTAAACTTGAACAAAGCTCTCATCTAACCAACGTTTTGTAAGCAGTTGAGGTTAAGTCGAACAAAGAAGAAAAGAAAATCTAAACTTTTTTCATGGCAAAAACCATTGAGAATTTTGCTCTATAAAATTTACTAGACAAGAAATTTTCAAAAAATTTAGTCGACAGAAAATTTTTAAAAAAATTGTTTCACTTGAAACTGACAAAAGCAACTATGACAGACTATCATTCAAACAAACTCCGCAAACCTTAATTTCCCCAGTATTATTCCACTTAATTAATTAATAAAAAAATTATTAAAAAAAATTAATATGTATATTAACGTATTAAATTTATAAAAAAATAAAAAATTACGGTTAAAAATCGATTAGTCGTGAATCGCGCCGACGAGTGGGGCAATTAAAAATTTCAAAAATAAAAAAAAAAATCTTTCTCAAGTCTGATTAGTAATCAAATTTCGTGAGGGCTGTATATTATTTAAAAAATCGACAGTTTTACGAATAGTGTTCCATTTTATTTTTAATTTTTTTTCCAAAAAAAAAAAAGTAAATCAAGCATTTAACCGTTATTAACTGTTATAAAATAAAAAAAATTTAAAATTTAAAAAAAGAGGCACCAACACTAGTGCGAAAAAGACATTTTATGATAAATGTGTTGTGCGATTTATTATTAAATGAAAAAAAAAATTGTGATAAATTATCTTATAAAATTAGTAAACGAAAAAAAAATATATTCCAAGTGAGACACGGGTTGTTTGAAACTCAAACAATTTAATGAAAAAAAAAATTTAATGTCGTCACGGAAACGAAAATTTAAAAAAGAAACATGTACATAAAGTGAAGTTTAGTCTTTAATTAAAAGTAAAAAAAAAATGAAAAAAAAACTGTCTTTTTTTCTTTATAAGTTTAAAAAAAAACTGCCAAAAGTTCGATATGGAGAAATAAAATTGAGTAAAATGAATCTTCGCTTTTTTGTTGATTTGTGCTGAGTTGTCAGTTGCAAAAACGGTTAATCTATGATTATACAGTATATTGATCGAAAAAAAATTTTTTAATGTAATCAAAAATTATCCTTGTTATCATATTATTCGATCCATGTCTTTTTTTTTTCAAATTTCTTAAAATTATGTAGTGAGCTATATCATGGATTGCGTTGATATCTTTATATTGAAAATTTGAAAATTTAAAAAATGAGCTTTTTATAAAAGTATAGTGAAAAAATATTTATATCACTCGTACGATTCAGCATTAAAAGGAGGATTCTTTATAAAAAAAAAAAAACCATAGACTTGTGAAATATATATATATTTAATATATATAATATATATGATGTGTGTGCTGCGGTTTATAATGAGGGAGGATGTGAATATTAGGGGTAGGATCAGTGAAAGTCCGGTAATTTTTTTTTGAAAAAATTTTAATTATTAATTTTTAGGTTTTTGAAGAATATTTGAAAAACTGGGCATAGAGGTGAAGAAGAAGGAAAAGACAGTCGTGGTAATCCTATCAGATTGCAGCGACATGAGCAATCGGCTTACGCACAAATGGATTTAGAACGAATCAAAGTGTTAAGAACTAATTCATTGTGTATGTTTCAAGATTCCACAAAAATTGATTCGAGGACCATTTCTATTGGTATAATTAGTTTCATAAATATTGATCAGTTTTCCGCAGAGGGAAAGAACGAAGTTAAATGAGCATTTAAAAATTTTGAATGTCATCGTGTTCAAGAATAAATAATTGATCATGACAAAAATAAGTTCCTTTTGATTCGACATGATGGATTATCACAAGAAAAATAATATTAACTATGAAAAGGTGCTAGAAAAATTTTTAGAATAAAATTTATGAATTATTAAGGAAGAAGCAGATGTTGAAGGAAAAAAGTTATTCCTTATTAAGTATTGCTGATTTTACTAATGCCAATTTTTTTTATAATTGATTTCACTAATTTTAATTCCGCATTTATTAAATCTTTAATAATCCTTGACGTTCAGTCAGTCCAAAAAATCAAAAAAACTGATCTGCATTGATGTCATGTTAGCACAAAAATATATTCTTTAAAACCACAAATTTTTCATCATTATAATCGCAGCACACGCTTGAAAACAAAAAAAGAAAATCATTAGTTACCTTGTTTTAATATGTAAGGTGTAAAAATTAATAATTTTTTAATGAACAAAAAAAAGCACTCGCATCAAATACTGAGTTTAATGTGATAGGAAATTGGTGTGGGACTCTTTTTAAATGGATCGTATGGTATGTTGTTGGGGTACAGCTTGCAAAATTTATCTTTGTCTATTTAAAAAAAAAAATGTCGAAAGTTTTTACCAAATGGCGTTTAATTTCAAAACGCATCAATTTAAATAAATGTTAATTTTAGCTCTTCCGGGGAAAATTTTTTTTAAGAAAAAAAATAAATTTATTTAATATGGTTGCGTTGATGCGTTTTGAAATTAAACGCGCACGGACTGTCTTGAAGAATATTGATTTGAATGTGTAATATTGATCGTTATATATTATTTCATAAATTTTTTTTTCCAGAAATTTCAAAAATTAAAAACAGATAAAAATTTATTAGGTATATTAATTCTTTCAAAGACATTTTCTATTTATATTCTTTCGGACATTCTGAAAGAAAAATGGAGATGATTATTTATTATGAAATAAAAAAAGACGAAAAAGTATTTACTGAAAAAATTTTAAGAGACGTGAAAATTTCCATTTTCAGTGTTTAAATATACAGTGTGTGGGTGAGATATCGCTTTCAGGATGAAAAAATGTGAGCTTTGAATGCAGTGGTTGTTTTATTTCTTTAATTCAAAAGCGCGGAAAAGAAATAAAAAAGCTTTGAGGAAAGTAGCTCAAGGTTCTTATTAACCATGATTGAAGTCAAGAAGTGGCAACTGAAGAAAACATATACGGTCGGATTTCTTATTTAATTTTTTTCATTTAAACCCTTATAAAAAATTTTTTGAAATGGAAATGTGAGAAGGTAAGAGTTTGAATATTTGTTTTTGAAAACCAAGACTTCTCTAAACGACAAATGGATTCTTGAAGGAAACAAGCATAGAATTTGGACTACTTTTGTATTTACTGCATTGACGTAATAATTTTTTCCTGGGAATGTCAACATAAAATTTCTAGTGTAAAAGCACCTCTGCTCTTTGGCCATACGCTTATTCAATAGTAATAACTATTACTTCATCTCAATAGTGTCGACTAGTTGAAATAATGACTACTCGGTGATAAAATCAGTTCTTTTTTTACTAATTAAGGGGGAAAACACCATATTTTTATGTAATAATAATATCCTGGGTTCAATTTGAATTGATTGATCAAAAAAAATTCAACGAAAGGTATTGTGCAATCCATAAAAATAACAAAAAGTCGTGATAAAATCAATTTTTTTAAATAAAGGCGTTTCTACGACGCCATTTTGAATTCGCCGACAAATTTCCCTGCAAGTTTCAACAGGTTGGCAGCACTGCTTCAGACCACATGATAAAAATAAATATAGGCGATCGAGAATCTTTCCTACGTTCTTTTTCAATTTTTAGACTAATTTTTAGGTATTTTCTTTATTGTGTGATGATTTACGACTAGCAGAACGATGGTACGTACATGCCAATAACAAGAATCTCGATTAATATTTTTTAAATTTGATAAATACGCGTTTACATTAAGGGTGTGTGCTATCACAAAGGGTTATTCTTTTCCTATTTAAAAAAAAAAAAATGAGACATCTCATATTACTAATTCGTTTACATAACATTTTTTGTATAGCGAATGTATTGAATTGATGAAAGACTCTTTGCTTAAGTCAGCTGAATCAATACAGGCTTTTTAGTTTTTGAATCATTAACAATTGTTTTTTTTTTCAGTCTTATGAACCAGATGAAAATGACCAGTTCAATGCAGGTTCATTTCCAAAAGATTTTGGTTATGGACCTTTTGATCAAGAAGAGGATCAATCAGGAACAATACCAGGAGAACAAAAACCGAGGATTTTGTTAATGGGTTTAAGGCGTAGTGGGAAATCGTCAATTCAGAAAGTTGTCTTCCATAAAATGTCACCAAATGAAACTCTATTCTTAGAATCGACTAATAAAATCATAAAGGATGATATTTCAAACTCATCTTTTGTAAGGTTTGAAATATGGGATTTTCCTGGTCAGATTGATTTTTTTGATCCAACTTTTGATTCTGATATGATTTTCGGTGGATGCGGAGCTTTAGTTTTTGTTATTGATGCACAGGTAAGATTTTTTTAGATAAAACTCAAGCACAGAAACAGTAATTAAATTAATTTTTATTTTAGGATGATTATGCAGAAGCATTGAATAGGCTTCATTTAACCGTTACCAAAGCTTTTAAGGTTAATACGAATATTATATTTGAAGTTTTTATACATAAAGTTGATGGATTGTCAGATGATTATAAAATGGAAGCTCAACGAGATATTAGTCAAAGAGCAACTGATGATCTGTTGGATGCTGGTTATGATCAAATTCATCTTAGATGTCATTTAACGAGCATATATGATCATTCAATATTTGAAGCTTTTAGTAAAGTCGTACAAAGGCTTGTACCTCAGTTGCCAACATTAGAAAATTTGTTAAATATTTTTATATCCGTAAGTAGAAGTTAAGAGTTTTTGATGTGTAAGGATTTTTTTTGTTGTATTTTACTGCTACTGCAAATTTTTGACGTTTTCAATTTTCAGAATTCTGCAATAGAAAAAGCGTTCCTTTTTGATGTTGTATCCAAAATATACATAGCTACAGATTCAGCACCAGTAGATATGCAATCTTATGAATTATGCTGCGATATGATAGATGTTGTGATAGATTTATCATGCATTTATGGGTTACCTATCAATAGAGGAGATAAATCAGATGATGCTGTAGAAACTTCAGCTTTCGATAAAGCAAGCTCTAGTTTAATAAAGCTTAATAATGGCAATATATTGTATCTTAGAGAAGTTAACAAATTTTTAGCACTTGTTTGTATTCTTAGAGAAGATAATTTTGATAGACAGGGTAAGTTTTTGATTTTTAAATTTAAATCCTTTTTATCATTTTCATAATTAGTTTTTTTTACTGTTTTTTCAGGAGTTATCGATTATAATTTCTTATGTTTTCGCGAGGCAATACAAAAAGTTTTTGATTTGAGAATCGTGGAAAATTCGGCTAGTTATTCAAAAGAAAATTCCGCCTTACGTGCTAACGGCTTGGGAACTCTTCCAGCGGCCTCTCTTTCTAATTAAATTAAATATATAAATTTTATTAACGAAATGGTAAGTAAATTAAAAAATCACGCTAGTTTTTGAGCAAAGTTGTAAAATTGTGGAATGAGTTAACAAAAAAGGAATAACTTATGTTGGCTACATTGAAAAAATTTTTGTAAACAGAAAAATGGTGTTTTTATTTTTTTTTCGAAATATATAAGTGTATTACTATAATCATGAACAAAACTCTGTACGTGAGATGTATTTTATTTTAGTTTAATGTTAGTGCATATTTTTAAAATTTGTCAATTTTTTTCTCTTTTCAGCAGTATAGTATTCAAAACTGCGCTGCCTAAAATAAATTATCAACCTTATCTAATCACATTTCGAGGAAAACAAATCAAAGCAGAAGCCCAGGGAATTTGGAGGAACCGTTCCGATTTATTTACATTTCCTCAGAAGAATCCATTTTTTATTCAATCGAGATTTAATTCTGAAAAGGAAGATCCTCGAGTAACTGAAATCATGAAAAAAGCGAAAGATGCAATCGATGAAAAAATGATTCAAGAGACTCAAGCCGTCTTTCAATTTAACGTTAAAGAGCACGGAGTTTATCATATTGATTTGAAGAATGGAAAAGGTAACGCAGGGCAGGGAAAACCTGCCACCGAACCTGATGCTATTCTTACTGCTGATTTGAAGAATTTTTTGGATTTGTTCTCAGGTTTGTATTTTTTAATGAAGATTTTATTTTATTTTTTTTTGTAAATAATTTTTATACTAAAAATTTTATTTTTTTTATAGGGAAGTTAAAACCAAAATTAGCGGTTATGATGGGGAAATTAAAAGTAAGCGGCAGTACAATTCAAGCATTAAAACTAGAAAACCTTCTTCCAAAATTTCGCGGTGAAAAAAAATAACTTTATTCCTTATTTAAAAACACAAAAAGGGAAAAAAATTTTATTATGTGAGAAAGAAATTATATTTTTATAGGTAATTTTTACTTCCGTCGAAGCATAATCAAATAAAATGCTACAAAGTAGCGAAAAAGTTGACACTATTTTTACTGTGAAATTTGATTGTGCCTCCTGGACATTGATAAATTTTAATGCTCTTTTTTTTTCAACTTTATTATTTACTAACGTTCAATTAAATGTGGCATAAGCAACGAATAAGGGACGTTGGTTTTTAATAATTAATATTTAAATTATTCAATTTTTCCGAGATATTAGGATTACAGATCAGCTATACCTTGAAATAAGTTCAATTAAAAACTGCAAGAAACCATGTCATCTTATTATTTTTTGATCAAAGAAGATTTCATTATAGTCCTAATTTTGTAATATAAAAATCATTATGAGTATGTTGATTTAACTTCCTGTAAATGTCTTAATTCCTTTATGAGTCTCACCTTAACAATTTCGGCTTGGTGAGACAGGAAAATGGCGAAAAATTTTTCGCGCGCTATATCTTTCGTTTCCTGGTTTAAAACCAGCGCCGACCGACTGCTCAGTCAGATGTCGAAGCTCATTTACGAAGTTTTAGAGCTAGCCATGTACTAGTCAAGGTCTAATAAAGATTTTTCGGCCAACTGCTGGCGTTTGCTTAGGTTTGAGATGAAAAAAATCCAAATGGGGCCGAAAGTACTTATAGTACTTGACGCCCTCTATCCAGTGGCGCAGTCAGATTCCCGAAATTCCCACGGGAACTACCTAAAAAACTTTGTTTTAAAAACATGGTAAGGTTTGCTCGTAATTTAAGAAAAATTTTCGTAGTATTCACGAGTAAATCGTGCTCGGTTTTTAAGACTCGTTTTTTAGGTAGTTCCCGCGGGAATTTCGGGAATCTGACTGCACCACTGGATAGAGGGCGTCAAGTACTATCGGTGTCAGTCGGAAAAGTCTGGAAAACCCTTTGGGAAATGAGTAAAAAAATCGGTTTTAAAAACATGGCAAGGTTTGCTCGTAATTTTAGAAAAAATTTCGTAGTATTCGTAAAAAATTTCTAAAATTACGAGCAAACCTTGCCATGTTTTTAAAATCGATTTTTTTACCCATTTCCCAAAGGGTTTTCCAGATTTTTGCGACTGACACCGATAGTACTTGACGCCCTCTATCCAGTGGTGCAGTCAGATTCCCGAAATTCCCACGGGAAAAAATTTCGTGGGAAAAACCAAGTTTTTAAAGCGGAGCACGATTTCCTCGTGAATACTACGAACATTTTTCTAAAATTACGAGCAAACCTTGCCATGTTTTTAAAACCGATTTTTTTACTCATTTCCCAAAGGGTTTTCCAGATTTTTCCGACTGACACCGATAGTACTCGACTCCCTCTATCCAGTGGTGCAGTCAGATTCCCGAAATTCCCACGGGAACTACCTAAAAAACGAGTCTTAAAAACCGAGCACGATTTACTTGTGAATACTACGAAAATTTTTCTTAAATTACGAGCAAACCTTACCATGTTTTTAAAACAAAGTTTTTTAGGTAGTTCCCGTGGGAATTTTGGGAATCTGACTGCATCACTGGATAGAGGGCGTCAAGTACTATCAGTGTCAGTCGGAAAAGTCTGGAAAATCCTTTGGGAAATGAGTAAAAAAATCGGGTTAAAAAACATGGCAAGGTTTGCTCGTAATTTTAGAAAAATTTACGTAGTAATTACGTGCAAATCGTGCTCGGTTTTTAAGACTCGTTTTTTAGGTAGTTCCCGTGGGAATTTCAGGAATCTGATTGCGCCAGTGGGTAGAGGACGTCAAGATACATCATGGTTACTCTAAAAAAGTCCCGAAATTCCTACGGATTTACGTAAAAAATGCATTTTTCAACTTTTATGAGATTTGCCCGTAAAAAGGATTTGAAAATCGTGGGGAAAACTTATATAAGAAAAATTGGGCGTTTTGAACTTCTAAAGAATAATTAGGTATTTTTGAATCAACTATTTCAATATGATTTTTCAAAAATTCAGAATCCTTAATTAGTATAAGGGAATAAATTTAAAGGATGCCAAAAAAATGTAAACATTGTTAATTTTTTAATTGTACAATATATTTTACATTTATTGATTTTTTTTCCATCCACCATTAAAAACCTAAATAATTAATAATAGCCATATTAATAATACAGAATATTTTTTACAGATTATTATATTAATTATTATAACAATTTTTTTAAATTTCAGTAAAAAAAAAGTCATCCCGATGATTACGTATTAATTTTGTTGTTTTCCTTCAATCTATTTGAAAAATTTGATTACTAAAGCAACAAAAAACCATTTCTTGTTTTCAAAATCGGTATTTCAAAAAAAAAAAAAAATGCGTGAGTCCCGCTACGGAGACTCAGGGTAAAAGTGAAGTGAAACTTCTTTAGGCCTAAGGAACACAAACAGTCACACCGGACGGGACAAAAGAATTATCACATTAAAAATTATAGAAAGAATGATTATCATATCTTGTATATTATTAGATATTTAATTTTCCGCCTTTTAAAATTTTTTCAAAAAAGCCATTTAAAAAAAGCCGTTTAAAAAATTATCCGCCACCTTTTTCTAGGCGGAAAAATAATTATCCGCCACCTTTTACTTAGCGGAAAATCATTTTCCGCCACCTTTTTGTTGGCGGAAAAATAATTATCCGCCACCTTTTTCTTGGCGGAAAAATATTTTAATTTTCCGCCACCTTTTTCTTGGCGGAAAAATATTTTAATTTTCCGCCACCTTTTTCTTGGCGGAAAAATAATTATCCGCCACCTTTTTCTTAGCGGAAAATCATTTTCCGCCACCTTATTGTTGGAAAAATAATTATCCGCCACCTTTTTCTTGGCGGGAAATCATTTTCCGCCACCTTTTTCTTGGCGGAAAAATAATTATCCGCCACCTTTTTCTTGGCGGAAAAATAATTATCGGCCACCTTTTTCACCTTTTTCCACCACCTTTTTGTTGGCGGAAAAATAATTATCCGCCAACAAAAATAATTATCCGCCCTTTTCATTTCCGGTCCATTTTATTTTCGGCCCTTTTCATTTTCGGCCCTTTTTACTTTCGGCCCATTTTATTTTCGGCCCTTTTCATTTTCGGCAATTTCCAATTTTTTAATTTTTTTTCGGTCCTTTTAAAATTTTTATTTTTTCAATCACGCGTAACTCTCGGGATCTTTCCCCTCAGTCTGCTCCACCCGTTTGTACAATTTTTAATTTTCCATGTCTTAATTTTTTTTTTCAAACTGGTTACGCATAACTCTCAGCTTTTTACCTCCCAAACGGGACAAAAGAAGTTTCACTTCAATAAATACATGAAAGCTTTGTAAAAATTTAACACCCTGTGATGATTTAACAAATTTTTAAAAAAAGAAAGAAAAAAAATAAAAACAATGTAACAATTATGAAAACATTAAAGATCGAGAAAAAACTGATCGTGCACAGGACAAGTATATAATAAAAATAACAATAAAAAAAATGTCCTGGGCGCTAACAGCTCATTAAAAAATTTTTAATTAAAATTGGACGGATCCAAAAATATTTTCTTTAAAAAATTTGTAATATTTTTAAACAATATATAACTATTTACAATATATACAATATATATCAGTTACACTGCAATAATGATTAATATTTAAACAATATTTTTCAAAATTCTGGCTAATTGTTCTGGGTGGAATGTATTTGGTTTTATATAATAAAAAAAGCAATGGTCATGTGATTAATTTGTCGTTTGTATAAAAAAAAGCAAAATTTTTTTCACCCAATCACCAAAGGAAAATTTATAAGAAAAAAGGAAGAATTATTTTCACCGCCACCATGGAAAAACATGCTATTCTTTGAATTCGTCATGTCCACCCCGTAATGAAGCTGAAGCACCATCACCTCTTTGCAGGAGCTACTAACTAATGTAAGGCGCTGATCTGTCGTTAGTCTTTGTTTTTCTAAGCTTAACGGTTGCAAATGCATTCCCTCTGAAAAATTGAAAGAAGAGACATTAGTAAAAACATTAAAAAAATAAGATTTGATGGTTTTTCATCAGAAATTAGTTAAGGGCGAAAATGAACTTCGAGAAATATTGAAATATTATAACAAATCACCCTCAGACAGTTGCACAACTGACACTGTCAGTCGCACTACTGACACTGCTTGTTGCGCTACTGACAATGTCTGTTGCACTACTGACAGTATTGCAACTGCTTAATGCTAGTTGTCCAACTGACATTTGTCAACAGTGCAACTAACAAATAAAGGGAAAAAACGAAAGCCCTGAAGGTTCACAATTTTTTTAAATTGGTTATTGTCAGTTGTGTAACTGACCCTGTCAGTCGCACTACGTGTCTACTGACAATGTCTGTTGCACTACTGACAATGTATGTTGCACTACTGACAATGTCTGTTGCACTACTGACAGTATTGTCGATCTTAATCTAAACTACAACTGGCGCCATCTTGCAGAAAGATTCAGAACTTTCTGTTTTATTGAAAAAAAATTTAAAGTAACAGATTAACGGGCTGCAGGGCTGCCCCTACAAAACTCGTGATCACTCCCAATTAATGTTCTAATCCATTAATTCTTCCTCTCATGTTTTCACCGAAGAATCAATCCCCCATAAATCATACCAAGGCCCACATTTCGTTTTATTATCCGTTAACTGCAACTGATCTTTAAATAATTTCGGCGCATCTTTCAATTTATTATTCGACTTTTCCTTAAATAAATTATTATCATCGTCGTTTTGCCATTTCCTACTTTCTTTCAACCTGTAATTAGGATTCCACGTTTGATATTCCTTTTGCTTTGCATCTCGAATAATATATTGAGTCGTTAAGTCGTTCGAATTCGATTTCATTAATTTCGTCCTCGGTAAAAAATTATTATCTTTTTGTAAAGTTCCCGTCTCTGTATTATCCGAAAGATCCGAATGGCTGTTGGACCTTTCCAATTTCCCATTGTACGATACATCGAATTTATAACGATTTTTCCTCACGTTAATATGATCATTAACGACGATTACTGACTCGGAACCGTCTTCGTTCCTATTTTCCTCCTCGTAATAATTTCTCCCGTTGGAATTATCATTCATCTTTTCTTCGTTATTCCTTGAATTTTTCTCATTGTTAATTTTCTCAATATATTTTTGTTTTTCGTTTTGAATGTTTTCAGCTGACGCGTAAATATTTTCAGTTTTATCATCTTCTTCTTCGTCATGATTATCTTTTTTATTAATTTCTTCCTCTTTGTCGGTAGAAGCCGAGCAAACGTCGATTAGGCTTCTGTGTTTCCATAACGACATCCCTTCTAAAATTTCGTTTTTATTTGATTTTTTAAATTTCCATAATGATTTTGTTCTTTTTACGGTGATTTTGTTTGGGATTTCCGGGATTTTATCGACGGCGATCGGCGTAGCCTTCATTAAGTCTTGACTGTCGAAACGGCCGAGGGTTCCGGTTCCGTCGCCGATTTGCCTTGCGGAAAGTGTCCGTGAAACGGGTTGGTGTTGTTTGTTCGGGTTTTGCTCGTTGACGTCGTCCCATAAATCGAGAGCTGATTTGTATAAGAGCCAGCCACGTACTGAGGACATTAATTCTTTTTTCTCTGGTCCGTTGGTTCCATTTCGTTTTCTTCGCTGGATTCTATGAATATCATAAAATAAAAGTTTCGGTAATTAACGATTCGAAATAAAAAAAAATTCCCCATCACCTTAAATTTAATAGACGTTTTTTTGGCTAAAATTCATTAAAAATCATTTTTTTAACAGAACAGAAACTGGTATTTTTGAAGGTGCTATCTTTTCTAGAATTATTTCTACATGAATTTCAAAATAGAATCTGCTAAAAAAATTTAAAAACCAATTTTTATCAAAAAAAAAAAAAAAAAAATGGTGCTATTTTAACGTGCGGTCTATCTTATAAAATAGTGAGATAAAGGAAAGGAAGGTAATTAATACTCGTCACGCTGATCAGAAAATTTCCACTCTGGTGGCTGATAGCTGAAGTTATATTCGGGACTTTTCGACCCCTTTGGTCGACCCTTTCTTTCGACCCTTTTTATCGGCCCTTTTTGTCGGCGCTTTTTCGGTCCTTTTTTCCGACCCTTTTTTTCGGCCCTTTTTTCGGTTCTCTTTTTCGGCCCTTTTTTCCGGTTCTTTTTTTCGACCCTTTTTTCCGGTTCTTTTTTTCGGCCCTTTCTTTTACCCTTTATTTCGACCCTTTTTTTCGGTCCTTTTTGTCTACCCTTTTTTCGGTTCTTTTTTTCGGCCCTTTTTTCGGTTTTTTTTCGGCCCTTTTTTCCGGTTCTTTTTTTCGGCCCTTTTTTCGGTTTTTTTTTCGGCCCTTTTTTCGGTTCTTTTTTTCGGTTCTTTTTTTCGGTTCTTTTTTTCGGTTCTTTTTTTCGGTTCTTTTTTTCAGTTCTTTTTTTCGGTTCTTTTTTTCGGTTCTTTTTTTCGGTCCTTTTTTTCGGTTCTTTTTTTCGGTCCTTTTTTTCTACCCTTTCTTTTACCCTTTTTTCGGTCCTTTTTTTCGGTTCTTTTTTTCGGCCCTTTTTTTCTACCCTTTTTGTCGGCGCTTTTTCGGTCCTTTTTTTCGGCCCTTATTTTCGGTTCTTTTTTTGGCCCTTTTTTTCGGTTCTTTTTTTCGGCCCTTTTTTTCTACCCTTTTTGTCGGCGCTTTTTCGGTCCTTTTTTTCGGCCCTTATTTTCGGTTCTTTTTTTTTGGCCCTTTTTTTCGGTTCTTTTTTTCGGCCCTTTTTTTCTACCCTTTTTGTCGGCGCTTTTTCGGTCCTTTTTTTCGGCCCTTATTTTCGGTGCTTTTTTCCGGTTCTTTTTTTCGGTTCTTTTTTTCGGCCCTTTTTTTCTACCCTTTTTGTCGGCGCTTTTTCGGTCCTTTTTTTCGGCCCTTTTTTCCGGTTTTTTTTTTCGGTTCTTTTTGTCGGCACTTTTTTTCGGTTCTTTTTTTCGACCCTTTTTTTCGGCCCTTTTTTTCTACCCCTTTTTCGGCCCTTTTTTCGACCCTTTTTTTTGGCAACCCTTACGTCGATCCATGTTTTGACTTACAGTAGACAGCACGTTAGAGCAGCACCAAATATTTTATCAAAATGGTTTCGTGTCGAAAAATTTTTGAAATTAATATCTAATAGAAAATTTAAATTTTTTAAAATCATATCCCGTCAGAAAAAGGCTTTTAAAATTATTTTCCACTGCCCGATTTTTTGCTGACCTGCATCTTTCTAAAAAAATTGAATTTTCGGAAAACTATTTCCTAGTAAAATTTTTGTGGCAACAAATTTTTCTAACACTAAAACAACATTCTTACTCAAATTTAATACTAACCTCGCTGAGTCATCATCCGAATAATCCACTTCCGGTTGAGGAGGAGGATCGTTACTAAATCCGCTATCATTACTAGAATGTAAACTACCCGGCGCTCCATTCGCCCTTTTCCCTCCTAAATGAAGAGGTAAAGGCGGCATCGGAGGCGGATGAATCGTCCCTCGTTTTCCTGGCAAGGTGGCTGCATCACCTCTCGGACTAAGCAAAGGCTGAGGCGGATGAACTATGGCTGTCGTTGTTATCGATCTTGGACCGTTATGTTGACTGAGCTCGGGTATAGGCGCAGGCTGAGACGGCGGAGGTCCCAAATTAGCAGAGGTAATAGGCATCGCTTTGAGGGGAATCTATTAAAAATAATATAAAAAAAAATTAGGAAAAAGTTTTTTGAAAGAAAAATACCGTTAAAGAAAATTCTTTTACGGCGAAACTTTATTCTTTCAGATGAAATATAAAGCGGAATAATTCTTTATGAAAAGTGTTCGGAGTTTTCAACGTCTATTATTTAAAAATAAAAATTATAGCCGGGGCCAAAAGTAGTTTTATTTTGATAGATATCATGGAAAGTTATTTTCTTAATGTCTCATTAATTTTTTTCTCCTCCGCCCGTTTTTTAGTTTTTTAAGCAATATTTTTTAATTAATAGGATCTAAAAGGAAATTAGTTTGCCTAAATACAAAAGAAATAGGAAAGTTATTCGAAGCGTAATCTGAAGTTGAAAAAGTACTTAAGGAATTACTAATTTTCATTTGTGAGGTTGTGAAACTTTTTTTCATCTAATATTTCGGTGATGAATGGAGATTTATTCGGAATTTCTTTAGTAGATAATATGCGAAGTTTTTTTTAAAAAAACATTTACAGAAAAGATAGAAAGAAATTTTGTAGAAAAAATTGCTGAATAAAGTTTTTTTAAATTTATTTAGTCTTTAGTGATTTGTCTTATCAAAGAAAACTCAAAATTTTTTTAATTTTCTTCTGGGAAAATTTTTTAAAGCAATCGGTCTCCTATTTAAACTGGTTAGAAACAAATCTTGTTAAAAACAGATTTCAAACAATACTAAAAATATTTTTTTGAAAAAATGATTAATGGCGGCAGTATACTATACAACACTGAGTTACCATATCGAAAAAAATCAAACACACTACAAAAAAAATCAGGATAATTGAGGTGGGATAGCTAAATCTAAATCCTAGCAGGGGCTAAACGGGGAATCGAAAAGCTGCATCATTTGAGCCCGTGTATAAACAGACTATAAATCAAACGACAAAAAGGGAAGATCATGATTGCGTTGAATTCCGTCAAATGTTTTTTTTTTCCCTCTCCCTCCATCCTATAACCCTTCTCCGTATTTGAATTCAGCGATTTTTACCATACAACAATTATATTTTTTTCCTCCCATACATTTCGCTTAATTACAAACCCCATTTTAAAGATAATAAAGCTGTATTAAGAGGTCTGAAAAAAAATCCAGCCGGGATTAAGCGTAAACAAGGCAGAAATTAGGATTCTAAGAAATGGAATTTGGAGAAAAGAAATTGTCGGAAAATTTTAGATCCAGGGCTAGTCCATCCAATAAAATCTAAGCACGGTTCGATTTGAGATTGAACTTGGATTTGGACTCAAACTTTGACTTTAGATCAGACCGGGTCCTAGCTTACATCCGAAAAGCACTTTCTCCGAAAACGTTTTGGAGGAAGTGCAATGTTTTTTTAAAAATTTTTTTGGAGGAAGTGCAATGTTCCTCCAAAACATTTTTCAAAAAATTTTTCTTGTCAAAGAAATCTTTCTAGGGTTTTTCTAGTCGAACAAGTTTTTTATCAAATATTTCAGTCAACAACTTTTCTAAAATTTGTCTAGTCTAACAACTTCTTAAAAATTTGTCAAGTGGAACAAGTTTTTTTTCATAAATTTGTCTAGTCGAACAACTTTTATAAAATTTGTCTGCAGGATTCTTTTAGTCGAACATTTTTTATAAAATTTGTCTGCAGGATTCTTTTAGTCGAACATTTTTTATAAAATTTGTCTGCAGGATTTTTTTAGTCGAACAACTTTTATAAAATTTGTCTGCAGGATTTTTTTAGTCGAACAACTTTTATAAAATTTGTCTGCAGGATTCTTTTAGTCGAACATTTTTTATAAAATTTGTCTGCAGAATTTTTTTAGTCGAACAACTTTTATAAAATTTGTCTGCAGAATTTTTTTAGACAAACAACTTTTATAAAATTTGTCTGCAGAATTTTTTTAGTCGAACAATTTTTATAAAATTTGTCTGCAGGATTCTTTTAGTCGAACAATTTTTATAAAATTTGTCTGCAGGATTCTTTTAGTCGAACAACTTTTATAAAATTTGTCTGCAGGATTTTTTCAGTCGAACAAATTTTTTCACTATTTTCCTGTTGAATTAAATTTTTTCATGATTTGCCTCATGTCGAATCTCGAGAAGTTTGTCTTGCCAAATCAAAATTATTTTCATGATTTACCTTGTTGAATCGAATTTTTTAGAATTTTCCTAGTCGAACAATGTATCAAATTTTTTCTCTTGTCAAACAAAATTTTACATATTAAAGACTACTGTATATTAAAACTACACAACAGGAAAATTTTCTAGCATTACCTGCTTAACTACTCTTCTGTGCAACAGGGTATCGCCAAACATGGTGGTTGGGGATGGTTTACCGGAATTGCTATTGCTAGTACTGTTTAACCCTGGAGTTCCTGGCGTGGTCGCGTTGGTGCTCACCGAATCCATTCTTCGATGCGTCGGAGAACTAAACACAAAAAAAATTAATTTAAACATTCATAAAGACATTTAAAAAAAAAATAAAACAATAAGACACTAACCAAACGCTTGAATCGTCCGTTATAAGCTCGGTATATGCGAGTGGAAACCAACCGGAACATTGCGTCCTTAAATTTTCCCCGAACTGCCAACCTTTATTCCGTTCGCCGAGCAACGCAATTATGTCACCTTCCAAAAAACTAAGCTGATTGTCTCCAGATGACAAATAAGCATAAAGAGCTCGTGCTAACGGGCTCTCCCAACTCGGTTTATCCGGTATTGCCATTGATTTCGGTCTTTGCGGGCTTGAAGGATCTTCTGCAATAGTAATAAAAAAAATGTTATGTTAGTGACAGTTTCATAAGCCCTACTAAGTCTTTAAAAGTAATTCGAAACAATAAAATTTCCTCTCAAACGGCAGTTTTCTTTTGTCGGGGGCTAGGGGAGTTTATTACTTAAAACTTGCAAATTTACTAAAATGAATATAAACTTTCTTTCTTGTAGAGCCGTACCGGTGTGAAAAGGAGAATTCAAAAAGGATATAAAATAAGTTCTTATTCGAGTTTATGACGCATTTTTGTCATAATATGACACTATATTTGTCAAAAAAAAAAGTAATCGGCTTGCTTTAAAACTCGTTTTCTTCTGACATTTCCTTCTCTCTTTTTTTTTTTATCTTTTTTCTTAGGGTTCGCCGATTTATTCTCGGAGATCTTTTCGTTGCTTTTCTCACCTACTAACCCTAAAACAAAGGCGGAGGAATACGGAGGGCGCTTCATCTAACCCAAATAACTTAAAAAATGTTGGGCTGAGTTATTGAGCCTGTTTTGTCAAAAGTTTGTCAAAAAAATCTCATATTTTGATAGCTAAATTTTGACGGAGAGAAAAAATGACTAAAAAATTGGAATCTACGATCGGAAATTTATTGGAATCGAGTCCCATATGGTGATTTTCGGTAAAGTCGAATTCCGGAAAATTATGGGGGAAAAGAAGAAAATAAAATCAACCCGAATTGCAAAACTGACCGGAAATTTGAAATTTTTGACCTTTTTTTAGTCGAAATCGAGTACCATGATCGCATAGTTCGTGAAAAGTAAAAATTCTCGGTTTTTCCGGATTATCTCGCAAACACGAATTTTCCCAGAAAAATCATAAAAGAAAAAAATTTAGGCGAAGGCTTGTAGTTTCAACCTATGAAAAATGAAAATAATCGTAGGAGCCGTTTTCAAGAAAATTTAAAAAAAAGTGATTTTTTAGTTTTCCGGTTGCCGAAGTTTTCAGGTTTAAGTCGATTTCATTTGAATTTTTCATTTCTATGAGTCGGTTTAAGAAAAAAAAGCGTTTTAATAAATTGTTGTTGGCAGTTATGCATAGGAAAAACTTGGCTAACTCGGCTGCTAGAAGCCAGAATTAAAACTGGTGGCGCCTATGACTTGAAAATATAATAACGCAAATGTCAAATGGCTAAAAATTCCCTGCTGTAATTTTTTTTTCTTCAAAGATTAAAAAACGGCTCATCCTCTTCCCTCGTTATGAAATTCGAAAAAAATGAAGAAGAAAGTAGGAAAAGAGGAAATCTCTTTACTGCGTCTTGCTATGACTGTAACAATGCTTGCTTGTTTGTAAATCTCAAATATTACAGCGCCGCAATATTCTTGTATATCAAAGGGGAAATAATACCTTATGAAAAAAAAAGAAAAAAAGATAAAGAAGATAACAAACACGCTTTGAATTATTTTTCAATAGATGCACTGAATTTTCGAGAGAAAAGAATCTTTCTGAGATTTTTTGTAAGAGGGAAAATTTCGAAAATTCAGGTATAACATAGAAACCTTATTCTGGTGGGAAAAAAAATTTTCGAAAGTTATTCGCCTACTAATTTTGAAGAACTTTAAAAAAAATAGGGGAAGAGCCAAGAAATTTCTTGTGAATTGATTTTTGATGGCGCTAGTGTCGCTATAGTTCCTCGTTCGGTTGCAGAATTTTTCGGAGAAGATTTTGGCGGAAATGAAAGTTTCTTTAAAAAAAAAGGAAGTTATTTTTGGCAAAGATTCTGTGAAATTATTTTAATGAGTTTTCTGGAGATTTTTGGAGAATTATTTGGAGGATTTTTCAAAAAAGTTTTTGGGAAGTTATTCTGAGAGTTTTTGTGGAAAGTTTTTAAAAGAAGTTTTCAAAGAATTATTTCGGAGTTTTTTTGTAAGAGTTTTTGGAGAATTTCTGGGTGCAGTTTTTTGGGAGAATTTTTCTGAAAGTGTTTCAAGAGTTACTTGAAGAATTTAAGGTAGAAGTTTGGAGGGATTTTCAAACATTTCGAAGAATTTTTCAAAGACCCCAACAACAAGCCGCACATATTATACGTATATTATACGTAGAAATGTATATTATATATATTATATTATATAATTATATATTATATAATGTATATTATATATATTATATTATACGTATAATATGCGAAGTCTTAATTTCTACGTATAATATACGTATAATATGCGAGGCTTGTTGTTGGGGGAGTTATTTGGAGAATTTTTCCTAATCTTAAGTTCGTGAAATGTCTGTCGAACGTCGCTTAGACTGCTTTTAGTTCATGAAATCGCCGTTACAGTGCGACTGACACTTGAAACGTTTAACGTTAATTTAACTAGCACAAACTGAATTTTTTTGTGAAGATTCAGACCTTACTCCTTAGCCAGAAAAAATCTCAAATGTAAAACCCTCTTTATATTATAAAAACTTATATCACTTAAATGGTTTTTCCTGCGGAAAAGATAAACCCATTCAAAAAAGAATCTCGAAAATCGAAAATCTCATTTCGCCTTGCCAAAATTATTCACAAACTTCTCCTAAACTCTTTAAATCCATAGGAAATCAAACATCCACCGAAAAAAGAAACTCCCATTCATCTCATCTTTAAAAGGCCTTCGGTGACAACTAAAATGTTGATTCTGCAATAGATTCAACAGGGGAAAAAAAATTCGAAATCCTACTTCTTTGACACGAAGCATATTTATGTGTAAACAAGAATAGATTTTTTTTTTTGGCGAAAAAAAAAAGATCGTCAGTAAAGAAAACGAATATAAGAAAAGAGAACTGGAAGCCGAAGAAAAGCGGGTTGAGAAAAAAAGGGGTATGGGAGGGGTATGAAAAAGAAGCAGCCCAAGGAGAGCTATTGAAAAATAATGCCCCCTAGTGACCATAAATCTTGACATTGTATAAGAATCTGCTACATTTTACGTAGTTTAAAAATATTTAAATTAAAAGAGAGAAGAGTGAAAGAGAGAGAGAGATAGATGAGAAAAAAGGAAAAAGGATTTTATAGAAAAGTTTTTTCTAAACTTCAAAATCGAAATAAGGTAAAGTTTAGGGGATTTTTAGTTATCAGGGGAAAAATCTTATTCACGTCAATCAAAATTTGAAATCAATAAAAAGAAAAATTAGAAGGGAAATTACCTTGAACCAAAGAATGCGTCGATGAATTTAAATTATACTCAGACTTGGCTCTGGATAACGGTTTTAAAGGGCTTGTTACATCGTTTATTGACCGAACGTCTAGGCACGAGGCATCCATTGATTTAGTTTTTCGAAGCTGCGATGCTACGGAGATACGATCTTCGTCCATGTTTCCTCTTGTATTGTAGTTATCGTCGTCTTGCCAAAAACTAACTTGCTGCAATAAAAAAAAATCAGGATTAGTTTTGTGGTAAAAAAAGAAAAAAAATTCAACTTAACCTCAACTGGTTACAAACATGTTATACTTAACTTTAACAGTTTAAAAACTGGTTGTACTTAACCTCAATTTGTTACAGACCGGTTGCGACCAGTTGAGGTTAAGTTCAATTTGTTTGGGACTTACTTCACCTCAACTGGTTAAAAATTTGTAACCAGTTGAGGTTAAGTTGAATTTTTTTGAGACTTACTTCACTTCAACTGGTTAAAAATTTGTAACCAGTTGAGGTTAAGTTGAATTTTTTTGGGACTTACTTCACCTCAACTGGTTAAAAATTTGTAACCAGTTGAGGTTAAGTTGAATTTTTTTGAGACTTACTTCACTTCAATTGGTTAAAAATTTGTAACCAGTTGAGGTTAAGTTGAATTTTTTCAGTATGGTAACTTGTATTTTTAAGGCAAAGCGCAAAGGTCCCTAAACAATTCTACTTAACCTTAACTGGTTACAAATTTTTATATTAAACTTTTGTCTAAGATTTGCTCATTGGGCCCAGACGGCAGTAAGCCAAGAGTGGCCTAAGCTTGATTTGCAAGGCGAATCAAAGGCGTAGGAGCTTGATCCCTAATTATTCTCTTGAAATTTAAAATGTAATCATCACCAAAAATTTTAGCTACTCCAAAAATCTTTTTTGTTTTCTTACCCGTAGCTTAGTTGTAAACATATTTTCTACTGATTCCGGTAAATATTCCCTACTCCTTGCGATATCCTGCCATTCGTCCAAATGCCTATTATAAGAAGTCACTCCGGCAGTGTGATAAGCTAAGTAATGTTTGGCTAATGAGCATTGTCGTTCCAAAACGAAACCGTATCGTCTCCTTTCCTGCGTCATGGCCTGTTAAAGAAAAACCAAATTGAGAAAAAAAAATATATTTAATAGGCGATAAAATGATGGGGGAGAAAAAAAAATTTAAATCGCATATATATTTTGAAAAGTGATTTTGAATTGATATAAACTTTCTTATAATTTCTTTTCATTTTTTTTCCCTCGTATAATTTTTTTTCTCCTTCCTTACTCCTTGAAAACTTACGTTTTTCAAACTTTGTTCGCAGAAAATGTCAAGTTTGGATTTTTCTTCTTCTAGAATTTGCATGTTCTGGAAACAAGAAAAAATATTTTTAAAAAATTTCTTTCCCTGAGTTTTGCATGAAGGGGAGAGAAAATGTTTTTAGTCGAATTAAAATGATTGTAAATTGTTACATGATATTGTATAGTTAGAATGAGGGGGAGTGATCATTATAATAAAGAAAATATTTCGTAAATTTAAAAAGGGGAACAGTTAGAGATAATTCTCGCGAGCGAAAATGGCTGAGCCAAAATTACAAAATTCTCTCCTCGTGAACTTCAAAAAACTTAAAAAGGAAAAAATGTCTTCTACCATTTTTCTTTTAAAACATCTTGCTTTTCTTAAAAGAAAAAAAAGTGTAAACATATTTTACATGAAACAAAAAGGCGATATCGTAAGACTATCAACTTACTTTCAGTTCCTTATCCATAGCTAACCCTGTTTTAGATCCGCTTTTACTTCCTTTCTTACGTTGTTTTTTCATATTCGCAGCAGCTTTACTATACGTTTCAGAACGTGCTTTATGCTGTTGTAGAAATTTCTTTTGTTCAGACTGAAAAAAAAAAAAAAATTGAATGAAAGAATTTATATGTGAATGCATGATACGAGATGAAAGTAAAAAGCAACGAAAAGGAAAAACGTTCTCTGAAGTGAAAATACTTTAACAAAATGTTTATCAGTAAGGTGAAGAAAACACGAGACTTTCATTTAGAAGTAAAACGTGCTTAAGGAAATTTATCACGAGTTACACTAATTTAGTGACATATTTTTAAAATCGTGTTTAACAGAAGATTATTTTTTATACACTTTTTTAGGAACATTTTGTTGGAACAGCCCCGGAACCAGGTTATCGAAGTTTACGGAATTAAGGCTTTTTAATGGTACACTACATGAAATTAAAACAAAATGCAACAAAACGAAAATGACAAAAATTTTCCAAAACAGCCGAAAATGGCCAGAAAACGACAAAAATTGGCAGGAAACGTCTACAATTGACAGAAATATCAACAATTGAAAAATTGACAAATATTGTTTAAAACTGAAAAATTGACAGAAAATGTTAAAAAATGACCGAAACAGTCAAAAATATCCTCAAAAATGTGAAACACTGTCAGAAAATAGTAGGGAACAGCCTGAAAAGTGTAAAATCTTGCCAGACAACAGTCAAAAATAATTAAAAAATGGCAAGAATCGTCACGAAACAGTCAAAAATGGCTAGAGAATAATAAAAATTGTTAAACAATAGTCGAAAATGGGCAGGAGACATCAAAAATTGCGAGAAACAGTTTAAAATGGCTAAAAAATGACGGAATCGGTCACAAAAAAGGCAAAAACAACAGTCAAAATAAGTTTCGATCCTTTTTCAATCGCTTTTCGTTTGTTTTAATTCGTTTTTAATCGTTCTTCGTTTGTTTTCAATCGTTTTTCGTTTGTTTTAATTTGATTTCAATCGTTTTTTCCATTGTTTTCCTTTGATTTCAATCGTTTTTCGATTGTTTTCCTTTGATTTCAACCGTTTTTCGTTTGTATAATTTGTTTTCAATCGTTTTTCGTTTGTTTTAATTTGATTTCAATCGTTTTAATTTGATTTTAATCGTTTTTCGTTTATTTTCAATCGTTTTTCGATTGTTTTCCTTTGATGTCAACCGTTTTTCGTTTGTATAATTTGTTTTCAATCGTTCTTCGTTTGTTTTCAATTGTTTTTCGTTTGTTTTAATTTGATTTCAATCTCGTTTTTCGTTTGTTTTTAATCGTTTTTCGATTGTTTTCCTTTGATTTCAATCGTTTTTCGTTTGTATAATTTGTTTTCAATCGTTCTTCGTTTGTTTTCAATCGTTTTTCGTTTGTTTTCAACCGTTTTTCGTTTGTATAATTTGTTTTCAATCGTTTGTCGTTTGTTTTCAACAGTTTTTCGTTTGTATAATTTGCTTTCAATCGTTTTTCGTTTGTTTTCAATCGTTTGTCGTTTGTTTTCAACCGTTTTTCGTTTGTATAATTTGTTTTCAATCGTTTTTCGTTTGTTTTCAATCGTTTGTCGTTTGTTTTCAACCTTTTTTCGTTTGCATAATTTGTTTTCAATCGTTTTTCGTTTGTGTTGATTTGTTTTCAATCATTCTTCCTTTTTAAGTGGTCAGTTGTTAAATTCTCCGTTTGCTTTAATTTGGTTTTCAATTTTTTTCAGTTTTCCCGCATGCTCAATTTTTAATTAACACTTAGGGCTCAGATATCTTTGTCCTTGGAACTCCCGAGACCTAAATTTTGCCGACGTTACTAACCTTGCTACGGAACTGCGGGACATTTTAACTGCTTTTGGCCACGGGGCAGCTATAAATAATTCATTTAAACAAATAAATAAAATCTTCAAGTATGGCTAGAAAATTTTTCTTTTTATCATACCCACTAAAGAAAGAAAAATCCCATCCTTAACTCCTTGTGTCAATGGGAAAAGCTTTTAAATAGCATACTATCCGCATGAGTCAAAATGTCGCCGCACTCTCGATGAAATATCGCGAGTGGAAAAAGAAATATAGCAAACGAAATATATATCATAAAGGGGGAAAGGATTTCTAGTTACGTGATGCGCGAGGGGCACTCGCCCATTGCTGACTTGTAAAATAAATCCGAATTAGATTTTTCGGCGGGGGGAAAAGAGAGAAAAAGAACAAATCGATAAAACTACTTGTTAATCTGAATCCATGCCAAACCGTTTCACATTTCTTGCTCGTATCCCATCCATTGCTTAAACTTTTCTTTACCCCAAAGAGTTTTCGGGTTTTGACTGTTACCCCTTTTACTTTAGCACTTTAACCACTTTCCCTCTCTTATTTAATTGCGGGATTCGTGCCAAATCCTTTTAACGATTTCAAATTAACCAAATTTGCTGCTAAAATCCGCGACCTTGGAAAAAGATCAAATCGCACCTTAGTGGGGAATAAAAAAAAAGAATGATGCACAAGAGAGGGTCCATTGTCAAGGTTGAAAAATATGGAGGGGATATTTTAATGGACGTTTTTGAAATTTAAATTACGTGCCGTTTAATTGAATCAAGGAGGAACACAATGGTTTTGCCCCTAAATTCACGGGGATAGAGGGGGAGAAAGAAGAGTGTCAACTAAAATGTCGTCTTCAATCACGGAAATTGTTGGTTTAAATTGAATTTTCAATCGCGTCAGATAAACATTACCGAGAAAAAGATTTTGTCTATATACCTTGGGAATGCAAAGAGCTTTTTCTTCTTTTCTTCCCTTTGAAAGATAAAGTATAGGATTTATTTATATAAAGGGAAATGTGCAATAGTTAAAGTATATACCTTTAACTTTTCCGCGCGGCATCGAGAAACATCCCTCTCATGAAAAAAGGAAACGTTTTACATCTTCATCAATCATATTTTTTCCCTTGCTTTTAATTACAAGGAGAAAATACCCCGACTTTGAAATTTTCTAATTAAAAAAAAGGAGTTTTAAAGTTTAAGCCGGCTAAAAGATTTTGAGGTTGTTTTTTTTTGGGGACGGGAGAGCGGTTAATGATCTATTTTAAAGCATCAAAAAAGATTTGAAATCATGTTAATTATTTTTTGTACTTACTTGAACTACTTTAGTATCTTTTTCTAAATTTGTTTCTAATGGCACTAGAAGGTCAACGTAGAAAGCTTTCAACTGAAAAAAAAAAGATCCGATATGATTTCTAAAAAACAAATGATTAACAAATTTTATATAAAAATCTATATCTGCCAAAAGAATTCCGCAAACAGAATGCTACTATTTTCATTTTTGCCATCTCTCTCAAACTTGTAAAACTTAACTTTCAGATATCTGCAGTCGGAGTATAAAAGCTTGAAAATGTTTGCTTTGCCTTTCAGCTTTAGAGAAAATATTTTTTTTATACAAACAAAAATTCTTTTTTTTTTTTTTTCTAAAAAACATCGCGCGGAAAAAAAACTACGACCTACTTCCCAACGATAAAATAAATGGTTTTACAACTTCAGTGAAAAATCGTGGCATTAAAAACGTGTTCCAGGACGATCCGTTTAACTCCGGACATGCTTTCGCCCACGAGTTTCTAAACCGGAAATATTGAAGTTTCCCATTTATTAACCTCTTTGCGCTGTATATTTATCTATCTACAAAAAAAAAAAAAAAAAAAAAAAAAAAATAGTCGGGGGAAAAAGATTTTTTCAACTTACTATGTTCATCTGTTGTGATTGTATCTCTTTGTACACTTCGACTACTTGCATCAGAGCAGAACCTGCAACAAAGAAAAAATGTATATGAAAAATATGAAAAAAAAACCAATAAAAATAAAAAAAATGGAAATGAAAGATTCGAGCTTTAGCGCCAGCCACGTTTTTTTTAAAAAGTGATTAATAAATTATTTGAAAGCCTTCGCCATGTTTAAAGTAATTATCTTAATGATCACGAGTAAGCTTCTGATTAGTTCTGGCCAATGCCCCAGTCACAAGGTGAAAATTGAAAACTACAACAATAGTGGCAAAAAGAAAATGGTCTTATGAATAACAATAAACAATCCATCAGGTAAAGACGAAGCAAAAAACTTTTATTCATGTAACCCATAACCATCTTCTTACAATCCTACCAATCAAGTCAAAAGGGGAGGAGGGTACATCGAGGTAGGAGGTTGTGTTGCAGGTCAAAATACCGATCCGGAGGTCAGCAACAACAACCTACTTTATGTCATTGACGAGCGAGGATCAAAATTGTCAAGGCTTGCTTAAAAAAAAACTCCACTTAGGCGGCTACTCTTAGGAAGCAATCAACAAAAAATGCATGGCCTAAATAAATCTTTGGTACCCATAACCTAGAAGAACAAGATAGCAGGAGTCTGTATAAACAACAGTGCCATCATTGGCAGAATGAGGCCACAGTCCAAGCTTGTGGGAATTAAAGAACTGTTCAGTGAAATGGAAAAAGTAAAACTTATCTAAACGTAGACGTTGTAATTTTCTTAAAGATCAAGGCGCGTTAATGGGAAAACTTCCTAGCTTCATAGCCGTTTGTTCCTCAGGATGTTTAAGATTTTTTCACCAGCAGGAAGATGTCAGAAAAATTCCGTCATAAACATCAAAAAAGTGAAATGGTAAAGTGAAAAGTACAAAGTGAAGTTTTAGTGTAACCACGAGGAAATTTTATAATTTTCAAAATAATCTTGAAAAAATATTTTTTGTGGACGGATAGATAGAAGGACAGACATACTCATACAAATACTCGGTTCGACCTTTACGGGAAACTTCGTAAAAGCTTGAAATTCAATTTTCGCATGATTTCAAAGCTTTAGCGTCACTACAGAACTGCGCTAAAACAATAAAAAAATGATGAAAAATTGTTGAAATTGATTACAGGACTGATTTTAACGTAAATTTTTTTTTATTGAATTTCACAAAAAAATTTCTAATTTTTGAAATTAATTTTTTCCTATTGCCACCGTGGCTAAAACATTTTCTATACCATCCTGTATAACCATTCGCAATATTCGTAATTATCGCTCGCCTGTTTCGCCTTTTTAAAAGAAAGTCCCTAAGGATGACGTATGTTAGGGTCAGTACCCCCTTGGGATAAGACTTTCACCCTTGACTTTCGCTTTGTACGGCTTCGAAACTGTCCTCATTACTTCAAACTCAATTATAACGTCTCGTTCTTGTTACAAATTCGTTTTAAATTTTCTATTCACACAAAAAAAATTTTTTTTTAAAAAAAAACAAAATCGTTATCGTTTTTTTTCTTGAATCAATAAACATCCACGTTTCTCAGAAACTGATAAAACGGCGACATCTGGATCTCGTTTCCGGTAGTTTCAAATTCATTATTACCTCGGTTTCCGTTTTCCAAGTGCCGCGTGTATTCTACGATACAGTCTGTGTTTCTACATATATAACTTTAGCATTTGGTCCTAACCATTACGAAAACTTTGCCGAGTTAGTGGCTTTTACAATACAAACTGTTGGGAGAAGAAAATCTATATATCGTCGATTCAGCATCTTCAAAGAATTTTCCTTTTAAGGGAAATCGCGATATCAAAGTGACAGTTCTTAGAATTTTTGGTATTCTAGTAAAACTGGTGGCAGCGGATACAAACTATTTCAGCCACAGCAGACCTTCATAAGTATCACTTTTTATGAGAGAATATCATAGGACAAACTCCCGACTGTTAGGGTTGCTTTGTTTTCGCTAAATTCCTTTAAATAAGTGGTAAACCAACTTCCAACGTCTAACTTTCTTTGTTAAAGTTAACACGTGTTAAAAATGCAGGGCACGTTCAAGGATCGGCATGTAAAGAATTTCCAGCGACGACACAGAAACTTTATCCCAAATGATTTTATAAACTATAATCCGATAAAATGCCAGCTATTTTCCTCTGTGTTTATTGTTTGTCGGAGACGCGCGAAATATTCTAAACACAAGGAGAAACACAATTAGCTTCAAGGCAAACGCTGTGGATATCTCTTTCCCCATTTGCTTTCCTATCCGTGTAGCAACATTTCCGATCGTAATAAATTGAAAAAAAAAAAAATTCGGATCGATTTTCCATTAATCGAATTTCCAATTTTTCCCAAACATCGATGCAGTGAATAATAAAAAAAAAAAAACGTTTGGCGAGAATTTAATACTCGAATGAAAATGCAAATTTTTCTGCATTTTTGCTTTGGAAGAATTAAACCGGCGAACCTTAATACTTAATGAATGTAAAAATGTAGAACACGAAAAAT
Source organism: Liposcelis brunnea (assembly GCA_023512825.1). Taxonomy (NCBI): domain Eukaryota; kingdom Metazoa; phylum Arthropoda; class Insecta; order Psocodea; family Liposcelididae; genus Liposcelis; species Liposcelis brunnea. The sequence goes on from CM042071.1 coordinate 8,723,660, forward strand.
AAAACGCTTGCAAGCTTTGGAGTCCCCGTTTTGTGATTTATTTACACAAAGCAAAACTATAATTCAAATCACAAAAAATAAAAGTCAGAAATCCAACGTCATATTTTTCCTGTCCTTTTTCTCTCCGTTTTTTTCCCCGGCCACCTTTCGCTTAGTAAAAGGTTTCGAATACAAAAAAAAAAAGTGTCGAAAGGACTTCGATATTTGATTTCAAAAAGCATTCTTTTTTTCTCTCCTTTTCTTTTGGTTTGATCCAATGCCGAACAATATCAGATACCGTCCGCACATACTGGAGCTTTTATATTTTTATGTAGGATATCGGATTGCTTTTGAAGTTTTTTATCGTGAAAGCACACCTTGATCTACCTACTTAGAAAAAAACTTGGGAAAGTAATGAAAATGGCGGGAAAATGAGTTGATTAGTGGTTTGATTTCTCAATTTTTTTTTATTTTAATGAAAATAATCTCTTCGAAAACGAACTTGGCACAGAGACGTCAATGGTGCGGTGCTGCCTCCGTCCCGGGTGTGGCTTTAACCCTTCAACCCCTTCCGGTCAGATATGATATCCGGTTAGGCGGAGTCTATGAATCTGACGTGCCCAACGTGTGGCTTAGGAGAAGATACAGGCCCGACAGCTAAAATGCACGTGCAGGCACGAATTGGCCCACCGGGCTACCGGGAAAAACCCCAGTGCGACCTTTGCTCTTGGAGTTTTTAAAAATACGACTGAAAAATTCAGTAGTGATGAAATTTTTTGCCCAAAAATTTAGTGACTTTTTTTTAGAAAGAATCAAAACAAAGCGGAATTGAGCGTATTTTCAACAAAAAAGTTCAACAACTTTCCAAAATTTTTAATTTTTACAAAAAAAAATTTTGACTGGAATTTTAAGAAAACAGGGCACTAATGGGCTAGTCAATAGTTTACCCCGTCTTCTTAGAGTGCGAGCCAATTTTTTTTATAAATGCTCTACCTAGATTCTGTAGTCACCTTATCTGTGCCTTTTAAAAGAACCAGTCCATAACTGAAAACCTAGAAAGGGAACTGAAGCCGAAACATCCAAAAAAAAAATTATAAAAATAAACTTGAACGATTTTACACTTTTTCAAAGTTCAAGACCCTTTTATGGATTCCCGGAGTTAAAAAATTAAACCTGCCACATTGAAAATACTTAAAACGTTAAAAGGGCAAACCCGCTCCGTCACCTGGAACTTAACCTCTCTTTTAATATATCGAAAAACTTACAGGCCTAAGTATAATGTTAAAGGAAAAAGAAAAAGTTTTATAAAATCAGGTCACGCAATACACATACTTTACACTCAGTCAATGAAGAATGATATCGTTTATATTTTGATATTCTTTCTTTGCTCTTTCGTTTTGAACTTTTCGGAGGTTTTTGAAAGGCGTTACCAAACGGTAATATTAAGACTTCATCCCTTAGCTTTCGTTTCCGATTCGTGAGGGGGAAACAAAAAAAAAACAACATCCCCAGGGACGGAGCCGGATTCCCTCGAGCAAGATGTTTTTTATTTTTGAAAAGATAAAAATATCCACCTACGAGTATTTATGAAAAAAAAACTTGTTAGTTGGCATCAAGGTTGTTTTAAGTGGAAGTAACCCGAAACAAAAATTGCATTATTCGTAAATTAAATTGACAAGTGATATCATGTTACTGAAATAAGAGAATAATAATCTTGATTTCATAAAAAATTAGAAAAAAAATCTTTTTAGTTTGGATTTTTTTCCCAGGAGTTATTTTGAAAGGAAAAAAATGAGATCGTGTTGTGGTTGAAAACTAAAAAATATGTTTGTCAGTTGAAAATTAAGAAGAAAGGAAGAGAGTTCATAAGAGAAAATTATAAATTTTTCTGCCTGAAAATCTGGGAAAAATTACCACGCGCACAAACTTCAATTTTGCAAGTCTAAACTTGTTCAATTTTGTCGACTTTTAGATACAATCACAAAACGCCACGAGTCCGAACTTGTCTGGACTTGTAAAATCTTGTAAAATTTTGTCGACTTCTAGTTAAAATCACAAAACGCCACGAGTCCGAACTTGTCTGGACTTGTAAAATCTTGTAAAATTTTGTTTACTCACTGATTAAAAAAAGGAAATTTCAAACCCGCCTAAAAAATTATATTTAATAAACATTCACGCTTGAAAATCCGACATTAAAGGATTCTTATATCTCGGATGGGAGAATAGTTTCTCCGGTCAAAAGGATTCCTTCAAATTTTAGAACCTTTTGAGGACGGGAGAAGGTTTGTTTTACAAAGTTAAAAGCGATCGAGTTACCAACAACGGAATTCTTAATTGTAATGTTAACAAACGTCAAGCGTGGTTTTGAATAAGGGATGAACAAAATGATTATTTTCCTCCCACCGCACCGCTTCCTTAATGCGAATTCATTTTCCAGGTGTTACGATTCCGAAAAAGGAAACCTACTGAATTTTAAAATAAACGTAAAACTCTTTCGAAGGATTTCCTGATAAAAGTTTATTTTCTTTCATTTGTTGCCTGCCGGTGTAAAATGAAAAGATGTTTTCACGTTGAAACGTTATCATTTAAAAGGAAATTCTCAACATCCGCGCCGACAAGATAAAATGAAGAATCAAAAGGGATTGAACACCCCTGACGATGATAGAAGACCTTTTATTCAAGGAGGAATTTCAAACGCGGATCTTAAATTAAGACGAAGAAAGTTTCAGAGTTTAATTATTTCCAATATGTTAAAGAATATACCATGACGGTGGAAGATTATAGGCTTAATCTTAAGAGGAACCATTTTAAAAAAATAGTAATGAGTTACGGGCAAACAGACGGTGTCTTTGTCTAATCGCAAAGAAAGGAGATTGGTTTTCAAAGAAAAGTTAAGGCTTATGTTGAAAAATTATAGTTAAGTAATTAGATGAGCTTCAATGAAAAGATTTAAAGGCCCGGCAGCCCTTAATCACCAGGGTCTTCAACGCGATCTCAAAATTTTAAAATATTTTGGAAATATTTGTAAACATTTGTAAAATATTTTACAAAAATTTTGTGTTCGCGGTTTCACCAAATATTTTGTAAAATATTAAATAGCGTGTCCCATTGAGCATGTTTGGCTGTCGCGTCATCATTAGGGAGTGGACGCTTCGATGAGTCGTCTGAACATAGGAATACGCCATTTTGAAAACTGGAAGCTGCCATAATCTCGAATTGAAAAATCTGCCAATCGCGACTGTTGCTTTTTAATTCGAGAATGGCAGCCGCCAAAGTCGAGATCATGGCAACTTTCAGTTTTCAAAATGGCGTCACTCTATGTAGCAGACGACTCATCAAAGTGTCCACTCCCTTATAGTCATCATCTCTGACGCGGATGATGATGCAAGTTTTGTTTAGACGCGTTAATAAGACATACAACTCGCCTTCGGGGAGGACAACGTTGTTTTTCGTACAGCTTACCCGATCTTGTCACAATAATAGCTGTAACCACCAAGCTTTACACGTGTACTCTCAATAAGTATAATGCATTTTCCGAGTGACAGCGTAAACATCCATTTCACCTTTTTTTTCTCCATGCTGACATCGCCGTAAACTTCCCTTGCCACAAAAGAAAAACAATAAAACCGATTGCATTTTTCACAATGGAAAAAAACCAAAGGGAGTGAAATGGCTTGGAAATTATGGTTACGGCAAGGCAACAATTCATTCTTACAACTGCAAACACTGAATACATTCGCCAGACGAAAACGGGAACGAAAAAAAAAAAATTAAATCCTCAAACTTTTTTTATCGGGAAAATAAAAATCCCAAACAGTCGCTGCCACCAAAAAAATAATACAACGAAAGCACGTTTTGAGCTGTAGCTCATAAGAAATTCATCACAGGTCAGATGATATAATAAATCCTAGCTTCAAGAAATATCATTAGAAAACCATCTTGCCAGTTGTGGAGTTTGAGCCTCTCCCATAAATCATGTAAATTCCCGCACTAACCTTTCGTCATGTTCTTCATAAACGCATTTAAAATAAACGATTATTATTCCGGGTTATCGAATTATATTTGACACCCATTTCCGTTTAGATTATTCCCTCAACAATCACGGATTTTCCATCGTTTCCGCCCCCGAGTATATCGATCAAGTTTAATTAACATAATTTCACAATATTGTATTGCATGGCTTAACAAAGATCGCAAAATGGAACCGAGGGGGAAAAATTTTTAAAGCAGGGGCGAAAGCCTATCCCCCGTTCATCCTCCTAAAGGGGGTGGAATCGTCAAAGTTTTCTCGGGATCCGGTCAACGAAACTTTGAAAATGATTCCAACCATAATAATCGAAAATTTCGTTTACGGTGGAATTTAATTCAAACTTACAAAGAAGAATTGCGGAGACGGTTAACCGTGAAAGAAGAAGGGTATAGAAAAAAAAGAGGTCGAAGGCAAGTTTTCGGATCGGTCATCGAAACCTTACAATTCTGCTTCCGGTCAGGATATGGGATCTACCGGCGCGGAACTTATATCATTCCTCGTTTGTCCGATTGTATCTCATGGGAAAAAAAAAACTTGGAAGAAGGGATGTCTGTTCTTTATCCCATTTTTAAATTTGACCCGTTTTTTTTTTCTAATTTAAGAGGTTTATATAAAAAGCGCCATGTTTTACTGTAATAATCCCTGGTCGGGAGTTAAGCGCTCCCGGAAACACGGGCATTTTACGAAACCGGAAATTTTGAAGTGTGAGCTTAGAACGGACGTTCTCACATCCTCGTGGTTCTTTACGGGTGAATTTTCTATCTTTTTATTCCTTTTTTTCTTTCTGTTTTCACGTTCGGGATTCTTGCTCATTGACGATTCATTCATCTGGGCTAGTTTTTTTTGTGCGGCTTAGGAATTTTTCTTTGGACTAGGGTTTTTCTATTCGAGTGAATGAAACTATGAGGAAACGTGTTACGGGATAAAGGGTTTACATCCCTTATACTTTTAAATGGGAGGATAATCCCCTCCCGCATCAGTCTGGGAAGCGCTATATGTAACATATGTCAATAATTGGAGTTTCAGTTTCATATTAAAGTAAAAAAAAGTTAATATTTCGGCGAGTGGCATGGATCGCAAAAGGGGAAAGTAATGTTTTTTTTCCTTTTTCGATTGTTTTTTTTTTCCCCCACCCAAAACGGTATTTATTCGCATGTTTGGAAAATGTAAAAAAATTTCTTGCGTTGAATTTTAATACGCTGCAAAATATTCATCTTGTTCGATTTTTTAAAAAATGGGCTGCTTTTTTAAACTTAGGTTCGTAAGTGCTGTAAATTAAAGAGGATGAAAGCAGGTGCGATCTCGCTCTTCAAGAGGACGCAGGTAAAAATTTCAGGAGCGGGGCTCTAAGGTGACTTCAAAATTCCAGTGAAACTGTTCTTATTTAATAAAAAAAATTATCGCACACACTCTAAGAAGACGGGGTTAACTATTGACTAATCCATAAGTGCCCTGTCTTCTTAGAATTCCAGTATAAAAAATTTTTTACTCAAACTGAAATTTCGGAAAGTTTATGCATTTTTCTGTGAAAAATACGCCCAATTCTTCTTGTTTTGTATTTTTTAAAAAAATGTCGGGCAAAAAATTACACCTGCTTTATTAAATCTTGTTCTTGTTTTTAAAAATTGCAAGAGCAAAAAAGGCGCTTTTTATTTTAGGGGCTGACCAGGATTTTTCCCTGTAGCCGGGTGGGCCAATCTGTACCTGGTTGAAGGAGTGATAAGTCCATTTAGTTTGAGTTTTCCATACTTGTTTCTGCATGTCTTTAGCTTTACACTTCACATGGCTTGAAGACCTATAGAAAACCCATTCGACAGCTTATTTTAAAGGACTTAGTCAACGAGTTTCTTTTAAGCGGATGGTAAAATCTTGGATTTGCATTTGTTGCAGAAATATTAACATTGAAAAACAAATCAACGAAATTATCACAGAATTTTTTTTTAAAATTTGTTTTCTGAATTTTATTTGTCAGATAAAAGAACAAATTTTTGTTCGAAAAATAAGAAAACCGATAAGCTAGTACTTTTAAATGGTATAGAATTTCAATTTTTTGCACCCTAATTAAATTACAAGCAATATGTGGACGCAACGGCGAACTACGTCATCAGCTAGAGCCTCCTCTTAAGCCCCAGAATTTTACACAAGATGCAACAATTTTTCTTAAGCGCGGACGGTCAAATTCCAGCTTTTCACCAAAAGCAAAAACCGCAAACTCCAATAAATAAATTATCCGACTTGCAAACATTTTCTACTTTATTTCAACCAATTGTTTCAACGATTCACTTCTTTCCACAATTAAACCCTAAAACCGAATAAATCCTCGTAATCCGACGAAACAATAAAAACCGAACCACATTCAGCTTCGTTACTTATTTCACTTTTCATAAAAAAAAAAGGGGAAACAATAATAAAGAACCTTCCTCATTAAGTACTCCCAGACAAACAAAAAAAACGAGCGCTAAGCTAAATGCAAATGGCGCGGATTACCACATAAAGTCGTTTAAGAGCAAACAACTGCGAAATTTTCAAATTTCCCCCATTATGAAAAATTTTTAAGAGGAGACAACGCGTTGTACAAAGATCAACGATAGAAATTTTCAATTTTTGTCACGAATCCTTGCTACTACGCCACGCGTGCCGGCTACTACGAACGTAAAAAGAATCAAACCGGAAACGGGAATCATACGCTAAAAACAATGTTTTACTTTTAGACTCTTTCCCCAAGTCAAACTAAGTAAAACACGTTTAACTTTGAGAATGAACTCAAACTATAAATCAAGCTGCATTAACTTATAAATCGTTGGGATTATTGAAATGGCCGCAGCAGCGAGCGACTGGACGCTAAGGGGAAAATTCAAAAATGTTTTTCCATAGGAAATTTTATCACGCTTAATTTCCTTATGCTTTATCGATGCTCATGCTTGCCCCGGTTGTTTTATCAGCTTATTATTTTAAAATTTTCGATTCGAAAAACCCCGGTCATTTTTCGAAAAAAGAGGAAATATTTTCACAATGCGGGAATTGAAAAACGGACCACGATGATAAAAAAAAAAAAGAAAATAAAGAATAGAAAATGCTGCGACATTTTATACATGAAAAGGAGATGAAGGGTATGGAAGAGACAGACAGACGTTCTCACAATGGAATGTGTATCAATTGACTGATTGATTGACTGGGAAGGGTTCAAGAATTCAATAAAAAACCATTTCCTCCCCACGGACCTGTTCCATAGAAGCTTTTCTTCCGACAAAACTTGACGTTTCCACATTTTTTTTTCCTCTTGTGCCTCCTATCCTCAACCGAAATATGCACTCCGGCAAATACACTACTTTTTACTTGAGGGCGTGAATAAAGATGCGGACTCAGCATGTCGTTTTCAACAGCAAGAGAGCGGGTGGTTCAAGAGGGAGGAAAAGAAAATAGCAGAAAAAATTTTATTGAAGTTTTTTCAAAGGTTATCAAATTTTTGGACGATGCTAAAAATTAACTTTTGGGTAAAAAAAAAAATAAAAAAGCTGACTAAACGCTCAATTAAACGTCCATTCAGTGTATGAATAAATGCCGATGATTACAGGAAACTCTGGGATGTTTTTTTGTTTGTTTGCTCGTTTCCTTTTCATTCCGACGTGAGATGAGAAAACTTCCGATTTTTTTTTTTTTTGAAAATATTGTGACGTAGGAAAAACAGAAAGCCGTGCAACCCCTCCCGAACAAGAACACTGTTTGGAAATGCAAATCGGGAGGAATGGAACTGGCATTTCATTTCCAATTTAAGATTCTCATTCAAAAACCGACGCAAATAAAATCATCGTGTATGGTAAACGAGTCAACCTTCGGGAAAATGAAAATTTTGATTTTAAATGAGTGTCAATAATGAGCCAACAAATTATTTATGCATAAGAAACTTTGTAATCCTGTTCAGACATGACTTTTCAGTTTAAAAAATGAAATTTTGACGTCAATTATTCGTAAGGACGAATTCCACCGTAGAAGTCACTATCTCTATTTTGAGAAACAGACCCATTGCCATTTCGCGACCTTAATATTATAAGGCTCCATCTTCACTGCAGAGGTTGACACCAAGTCCATTTGGTTTAGTTTGTGGCGAGCCGAAGTCAACGTGCGCAATTAAGGTCGCAAGATGGCAATGATTCCATCAATGGTATTATAACCCAAGCAACCAATCCGACCAAAATTACGTCAAAAAGACGTCTTTCTGACGTCCTTTGTCCTTAAAAGACGTCTTTCTGACGTTCTTTGTCCTTAAAAGACGTCTAAATGACGTCCTTTGTCCTTAAAAGACGTCTAAATGACGTCCTTTGCCCTTAAAAGACGTCTAAATGACGTCCTTTGCCCTTAAAAGACGTTTAAATGACGTCCTTTGCCCTACGCCATAGACGTCTAAATGACGTCTTTTACGCCATAGACGTCTAAATGACGTCTTTTACGCCATAGACGTCATTTTTACGTCATAGATGTCATTTTTACGTCATTTTTACGTCATAGACGTCATTTTTTACGTCTTTAGACGTCTTAAAAGACGTCATTTTGGTCGGATTGGTTGATTGGGAAAGTTCTATCTCTACTACAAAGGTTGACACAAACACAATGATTCTAATTTTAACAATGTCTAATTTTGTCAATGACAATGATTCTAATTTTAAGGTCGCAAGATGGCAATGATTTCATCAATGGGTATTATAAAGTTCTATCTCCACTGCAAAGGTTGACACAAAATCCGTATGTTTAGCTTGCAACGAGCCACAGGTAATCTGGGCAATGGAGATGAAACCTTATAATACTGAGGTCGCTATTTCAGCCCCGTTCTATCTTCTTTAATTAATATTCTGTCCTGACTCCGTCCCTGCTGCAACCTCCCGTCAAGGTAGCATCTCCTAACCCAACTTCACGAATCTGTTTTTTTTCTTTGCTAAGAAAAATCTGTGAACATTTCCCCAAACCCAAAAACAAAATTAATTCTCGACTATCATCCTTTTTCGAATACTTGAAGGTGAAACATACCCTCACAAAGGAGAAAAAAATCGGTGGCTTTTACAATTAAAGAAACTTTGTTAGGTTTTCAAGGAGAAGAGAGGGGGGGAAATGTGGAACGGGAAGTTAAAAAGAAAAATCGCTGCTAATTTCTCGCATGAGAATTTTCTTAGGGCTCTTTCACCATTATCTATTTCCCTTACACCTCGATAAAGAAGAACTTAAAAAGAACTTTGGCTTCCGTGTTTTTGTTATCGAAGGACATTGTCGTTTCTAGTCGTCCTATTAAATTACATCCCAAGTTAAAGGATACAGTGAACGGTGCCCGTGCGAGTGCATGTAAGGCTTACGAACGAAGGGATTATTCCGGGGAAAAGTTTAAGTGACCATTGCACGTCGGTCGTAGAAAAGAGAGATTTGTAAAAGTTTCGAATACTCCGACATTTTCACATTAAAATACTTTTCAAGGGGAGTCTGGTGTTCCAGAGTGGTTTTTGCGGTTTTGCGAATCGAGGTGAGTTTCAAAAACACACACCGTCACGAACAACAAAAAGGGGGGTATGGTATGCCATGCGGATTCGAAATGAATGACTTGGCACTGAGGGGACGAATGTAAATTTTACAATTGCAAAATAAAACCATTTTAAAGCTTGCAAGATTTCGCGTCACTATTTAAGAATTTTTAAACAAAACGCAATTTTTTAACATCTTTGACTTCGCTGTCAATTTTTTTTTTCATTTTCAACTAGGGCGTCGGTTTTCACAAATTCAGCGTTATATTCTCCGTCTTTGTTTTAATTTTTATTTTTCTCACATTCTGGCTTGACAGTCAGTTTTTCGGCATTTCCGGCTTGAGCGTCTACTTGTTGACACTTCTGGCTTAAGCGTCCGTTTTTTGACATTTCTGGCATAAGAGCCTATTATTTGAAATTTCTGACTTGAGCGTCCATTTTTTGACATTTCTGGCATAAGGGCCCATTATTTGAAATTTCTGACTTGAGCGTCCATTTTTATAATTTCCTACTTGAGCGTCCATTTTTTGACACTTTTGGCTTGAGCGTCCATTTTTTGACAATCCTGGCTTGAGCGTCCATTTTTTAATATTTCTGGCATGACCGTCTACTTTTTGACACTTCTGGTTTGAGCGAACATTTTTTAACATTTCTGGCATGAGTGCCCATTTTTTTACATTTCCTACTGGAGCGTCCAGTTTTTAACTCTTCCGGCTTGAGCGTCCACTTTTTGACGCTCCTAGCTTGAGCGTCCATTTTTTGACATTTCTGACTCTGAGTGTCCATTTTAACAATTTTCTGGCTTTAACCATTTTTTTTACAGTTTCAATTCAACAATAATTTTTTGTGACGTCAAAATCAATTGTCTAATTTCAGCGCCATCTTGATTCCCCCCAAAAATTCTTGACTTTGATATTTTTTTTTCATTTGTGAAGTTATTAGCAACAACCCTTTAAAACACTATCTTCGGACCTTCTTCAGCTTGTCAGTTGAGCAATTAAACTCTACCCTAAACCATCTTCTTAGATAATATCACTTTTAGAAAAAAAAAAAAACGTCAAAAACAAAAGCGTTTCAACTAGAAAAGAAGGAAAGGAAAAGAGCTGTTACAATATTTGTTTGAGTTGTCTTGGATCATAGTGGGTGGATTTTTATTCTTTCCTCGTGAAAGGAAAAACTATAAGAGATGAAATTTACTCATTCCTTGTACTTTTTTCAGAACCCGTACATTGCCCCCCGCCCTTTCCCCCCTTTCATCCAACGATATTTGTCGTTTGCTTTTACCGGACGCTGGATTACGGCCAGTGGCAAATCTCTTCGTCATAAACTTTTTTTTTTGTTTGACGAACAAATAAACTCAAACCGAGAAAAAAGTATATTTAATGTATTTGTTAATAGTGGTTGACATTAAACACCATTGCTGTTGACACAATGAATTTAAAAAAAAGGGGTTTTTAAAAAAAAGAGAAAGGTTTCCACGTGCAATCGAGATGTCTAATAATTTCGAATGATATGGTCGGGGATTTTTTACGATGGAGGTTGATGTGAAACTTGATTAAAGCGATCAAATTTCCATCATAAGGAGCACCTCCTTATAAAAGAATAAAGTATAAAACTGTGAACTTATTAATCAAAAAAAAAATATTTAGGATGCCAATCGATTTTTTATCAAACTAGGGAAATCGATAAACCTAAGATTTGTCCCCCAATTGGTTTCTAATCGCGAAAGGATTTCGTGACGGTGTTTGCGTTAAAATAATAACCAACTAAATATTTGATTCAACACTTTATTTAAATACTAGCAACTCATTTACCTTTTATATAGTGACACAAATGATTCTTTCTTAACAAATTAAATGTTCCTTTAAAATAATGATCGATCAACCCTTTAATATATAACCGACGTATTTGGCCAAATAATGAAAATTCTACTTATCGACATCCGGCGTCTCGTCGGTACTATTCTTCTTCCCTTTGTGTGGAAGAAATTATCCTTAATAAATACCAGGATGAAATTACTCCTTCATCGAGTCGATTATACTTCCCTACGTTCGTCGTTCGTTTCAACCGGAAACGATTTTTTTTCTAGAAATTATGAACGATCCAATGCGCGCGTCTAACTTTCATGCTTTCCACACTGCACCTTTTATCGATTAATTTCTCTTCCTTTTTTTTTTTAAAATAAATTATCTCGTTATATTCTCAACTTAAATAGAATAACGTCTTATTCTTTTATCCATAACATAACTGCACATCACGTTGATACGTCAATCTATAATACTTAATTCTTATTACTTCTGTTACCTTACACTACTCGTTTTACTTAGATTAAAACTTATTCAAAATCTTCCCGAATTTTTTATTTTTACTTTATTTCGAACGGTGTCTTATTTATTTCATTTATTTATTTCCGTACGCTTTCTTTATTTTCTGTTTCCTTCCGAACGGACAAAACTATTCTTTTATTTTTATACGACAATGAATTATCCTTTCTTCTTAATTTCAACCTTCCTTAATTATTGTTTTACCAAACTAAAATCAAATACTTGAACTTTTATTTTTATAATAAACTTTCAACTCCGAACCATATTCGTTTTCTTTTTTATTATTACGGATTTTTTTTTATTTTTTAACGAATTATCTCCGAACTATATTTAATCAACTACGAACGGACTGATCTTCCAAAGATCCGGATAATCCGGGTATCAAACTAAACTATGACACTCTGCTGAGAGTGTTCGCGTCAACAAACACCGACTTGTCCACAACGATGTGGCCGCGGTTACGACTTACGTTTAACTACGAGAATGCCCTCTTTCCCTCTGGGTTTTATAAGCCCAACAGCCATTTTCCGCGCCTCATCGATTCTTAATAGATTCTTGGCGCGACTGCTGTGGTTACCCGTGGCATAATGATTATTACTCTTTAGCAATGATCATTACAAAGGCTTCTCTGAAAACCAGCGGAATTTTTATGGTACTGATCCAGGCGCCTCTCGAAAAGACTCTGGACCAGCACGTTTGACATCCACGTGTCATGAATCGGCCTATTGTTTCCTTTCGGTTTGGTTACCGTTAATTCCGGGAGCCGCCGATACCATTAGCATTCACGAACTTTCTGCAATGGTCCGGTTAACCAAACACGAACGCATTCCACCTCAAGCTAATGGATTCCCGGCGCCCGTACTTAAGCTCCGATTACCACGTGTATGACCTCATCTCTTTAAAGTAACTTTTTTTTCTTTTAAGGGTAGGCCTGATATGGCATTTCATATCAAGGTTTTTTTTTATCGTGCGGGGCTGTAATTTGCTTGGCTTTTCAATTATAACCACCTAAATCGTATCAAAACAATAATAAAAAAATGTTTTTAATGTGTTTAAAAAATAAAATAAAAGAGCTAAATATCTTTATCCGAACAAAAGTGGGATACAAAAAAAAAAAGGAAGGGAAATATTAAAAGTTCACTTTCAAAAAAGGGGAAACATACTTCAAAATATAAAAAAAGGATTTTTTTTTTTTTGAAAAGTAAGAGGACAACAACGAAAAAAGGAAAAAACATCGCTCATGATGGAATATTGAAACGTTCGCATCCTTTCTTTTGTTTTACTGGCATCTTGTCATTTTTATTTTTAAGTACCTTGTTCGTCTGTCGTCGGTCTGAGTGAATAAACATAAAAGTGTTTCTCACGTGTACGAATGTAAATGTAATCCCTCGTGAATTGTTTCCATTAGAGGTTTTTAAAAAAAAAGATTTTTCATAAAAAAAATTAATAATGAGAAGTTTATTTGTTTCGGGGCAGTAGACTGGGATGAGCTGCGATACTACGAGCCGAGAAGGTTTCGATGAATGTTTATAAAAATAAAGTTAATGGTACTGAGTAAAAAATGAATGCTTGAGCGAGAAGGAAGAAACAATGCGCGAGAACATTAGAAATAAAAATCAAAAATAATGTCAGAGAAATTAATGCTAAAGCTTGGATTATTAAAAAGTGGACGCTAAAGTCAGAAAAATGAAAAATGGACGCTTAAGTCAGAAAAACAAAAAATGGACGTTAAAGTCATAAAAATGAAAAAATGGGAGTCATAGTCAGAAAAATGTGAAAATTGACGCTAAAGTCAGAAAAATAAAAAATTGGACGCTAAAGTCAGAAAAATGAAAAAATGGACGCTTAAGTCAGAAAAATGAAAAATTGAACGCTAAAGTCAGAAAAATAAAAAAATGGGAGCTAAAGTCAGAAGAATGAAAAATGGACGCTAAAGTCAGAAAAATGAAAAATGGACGCTAAAGTCAGAAATATGAAAAATGAACGCTAAAGTCAGAAAAATGAAAAATGGACGCTAAAGTCAGAAAAATGAAAAATGGACGCTAAAGTCAGAAAAATGAAAAATTGGAAGCTAAAGTCTGAAAAATGAAAAAATGGACGCTTAAGTCAGAAAAATGTGAAAATTGACGCTAAAGTCAGAAAAATGAAAAATGGACGCTAAAGTCATAAAAATGAAAAAATGGGAGTCATAGTCAGAAAAATGTGAAAATTGACGCTAAAGTCAGAAAAATAAAAAAATGAAAAATTGAACGCTAAAGTCAGAAAAATAAAAAAATGGGAGCTAAAGTCAGAAGAATGAAAAATGGGCGCTTAAATCAGAAAAACAAAAAATGGACGTTAAAGTCATAAAAATGAAAAAATGGGAGTCATAGTCAGAAAAATGTGAAAATTGACGCTAAAGTCAGAAAAATAAAAAATTGGACGCTAAAGTCAGAAAAATGAAAAATGGACGCTAAAGCCAGAAAAATGAAAAATTGGAAGCTAAAGTCTGAAAAATGAAAAAATGGACGCTTAAGTCAGAAAAATGTGAAAATTGACGCTAAAGTCAGAAAAATAAAAAAATGGACGCTTAAGTCAGAAAAATGAAAAATTGAACGCTTAAGTCAGAAAAATAAAAAATGGACGCTAAAGTCATAAAAATGAAAAAATGGGAGTCATAGTCAAAAAAATGTGAAAATTGACGCTAAAGTCAGAAAAATAAAAAATTGGACGCTAAAGTCAGAAAAATGAAAAAATGGACGCTTAAGTCAGAAAAATGACGCCTTGCTTTTTTATACAGGATAAGGGCAAAAATTTACCTGCAAAACGTTGAGCTTAAGTGCATAAATTAGGTATTACCGATTGCAAGTCTAAAATTCTTGTGCTAGCAACTGAGATTCTCTTTTAATTTTTCCCGACCTGTTACAAAATATCTCAAATTTCTAATGCAACAATTCAACGAAAAATAATTTAAATATATCACCGTTAAAATAATTTTTCAGCGATATTTATGCCTGGATTATACGGGAAATCCCCCTTCTTATTATCCATCTTATGTACACAGTTTCCGATACTACTTTAAACACGACGAGTTTATATAGTAAATCATATTAAAACCCTCACCCGCCTATGGGAGATTCCGTTATATAAAAAAATGTCATCTATCATTTAAATACGGGTGACAGGACAAGTTTATTGGGGGACCTGCAGTATGCAGTGCACGTACTAACTTAATGGAGGGGAGATAGGGTCTCCGAGGAAGGATTCATCTTCTCTTTTTCTTTTTCTTAAATTTTTTTTCAACCCCTACGATGCCTTTTCCTATCCGTAAACTTTCGCTTTTCCTAAACTGATCAAGACATTTTAAAAAAACGGTTTAGTTCTCGTTTTTTCCCCCCCGTCATTATTTCACACCCTTGTTTTAAATTCAATGAAACGAATTTAACGAGCCACCTTTCCTGGTTCGCCATGCATCAAAATCGAAAGCTGGAAAAGGACACAAAGAGGTTTCGGAAATGGGAACTGAAATCAATTGAGGATTTAGTATCAAGAGGTAGAATGAACGCATTCACCGATCCTTTGCGGTTTCCCTTTGTCCTTTTGTTTACTAGATATAAAACTCTCTGAGGAATACCGGACTCGTTGGTTTCCTTTGAAAATTATGCCTAAACAAAGTTGTTACACTTTTAATACCGCAGATTTTTTTCCCTGTTCTCTCCCTCCTTTTTTTTCATCTACGAAATGAAGAAAAAAGATTTTTTATAGTTTTGTTTCGGACATTAAAATGTCACAAGAGTAAAAATCATTTGATATTTAGACTGTCCTTTAATTCGAGAGAAATGAATGGATTTAAGTCAAGAAAGTATAAATTAAAATCAAGGAATTTGCTAAAAGCTCACTCTAAAAACAAAAATGGAAAACAAGAAATTCAGCAGTTAAAGTAGAGGGGGAAATATGGATTCTAAGCAAGAAATGTAGAAAAATGGTCGCTAAAGCAAAAAATATGAAAAAATGTACAATAAAGTCAAAAAATGAAAAATTGGACGCTCAAGCCAGTATATTCAAAAAATGGACGCTCAAGCCGGAATATTCAAAAAATTGACGCTCAAGCCAAAAAATTGAGAAAATGGACGCTCAAGCCGAAAAAATGAGAAAATGGACGCTCAAGCCGGAAAATTGAAATACTGGATGGTGAAGCCAGAAATGTGAAAAAATGGACGCTAAAGCAAAAAATATGAAAAAATGGACGCTTAAGTCAAAAAAATAAAAAATTGACAGAATATTCAAAAAATGAAAAATTGACAAAATATTCAAAAAATGAAAAATTGACAGAATATTCAAAAAATGAAAAATTGACAAAATATTCAAAAAATGAAAAATTGACAGAATATTCAAAAAATGAAAAATTGACAAAATATTCAAAAAATGAAAAATTGACAGAATATTCAAAAAATGAAAAATTGACAAAATATTCAAAAAATGAAAAATTGACAGAATATTCAAAAAATGAAAAATTGACAAAATATTCAAAAAATGAAAAATTGACAGAATATTCAAAAAATGAAAAATTGACAGAATATTCAAAACATGAAAAATTGACAGAATATTCAAAAAATGAAAAATTGACAGAATATTCAAAAAATGAAAAATTGACAGAATATTCAAAACATGAAAAATTGACAGAATATTCAAAAAATGAAAAATTGACAGAATATTCAAAACATGAAAAATTGACAGAATATTCAAAAAATGAAAAATTGACAGAATATTCAAAAAATGAAAAATTGACAGAATATTCAAAACATGAAAAATTGACAGAATATTCAAAAAATGAATAATTGACAGAATGTTCAAAAAATGGACGCTCAAGCAAAAATATTCAAAAAATGGACGCTCAAGCAAAAATATTCAAAAAAATGGACGCTCAAGCAAAAATATTCAAAAAATGGACGCTCAAGCAAAAATATTCAAAAAATGGACGCTCAAGCAAAAATATTCAAAAAATGGACGCTTAAGCCAAAAAATTAAAATACTGGACACTAGCCAGAAATGCGACAAAATGGACGAACTGACGCTAGCCACTAATGGGAAATCAGGACTGGAGTTCTGAAGAGTCACCAGACCAAGAAACACATTTTTTTAAATATCCTAATGATGAGAAAACAAGCAGCTAAGCAAAACTAAAACAATAAAATAACGTTTCATCAGGGCAAAACGCCAGAGCTCGAAAAAATTCCCTTTTAACCCTCCCCCTCCCTTCATTCTTTTCCTGACGACTGTAAATACTTTGGTCGGGAATTTCAACTCGATAAAAAAAAATAAAGAAAAAAAAGAAAAACGTAAAAATCCAAATCGTAACAGTCGTCGAAAAGAATAAAAAAAAAAAGACAAAAAAGGACAGAAGTGGACGGGAAGTGTCTCAGTAGAATGAGTTCCGGTTCAACGAGTTTTCAATTTCATTTTCTCATTTGTTAAGTGACGGTCGAGAGAGTCTTGTCCAAAAGTGCAATTGAGTTTACTAAACAATCCAGTTGGAACAACTAAAAACTTTTCTCCCACCCCCCCTCCATTTTAAAAGTGATTTTTTTCTCGCTTTCACCAAAGTTTTCGGAATGTTATTTAAGGTGCGAAGAAACAAGACAGCCAAAAGAAAAAAAATCCGGAAAGAGAAAAAGGGATTCACCTTGATTGTTGCGGAAAAGTATTGCGACAAAATTGACAAAGTTTTAATCCAAAATGAAAATATTTGAGGAAATAACAAAACTAAAAACTTTTCAAAGAAAATAACTCTTTTTCCCACGAAAGAAAGCGAGTTCAAAAACAAGAGTTTTAACGCCCATGCATTATAACGAAATGGCAGGATTGGTTGAAAGGATTTAAATATCGTTGCAAAGATTTAAAATTCCACCCACCGCAACCGAATGCAGGAAGAAGAAAATCATTTAAATGTTTCAACCGACCCGAAACTTTGAAAGTAATAAGCATCCCATGAGGGTTTTATTTTTTGCGTGTGGTTAAACTAAAATAGGTTAAAGACTTAAAAGTAGGAGAAGAAATACAATTAGCTCGTCATCGGTTTCTGGAAGCAGAAGGAGAATCCCACCTTCCATCTTCTTTCGATTGGACTTTGTCCGATTATGCTTTGATAATTTAATAACTCCTGAAGAAGTTATTTCTTTTTGATTGATTATCGCATCAATGAACTTATCAAGGAATTTTATTATCTTTTGATGTTCAAGGGTTATGTTTTACAGTTTTAGGACGTTCTGGCTGAAACGTTTGTTCTATTTCAAAGCAAACGAAGCCGGCAATAATAAATTCGCATTATTAGGTCTCTAAAAACTTTATTATTGATTTAGTTTAGTGTTCATAAGATAGGACGATTACTTTATGGATGGCTGAGGCAATTATCGTTAGGTTGCTGGAATAAGTTTCTGTCATTCCAAGACAAGATTTCAAAAAATAGGGATGGACATGGTGGCGCCATTTAGGGGATTTCGGAATTTTTTCTTCCATAAGCTAAGCATTGAGTGATGCTCTTGCCCACCTCCAAAATTTCGGTGAATATTTTACAAGGCCCATGGAGTCTCCTCTCCTTGTCTTAATATCGTCATTTCTTATGTCTGTAGCACTTTTTGTCTGTCGATTGTCGATGGAATCTTTCATTCGAAAAACTCTCGCAGGACGATTTTTTTTTCGTACCCTGAAGTCTCCCCAACGGGCTTACTCCTCGCGAAATAATTCTCGTAATTCTCATACGCGCCGATGGATGGACAGCAAGACAATAAATAGCAAGAATTTCTCGAATCTTGTCTCGAAAAATTAAGTAAAATTCTTCGAGAACACGCGAGTCTTTATTAGTCCCATCATAGCCAATAGTGTAAACGGCGCTTATAGTCTCTGTCTGATTCAGCCAAGGCAGATTTGTGACCAACGGCCTGCAACAACTTGTTTCATTTAACAATGCTCATCCAATTTTTCCTGGAATCGCCCCTGATATTTTCCAGTATCATATTCTCCCACCCAAATCACACACTGCTTTATGTGCAAAAGACTTTTCTTTTAAAAAAAACTTCTTAAAACGATAATGATGACTCGGGACAAACAATGTGTTTCGAGCCGCATGGTTTCAACTTTAAATTATCATAAAAAATGTTTAAAGAAAAAAAAATCCCAGACAAAGTTCCATTAAAAGTTTTTCTTCTCTTCTTCAAAAAGCAACAAAAAAAAAAAAAAAAGATTTACCCCTTCTCAAGTCGGCGACGCCGCTCCAGTGTTAATTGCATTAAAATTAATAAATGTACGCATGCACGGGTATAACTTTTAAATACCCCCTTTTATTATTCCAAGAGGTTTTTCTTTTTCAAAAAACATGGGAAAAACATTTTCCTTAAACATTTTTCACGAGTGCATATTTCCAAGAAAACCGAGGGAGAAGAAAATTCGTTTGATTTTAAATGGTGCAAATGTACATGACAGGTTTATACTAAAAATACGGTAAAGATGGCAACGTTGACTTCCTCGACCGCAATAAAGCAAGCCGCACGTCTCAGCTATATATTTTAAAAGGAGTACAATGGGTTGAAAGGAAACCTTTGTTTTAAAATATACAATATTTTAGCGTAGTTAATAATGATGATGATGATAATAATGATAACGTGACAAAGAAATCGCATCCCGCCGTGTTAATTAACCAAATGTATGCTTTGATCGAAAGCAAGATTTCCCGAGCGAGGGAAATGAGGAAAGTCACACCCGAAGGCGATCATCCCTTCAATACTCGAATTACCATACATTTCCATCTGAATATCATAACCTCTCTTATTGATGTGTACACGTCAAAAAATTCTAATGAATGGTTATTGGATATCTGCAGGTGTTCGATTACAAATTAGCGCACTGACATGAGATGCAAAAAGTATTTAAAAAATGAAATCGAAAATTTGAAATCGATCCTGGAAGTATAATTGATGGTTTTGACTGTGGTGGAGGAAATCGTAGCGTGGCAAAGGTCACGTGATCAATATGGCTCGTTTCGTTTTGGCTCACAGGGCTGTCGGGGAAAATCCCGGTGCGCCTTTCGAATAAAAGCGCTCTTTTGCTCTTGCAGTTTTTAAAAATAGGATTGAAATATTTTTGATTGAGAAAATGTAATCTTTTTTTTTTACCAATTTTTGTGAATTTTTTTTTGAATAAAAATAATGAAAACAAAGCGGAATTGGTGCATTTTCCGAAGATAAAATGCAACAACTTTATAAGATTTCTGATTTTAAATAAAGAAAAAATTTTAATTCCGCATTCTAAGAAGACAGGGCGCTTATGAACCAGTCAATACTTTACCCCGTCTTCTTAGAGTGCAAGTAAAAATTTTTTATAAATAAAAACGCCTCTACTGGAATTCTCTGGTCACCTTAGGGCACCACATTTTAGAGTCCTGCATCGGGTTGGAAATTTAGGCCCGAACCCGATAATTGTAGGCCCAAACCCGAATGGTTCGGGCCGAAATTCGGGTTTAAACCCAAACTGAAAACCAGAAATTTGAAATTTTAAAAAAAATGGAGAACATTGAAAGTGTTATTAGTGGTCATTGAATTTAAATAGCTGCGTAGCAAACTTTAAGTAAAGCAAGAATTCTTTTTAAAAGCAAGCTGAACCCGCCGACCTCCGCGTCTTGCGCGGAGCTCGCTTCGACAGCCCGGGTTCAGCTTGGCTCGCTTCGACAGCCCGGGTTCAGCTTGGCTCGCTTCGACAGCTCGGGTTCAGCTTGGCTCGCTTCGCTCGAGGCTTAAAACACCTTTTTAGTAAAACGATTAACACTGTTGATTTTACATAGAAATCGCGGACTCCATTAAATGATGACGTCATCAACGCTTGACTCGACAGGTGGACATGATCGTAAATATTACTCCCGATTTTTTTACATTTTTACATTTTTGCTTCTTTCGTTGGAACGGCTGAATTTCAAGAGCTGAATATCTAATCAGCTCGTCGGACATAAATGCTGAACGAACTGATGTAATTAAATTTTCGGTAGCTTTTGTCATTTTTAGGCTATGATGGATACTAACGACGGACAAGAAAACAGAAACGGAAAAAAATTTTTCATTTTTTGCCAAAAGCGGCCGAACCAGTTTACGTAGAGCAAAAAAATGTTCAAAGAAAATATGGGCAATTATTGCTTTAAAATGGATAAAAATGACGAAAAAAGGTTAAAGATTACGCTCGGTCAAATCCGAGTGTAGTAAATTCAATACTTCGGCAATCTTAGAATTGTGCCGAAGTAAAAAGAAGGGGAAAATAAGCTTGAAAATTTTATGTCCGAACCCGAGCAAAAATTCGAGACCGACCCGATGCAGGACTCTACCACAGTTAGTATTTTTGCCCGCACCCTCTAAAAGAGCCAGTTCGCACCTGTCTAGGCCAATCAGGAGGAAGACTGTAACGTTTTAGTCACGTGATCTAATGGTCAACTTCTCGGGGTGCCACAAAAGTCGGGCTCAAAAATCCTGATCCCAAATCCGAGTCATACATGACTTTCGCCCTCCCAGACTTTTCTTTTGGCGCCGTCTCTGCATCCGCCGTATTTCCCCCCAAAAAAAATAACTGAATTAAGACACTTCCCCAAGTACATAAATATAAAAGTTGCAAAAATACACTTTCTTTATCTTCATCTCGAACACCATATAGAATCGAGAACCCCCTTAATCGTTTTTTACAAAATCGAAGAAAGGAAAATAATAAAAGCAAGCGATATGAAATGAGATCGAAGGGGAGAGAGACGAAAAAAAAAAAAGACGATAACATCGTAGACGAGAGAGAGACAGAAAAGTGAAGGGAAAAGACGAAAATAAATATGTGTAAAAGTTAAAAAGAAAACGGTCGGATAGAAAATAAATTAGATATAAGGGAGAATATAAGAACCGGGATCAGTGACGGTTTTTTTTTTTTTTTTAGACGCCGGAATTTTTATTTAAACAACGATGACAAAAGAGGGTTGAAGACAGAGATTCAATTTTCATGACAACACTCCTGAAGATAATTGAAAATGATTATTACATATGTAAGCAAACCTTAGATCGCAAGAAAACGTTATACGTGCATAGTTCAAGTTGATTACATATTGTCCCGTTTCGATGTCCAATCAATCCCGAAGACTTAATTGACAATACTCTGTTGTTTTCAGTCTCGCAACTTCAATTACTGCACTCGATTGAGTTTCCGTTTAATCCGATTAAACTCGTGTATATAGTTAAATGGAATCCCCCGGATTCGATAGATTCTTTTTGAAAATGCGGATCTCCGCCGGCCCCTATGGCTAATCATTGTTTTTATTTGTCGTTATTTATTTTAAAATGAAATTTAAAACGAGAGCAAAGAGAGGAATTTATACGGCAAAGTTTTTTTTTGTTCATAATTTAATATTTTTAGTGCATTTTTGAATTTAACTTTTGAAGTTGAAAAAATTGAAGGTAAAAAAAAAAATTCTTGAAATTATTCAAATATTTTTTTTAAAGGGAAAAAAATGGGGGAGAAACATACGACATCATATATTCAATGCTAAAAAAAAAGCAATTCTCCTCTCGAACAAGAAAATAAAATTGGATTTGGAAAGTTGAAAATTAGGTAGACACAAGTCAAACTCCCACATAGTAGATAGTTTATTCGTGTCAGTAATGACGAGATGAATGTTATTTTTTCTCCTTCCATGCTTTTTGTTTTAAAAACACTCGAAAATCTTTCAGTTTATTTTTCAGTGACAGTTCGGGGTTTGGGAAAAATGCTTCGACGAAATCACGTCTTTTAGATTTTGTCGAGAAAATAGAAGAATAGGGATTCGTACGGGATTCTTAAAACGTTTTTATCGTGCCGACTAAGCATTGCAATTGTAGATTTGGATTTTTAAAAGTTTTTGCTGTGGTTGTCGACAATATCGTCCATCCTTGGCATCGGCACAACTACTGTTAAAAAAATTCACAATCCCAGAGACATTTAACACCTCTTTCCCATACGTTTCAGAAACTGTAAAAAAATTAGATAAACCACAAAATTACCGATTTACTCAGCCTTAATTCATTTTAGTAAAACCAAGATGAGAAAAGGATAACATCTCAATTATTCACACCTTTCCAAGCTCATCCCACATCTCAATTTGTCACTAATCAAGTTACTGTCAAGAAACCTTGTGATTTTCCTCAACTTGTTAAATCTTTTCTCCAACTCCTCGAAAAAAAACTTTTTTTTTTTTAAACCGTTAAATAGTATTCTTTTAAATTCATACTTTCACCCGTTAAGTCGACTAATCACGGAAGGTGGATTATGAATTTTGAATTGCCGCAGGGAAAAAAGTAATGACTACAAAGTCAAAAGATTATTATTTTTTTTAAAAAAAAAGGAGGTAAAAGTTGCATTCAACCCTAAAAACGTGGTAGGAGCAGGGAAGAGAAGGGGAGGGGGAAAAATGATCTCGTCCTCATGGAGAAAAAAAACGAATCGAGGAATGGAAACGTGAGGTGAGGGTAAAAGGAATTATTCTTTATAAACAAGACATCTTTTCAATCTCAGGTGTACATGAATTTTTTATTTTCGCTTCACGATCCTGCCCCTCCCTCCTCTTTGTTTTTTTTTTTCATCTTACGCAAACATTATTAAATTCGTAGAATTTTCAGTCCAGTAAAAAGCTTTGGATAATTGGATTTTCCAAAATCCAGTTTAGAAAAGAGTAATCGAGAATTATTTATTTTATAAAATGGGATTCTATTTCAAATCACTCCCCCCTCCCCTTCTCTTTCGCGGATGTAAATCATTTAATTACCACAACATTTAGAACAATATTTGCAGATTTAAAGTTGGAGTTCTCACGCTCGGAAAGGGCGCTGGAGAAGGGAAAATAATCCTCGAAGCGTTTCATCTTTTGTTTCCCTGTCTGTTTATCCTTGTACATAACTCTCAAAATATTAAATTATTAATGAGCCTCGTCGGGTCCCCCCCTTCTTTTTTTCTTTAACATTTCTCGAAATTTCAATTCTTAAACGTTCGTTTTTAATTAATCCGAAGAACAGACGGATATAATATTTTTCCTAATTAGCAGAAATTCCAAAAAAAAAATTTGAATTTTTAAAAAAAATCCTTGATTTGATTTCTTTTTTTTTCCGGGGGTTCGAAGGGTTGAAAGATGGTTAGCTGGAAATCATGAAAGGATAAAATTGAGATCAATGGCGAAGGATTCGTCTTTTCAAATGATTCCCCCCCCTTCCTAAAAAAAAAAAAGGTTCCGAGGAAATAAAATAGTAGATGATGACAAAAGAAAAGGTTCATCGTCTTTTTTTTTGGGATTCGGATCGCGACTCCTCCTTCTCATGATTTTAGATAAGTTTTTTTTTCTACCGTTCAGGAAAAAAGTAAACTTGATGTAATGAAACGTGGCATTAATAAGGGCGTGTGCCCGCTTTGTTGGAAGTTTTGATTTTTTAGTGGGATTTTTTTGTTTTGAAAATCAATTATGCGAACTAATGAGAAAAGGGTTGATAATTAGCAGCCTAATCAATAGGCATCATTTTACGGTTTTTGAAAATTATGAGGAAAAAATTTTAAACGGTTTTGGGAATTTAAAAAACGTACATTCAATTACTTCTCGATTTTTAGGAAAATCAAGCATTGTTTTAGATCCTTCAAAACATTAGAAATAATAACAATGCAAAAAGTCAGGAATTTTCCCAGCAACGTAAAAAATGGAATTTAAATTTTTTGTAGAATTTTTTATACCAAAAATGTATTTTTTAGAAATTTTTGGTCAAAAATTAATTTTCAGAACGTTTTTGTCAATAAGTTATTCCTGAACATTTTTCATCAAAAATGGATTGCAATATCTAAAAGTTATTTGTCAAAAATCACTTCTTTCTTTGTCAAGAATCAATTTTAATTTCTCAAAAATTTTTACCAAAACCAATTATTCTAAATTTTTTCCGGAAACAATTCTTCGAAAAGTTTTTGTACAAAATCGGTTTTTCAAAATTTTTTGCCAAAATCCATTTTTCTACCTTTTTTGCCAAAAATCGATTTCTTAAAATTCCTCCTCAAGAATCATCTTCGAAAAGTCTGTCAAAAGTCAATTTCATTGTCTCAAAATTTAATGTCAGAAATCAAAAAGTCAATTTAAAATGAAAAAATCAATTTCAATTTCTCAAATTTTTTTATCAAAAATAAATTTCTCAAATTTTTTTATCAAAAATAAATTTCTCAAATTTTTTTGTCAAAAATCAATTTCTCAATTTTTTTGTCAAAAATCAATTTCTCAAATTTTCTTGTCAAAAATCAATTTCTCAAATTTTTTTGTCAAAAATCAATTTCTAAAATTTTTTTGTCAAAAATCAATTTCTCAAATTTTTTTGTCAAAAATCAATTTCTAAAATTTTTTTGTCAAAAATCAATTTCTAAAATTTTTTTGCCAAAAAGCAATTCCTCTAATTTTTTTTTTGCCAAAAACCAATTTCTCCAATTTTTTTACTACAAATCTACTCCTTAATTTATTTTGTCGAAAATCAATTTCTCAAAACTTTTTACCAAATATTAATTCTTTATCAATATTTCCAAAATTTCGCATGGAATATTCGAACTCCAGCAGCATGGAAAAGAATTGAACCTTGGAGATCGTGCAATCACTTTAAGTATCGCATTTCCGGATTTTCTCCTAACTTCATTCTTCGATTCTCTATTCGACCCCAATCATCTGCTTGCATCAATTAAACACAAAAACGAATTACCATAAACAAAGATGACCAAAAAGAAAAGACAAAGGGGGACTAGGAAAAGGTTAAATCTGGAATGCAGAGTAGATTTCACCAAACTAGTTATTTCCATTTCAATGGTGCAAACAAAATGAAACAATGGGAAATGAATCCTTTTGGGTGAATAATTGGATGGGCAAGATAACACCGGTAAACAAAACGAACTTTGATATTATGGAAATTAATTCCAAGGAGGAAACGTTGAGGCGGCAGCAAGAAGAAGAGGGAGGAAGAGATAGAAAAGATTCTTATTTCACTAAGTGCGAGTTTTCCACATCCGCATATTCAAATATTTAAATGCTTAAAAACTTTTCCCTGAAGGAAGATGATAAGGAAAAACAAATTCTGACGTTCGAAAAAGGCTTAAATTACGGTTCGTCGAGAGGGAAAAAACATGAAGTGGGGGGGCATAGTGTGTTTAAAAACATTGAAATTCCAAGTCGACGAAAGGTGATATGAAAAGGCAAAAGGCAAAGTGCGAGGTGAAAACAGCACGGCAGATGGGGAAAGTTCGTGACACGAGGTAAAAGGAGTCGGAAATTGGAAACCCCCGACTAGACCAATTTTCTCTCTGGTGCGCGGGCCGCGGAAATTGAGGCGTTGGGGGTTAGTATTGAAATAAGACTCATCTGGGAATATAAAAAATCTTTCGCCCGTTTCATTTTTTTTAAAACTTTTTTTTTTTTTGAAGTTGATTAAGACTTCACCAAGATTTTCTGCCTTTTAAAGAATATATCTACTTACTCGAGATTCTATTTTTATTCTCTTTTCCCTTTTTTCAACACAAAAAGGGGGATTTGTATGCAGGTCCCGAGTCGAAAGGGGAAGAGCTTTGAAAGGTTTTTCACGTATTTAAAGCACTGCATTTCAGACGCAGTCTTATATATCAGTGTATAGGGCTTAAAGTAATTCTCTCTAAAGAATTCTTAAATAAGGGCTTGAGATATGAAGCTCTTGAAAGATTCGCTCGATTTTTCGTCCCAAGCGAAAATTATAAAGAGGAAGCTTTTTAAATTTTTAGTGCATGGGATTGGGCGATGAGTTAACTGAAAAATAACGAGGTGAGAAGAACACGAAATTTCGCGACCTCAATATTATAAGGTTCCATCTCCACTGGAAACTATGTTTAGCTTATGGCGAGACGGGGTCAATTCGCTCAATGGAGATGGTACTTTATAATATTGAGGTCGCGATTTTCCATTAGCTCATCCGCCAAGAGCTTTTGTAAATACTCATTTCGCTATTTCCACTTGGGGTTCGAATTTCTGGAAATTTTTGGGCCAAGCCGGAAAAAATGGCCTACTGCTTGCCTTAAAAACCTTTTGGGCTCATTTTAAAAAACTAACTTTGGCTAAAAAGTTACTAGACGTGAACTTGAGGAGCTATGTGCAAAAAGGGCACTTTTTTAATGTTTAGCTTATGGCGAAAGTGCCCTTCTTGCACGCAACTTTTCACCTGTTATTTTTTGAGCTGAGGATTCAACTCCTCCTTTAATATTACCATCCCCTATTTCTATTCAACTTACAACTCCATATATTTATTTCTGATCTTTCTTTCCCCCTCAAGAATATCATTTCAAATTAAAACTCTGAGACTCGTGTAAGTTACAAAAAAAAAAGGAAAGGAAGAAAAAGAAGTCATGAAATCAAAAGAAATCAAGTCCCCCATTGGAGAAGAGAGTTTGATTGAAAAAGGAAAGGGAGACGAAAAGAATAAGGAGCAAGGAGGGGGAGGGGAAGGACGAAGGACAAAAGATTTCCCAGTACGGTATAAAGATAAATGAATGTAAATTGCACTCCCGGAAAAAAAAAGAAGAATCCTTAAAAGGTTCAAATAGTCACGTCGAAGCCGTACTTCAACTGCAATAAGGTCAAGAATGGAATTTATAACACAAGTTAACATCGGCTTCTTCGGGGGGGCGACTTTCTTCCCCTCCCCGTCAAAAATCTTTCTCCGTCCCCTTCCGACACAAAATAAAATGGACTTGTATATTGGAATCGATTCTTCATTTCGTCCGCGGGGTGTCCCTGGTTGGAGCTTAGGGGGATAGTTTCCTGGTTCGAGTTTTATTGAAGTCGTTACAATTTTCACCGAATTCATTCGATTTTCTTATGAGGATTATTAAATTTTTTTCGGGTTTTGGAATTTTATCACATTCAAGGGGGATGTGTGAGAATGTGTCGAAATCTTCACGCGAGCTATTTTCCCCCTCCTTCTTTTAGATATTGTTAAGTGTTATTTAGTCGCCAGCTGTAAATGGTATAGGGTAAAGTTGTGAGAAAGCTTATTAGGGTCGTGACCCTCATTGAAATTAATAGTATTTTTGACTAAAATATCTAGAGAGTAGTGGTAGTAAGATCCAATGGCGTAACAACCACCCCCGTTGAAGGGGGGCCCTGGGATCCAACCACCTGAATGATCGGGGAGGGGGGTGCGATTGTTCAGCAAGAAAGTAATTTTGCACTAAATAAGAAACTGTAAAAAATTTAAAAAAAAATTCCAAAATTTAGAAAATTTAAAAAAAATTCCAAAATTTAGAAAATTTAAAAAAAAATTCCAAAATTTAGAAAATTTAAAAAAAATTCCAAAATTTAGAAAATTTAAAAAAAAATTCCAAAATTTAGAAAATTTAAAAATTTTTTGGGTAATTTTCTTATGCCGAGTCTCCACTTGTGAGTTAAACAACAACTTTGATTAACTTTCCTTGTGGATTAACTTTTCTACCATCTAATTCCTTAATTTTTTTCAATCAACAAACATCTAAAAACACAAAAAATATTTGAATAAGCAACGCCATTGACTAAAAAAAACCATATTACATTTGGTATAAAGGTAAATGCACAAGGCAAGTTAATCAAAGTTGTTGATTAACTCACAAGTGGAGACTCAGCATTTATTATTTCAAAAAAAAAAAAAAAAATCATTCTTGTATGAATAAATTTTTTAATCGTTATTCTATTTTTTTTTTAAATTTCAAATTTTCAGGTAGGGGGGGTCTTGACTTGTGTTACTAATTATGAGGGGGGGGGGGGTTGAGTCTGCGTTACGGTTTCGTTACAAGGGGGGAGAGGGGTCAAAAAGTGGCCTATTTTGCGTTACGTAATATTTGGACGGCCCCTACGACGTCATAAATCCATGATTTGTTTTAAAAGTCAATTTTTCGATGACTAAAATTTCTTTGGGCGAAATTTCTTTTTCTTTATTATTGATGATCGAAAAATCAATTCGCAATTTTAAAATTTGTGCAAGTTGCCCGTTAACTCATCAGCAACCCTCACTCTAAACCACTTTGGCTAAAATCGACCCTAAAAACTAACTTAATCCAGACTTGGAACTTAACTTGGGCTTGGTCCCCACAAAGGATGCCAATTTACGAATTCGATAAACGAACCATTAAATCCCTTATATTTTTACATTTATATTAACATTAGTTCGTCTTAAAAAAAATAATAACCTGCTTCATTCTTGACTTTGTTTCATTTCCTCCATTTCCCAGAAATCCCTTCAATTTTTTTGCATCTCAAATCCGATTTCGAAAAACATCAATCATTAAAACTAAGCATCAATATCTTAAAAATTCAATTACAAAGTATTAGACCTTATTAAATACCCATTACGAAAGTGACTAACGACTTGAGGGTGTCGAACGAGGAAAAAACAGGGGGAGGAAAAGCTTAAAGAAAAAAAAAACTGCTGCACTACCAAGTAAGGGGGGCCGATTTTGGAACAGGATGAAGAAGGAAAAAAAAATAGGGGGAGAAATTACATTTTGCAGATTTTGAAGGGATGTGACGGGGGGGAAATGGATCGGAGGGATGAGTGACACCGCAACTTTACACTCTCTAAAACTTCCAAACAAGGCCTTAAGTTTCTTCAGCAGTTAATAAGTCACTTTTAACGGTTTCTATAATATTTCGCGCTTTTCGCCCCCCTTCCCCTCGTTAAAAATTCATCGGGTTGATTATTTTCATCTCATACGATGTTTACAACGTAAATTAACTCATAAAAATGAAAGAGAGTAGATCGCCACGGCAAACAGATTTGACGGTTATTACTTTGAGCCTTTTTATATTCCCCGACAAAAGGAGTTTTATCTTTAATGCGCTCCTCTCTCCAGCTGATTAACGACAATTAAAAACACGAAAAATTCCCCTACTTTTTTTTTCATACCTTAACGAACCCGGATTCGTTTGAAAAATTTAATTATAAATATAAGCTTTTTTTTTTTTAAATATGAGAGTTTTACCACGGAAGAAAAATATACAACATAAGCTATGGTGGATGAGTTTCTGAGTAACCGGAGGATCAAAGCTTATAAAATTAAAAACCCAACTGAGAACGACTCGAATCCTCGCGGCTGAATTTGATATCAAAAGTTTTATCATTTGGGAGAAATCTGAGAAAGCTTCTTTCACATAGAAATCAACTCATCGATAGCATAAAATTTTATCAGAGTTCAACTGCTGAGGATTTTCCCTCCTCTTTTTTTTAAAATTAACGACGGGAGGTTTTTTTTTTTTTCCTTTCAAGAGAAACAAAAATTGTTTTTTCAAAATCCGGTTGATTGACTTTTTCCCTTTGACGTAACAACAACAAATATTTCTACATTTCTTGGCACATTTCGTTCTTTTATTTCGTAATGAAAGTTGCACATTCATCCAATGCAGCATCATTAAGTTTTTCTTAACCCCTTTTTTTTCAAGGTTAATGAAGCGGGATAATGCGGCGGGGATTTTTTTCCCCCCTCGAACAAGAAAGTTCTAAAAGATATTGAATGTCAAAAAGGATGTGCGTGCTCTAAACAAGACGAGCACTCTCTCTGGGGACGAGGTTGTTAACCACTTGGTTTTTGCTTGCGGGAATGTTTATTAAATATCAATAGGCGGGTTTTCTTGTAAAGGTGTACACGATAAATCAAATATTTGCAGGCAAACATTTATCGTAGGATGTTTGGGAAGTGCATGAGCTAAATCAACATTGTAACGGTTTTCTTAAAAATTGGGAAGGCCTAGTTTCTCTTTTGTAAGGCGGTTTGTTCATCACACAAGTAGAAGACGGTTGATTCTCTAAATGAGAAATGCGGTTTCTCGCAAGCCCATAACCGCGATAACCGTGACTAAAAACATTAAATCAACATGTCATTTCGGTTTAGGTCTATAGGACCCTTGTGGGAAGTTATGCTTTGAAGAACGGCGTTCAAAGGGACTTTTCCCGAGTGTTAAGAAAGCCAATTTGACGTTATCGCATCTTTTTTTTTTTTTTAAATTAATCCCTTGTTCTAGGCCAAGTAAATGAAATTTATGTGTCATAACTTTTAAATTCGGCGGCGGGAAAGGGGACATTATCATTTAGAGGACTCACGCGAAGAAAGATGTCCTAGAAGCCCAAAAATTTTAGCTCCGCTAAAATCTTAGTTCTTATCGAAACTTTTTAATAAAGGAATTCAATCCGTGCCAGAAGTCTCTAAGCAGCTCATTCAATATTTCAACCCTTCTAGACATTGAAATCCATAAGACCTCACTCGATTTAAACAAGATTACAAACAAACAATTTTCCCATCTTATTTTCCTTTTAACTTTCCCAAATGGTTTCACATATGCAACCTTATATCTCAAAACCCCGAGGCGATTGAAAAAATTTCCCAAATATTTCTTGTCAAAAAAAAAGAGAGAGACAGGTCAACAAGATAAAAAAAAAAAAGATCTCCTCGCTACCTACAAACTTCTTTTCCTTTCTTCCTTTTCCTCGCCCTTACATGAAAAAAAAAATCTATTTTCACACTTACGACCTGCTTCTTCATTTTTTCCAATTATCAATAATCGGTCCCTGCAGAATATTTTTTTTTTCCTAACCTGTTTACATTTTTATGCTCGGATAACAAAAAATCATAGTTAAGAAAGAAAAGAATCAAAAAAAAAAAAAAACTTTCAGGAGGATTTTTGCAAACGGGAATCACATTTTATCCACGTTGGAAGTTAAATTGCTTGGAAAGAAATTTGACTTGAGAGAGAGAAAACTTGTCTTTGATCATTTTACGTCGAAGCAAGTTTCTTGATTAGCTGTAAGCAAACAAAGTGGAAGCTCGAACGATTTGCATCTCAAAATATTCTTCTTCTGTGTAAATTGCCTGACAACCAATTGATCGATCTGAGGCGATATTTAACAAGGGACGAATTTTAATAACTCGTTAGTGAGATGAGAGAGAAACAAGTATAAACGTGTTTAGAATTAAGTTGAAACCTGTGAGCACCATGAAGATATTAGACGAATCAGCCAAAGGACCAAAAATCCATATGTTAGTTTTGTTGTTTGAATGTTGATTTTGATGATTTTGTTAGTTTTGTTGTTTGAATGTTGATTTTGATGATTTTGTTAATTTTGTTGTTTGAATGTTGATTTTGATGATTTTTTTAGTTTTGTTGTTTGAATGTTGATTTTGATGATTTTGTTAATTTTGTTGTTTGAATGTTGATTTTGATGATTTTGTTAGTTTCGTTGTTTGAATGTTGATTTTGATTATTTTGTTAAATTTGTTGTTTGAATGTTGATTTTGATGATTTTGTTAATTTTGTTGTTTGAATGTTGATTTTGATGATTTTGTTAGTTTCTTTGTTTGAATGTTGATTTTGTTAATTTTGTTGTTTGAATGTTGATTTTGATGATTTTGTTAATTTTGTTGTTTGAAAGTTGATTTTGATGATTTCGTTAATTTTGTTGTTTGAATGTTAATTTTGTTGTTCGTTGATGAATGTTGATTTTGTTGTTCGTTGATATATGTTGATTCTCTTGTTCGTTGATGAATGCTGATTTTGTCGTTGGTTGATTAATGTTGATTTTGTGGTTAATGAACGTTGATTTTGTTGCTATCGTCTTCTGAATGTTGATTTTGTTAGTTTTGTTGTGAGTGAATGTTAATTTTGTCGCTTACGTTGCTTCAATATGGATTTTCTCTTTTTTGTTGCTTCAATGATGATACTTTCGTTGTGTTTTCGATTTCTTGCTGTTGCTCTTGATTGGCTCACTACTGCTTCTACTTTGCAGTGACCCCTGCAAGCCTTCTAAATTCCTAGCCCTACCACTGGCTCTATTTTTATGCACCAACAAACCCAGGTACATATTTTATGAATGAACACAAAAGAATCATAACCAGCCCGCAACACTTTTACTTCTCCCCTCCATATGGCTCAACCGTAAAATTTACAAAATCTAAAATTTCCTCACGCGAAAAAAAACAAGTTTTAACACGTGTTTTTGATAAGATATCCCAATACACATTTCTAAAAAGAACGTGTCTTCCCTAAATGACCTTCCATACGCGTTCAATCCAAAAGAAAAAACCAGTAATAAGCACGTTTACGATTTTTATTATAATTTTTTTTCTCGATAAGTATGATAGAGGTACGTGCAATTGTCCGGCTTATCTAAATTACAAAATCCCGCATGTTCGTACACGTCCGACCGTTCTCATATTTCTTTTCTTTTTAAAATTCATAGAACCGAGACTTACCTATATCCGAAGAACCGCCCCACGTTCCCTGCTGAGCCTGCCTTGCCAGTTTTGTA
This sequence comes from Liposcelis brunnea, assembly GCA_023512825.1. Classification (NCBI taxonomy): domain Eukaryota; kingdom Metazoa; phylum Arthropoda; class Insecta; order Psocodea; family Liposcelididae; genus Liposcelis; species Liposcelis brunnea. The sequence goes on from CM042071.1 coordinate 8,756,823, forward strand.
ATTGCTTCAACGTACAATCTCGACGCCGCTGCAGCCCCTGAAGAAAAAACAACAGAAAAAAAAAATAATTAAATGCGGTATAAATATTTTGGGGGAATGAAATTATATTTGAAATCCAGACGAAGCGACCGCTTTTCTATTATTCATTCATTACGATTACCACAAGATGTTTTGCACATTAATTAAATATTCTAATCCGAGGCTGGGTTTTCCTCTCTTTCTCCCTCTTGTTTTTCGGTATTTTCAAGGTAAACCTTGAGGAAGAAAAAAATTTTCAAAAAAAATAACAAATTAAGATGGCACTTTATTTCCTCCTGTTTTTAAAAATGACGTAATTGGACATTCTACTGAATTGCTAATGGAGAGGGGATTCGGAAAAAATAAAAAAAAAAAATCCGAGAGGAAAAAAATCTTCCCGCTTTTTGTTATCGCGAAAAAGAAACAATTTTTCGAAATTCGAAGAGAAAACGATTCTCGATTTCAGATCGAGTTCCGATTTTTTGATCGAATTTTCATGACTTTAATGACGGTGCTTTTTTGTGCTTTGCTGCTTTCTCCCTGCCCCGTATCGCATTCAAATGACTTACTACAGGAGAGAATTAATACAGAAGAAAGGGATCGAATGTAAATGATTTCATTTATAAACGGAGTATCTCGAATTTTTTTTTAAAAATTATATAAAAAAAATCTTAAGTGGAGATTAAGAGTATAAAGTTAAAAAAAACAAGATCGATGAATCGAGCTAAAGAAGGAATAAATAAAATATATGCTAAAAGCGGTTTACTTTACGATGAGCGGGCTTTTTTTCATATTTAAGCACCCCTTTTCTCCTTTATGCGAAGGGGGAATAAACGACATTAAAATTTTGAAAATTAGAATGAGCTTTTTTTTTTTTTGAAGGGCTCGGGTCGCTACGCTCGGTCGCCGTAACATCTCATCTCTTTTTTATATAAAATCTTAACACAGAAACGGCACCCAAGAGATTCAAGCCTAGTTCAATAGCCGTAAAAACGACCTTCGAATGTTTCCAAAATTACGCCGTTTGAAATTTTTAAAACTTGACAGATTTTTAAATGGAAAAAAGAAAAAGGGAAAGCGATAGCTTTGAAAAGTTTTAGGTTTATAGAGATTTCGTTGGCATATAAAAGTTTGAATGTTTTTGTGGAAGTTTTGAAGTTGGTTTAGGATGCATTCTTTCAAAAAATAGTTACGGTTTAACTCACTTCGGCTGTAGCCTTTGCATACATTCACATATAACCGCTAATACATCCTATCCAATCCATCAAATTGCCAATCTATTCATCAATTTAAAAATTCATTTATATACTCATTTATTCGTCTATGCAATATTCCATACCCGTCAATCTCTATTCAATTGTCAATCCAATTGACGATCACTCCATCAATCCATTTTTCTATTCATTGATCCATTCATTTATACTACACTCATACATTCAACCATTCGTCAATCCCTCAGTCATTCATTCATCCAATGATTCATCAATTCATTCGTCCATCCAATGATTCATCAATTCATTCATCCATCCGATGATTCGTCAATCTAATGATTCATTAATTCATTCGTCCATCAGATGATTCGTCAATTCATTCGTCCATCCAATGATTCATAGATTCATTCGTCTATCAGATGATTCATCAATTCATTCGTCCATCCAAATGATTCATCAATTCATTCGTGAATTAACCATCAGTTCAAAATCAATGAATTTATCCAACTATCCAACGATTCATCAATTCATTCTTTCACCTACCTGTCAGTTTGACAGTTTGTCAGCACGACAATCTATCGATTCATCAATTTATCTAATCAATCCTCCGTCAATTTAATAATTTGTTCATCCATCAGATCATTAATCCATTTGTCTATAAATCGATTCAACAATTCATCTATTTATCCATTCATTCATTCGTTCGTTTCTACATGAATTTAATCATTGACATTAGATTTAAAAAAGCTAAATATTATCCCTATCCTCATCATCCTCCCACTTCACTGCCCGTCAAGAAAAATACCCCCCACACTTTGACTCCGCCGGCATATAAAATTTGATATTAATTTCGAATCCAAAATCTTCCGGCCACTTAGTAAATAAAAAGTTTTTTTAAAAAAAAAAATCCCCTCCTTCTTGTTTTTTTAGATCTTTTACTTACAAAAAAAACCGTCTTTATTACAAAATAATAATAACGTTGGCAAAATAAAACATCACATTTTTTTGAAATATCACGAGATTAAAATAACCTCCTGGGAAGTTAAAGTAACCTCCCCTGATGGGAATTAAAGTGGCTGAAAAGATGAGACACCGAAACGAGTGAGAAAAGCGAAGCACGAGGTCAAGGTCCTAACACGGAAACAAAAGCCAAGAGAAAATATCTTTTCACACCATGTTTATCGTCGAACTCTCCCGGTTTAATATAATAAGGGGCGAAAAAAAAATTTTAACGGATATAGAGCGTTGCCAATTACGTTGCCACGACTACACAAAATTTTTTTTCTCCATTTTATGATTTTAAAAAAAAATTTATTTCCCCCCAAAAAGACTTATTCGAAGCTTTTAAATACATACATCAAAATCATAGTTTGATTTCGTAAATGCTTCTGGGCATTAGGTCGAAAATCCGGATGGACGAAACATTGTTGGGGGAAAAAAAATTTGAAATACTGAGAATGTTTTCTTTTCATATCAGTTTCCGGTGGGATCTTCGTATTAAGCACGGTTTTTAGGAAAAGAGAGCTGATCCTTCTTCAAAGCTCAGTCCACCCTGGAAACCGGGTAAAATTTTAAACCGCCACGAGAAGAATAAAAATTCATCTTCCTTTCCTTTTTTCTATCTCTCTTTTTTTCCCTGGTTTTTTTTTCTCTTAACGAGGAAAAAGAAATTAAAAATTAGATTTATATGTAAATGAAAACAAAGAGTCAAAAATTATACGGAACAAGAAAATAAAAGGTGTCAGCGGCAGAAGGTTCTTTAGCAAATGAAAAGTGTCGTAACACCTTGTAGAATATAACAAGGGGTTGTCGAAAAATTTAATAGTTGTTAAAATATTTATAAAAGGGCCAAAAAATTTTACCAAGCACGTGACCGACTGACTTACACTTAACCCGTTTATGGTTGATCTACCGCTGCCACCAAAAAACTAAAATCGCTTTAGAAACAAACATTGAGCTTTGTGCTGAACAACTAAAACCACGATCACGAATTTTCACGACTGTCTTTTTAATAACTAAATGGACATCTCAATTAAATCGCTTGGGACTCTTAACTTAAGTGTATTTTCAAATAGCTTCATTTCTAAAGAGGATGAATTCCCTCATCGCTTTTACTCATCGCTCTTAAGTCTCCTCCGGAAATTTTATTAAATTTCATCGGGACATCTTTAATTTGGACATCACTGAAATATAATTACCAGAATTTTCTTTAACACGAAGCTCTTAAGGTTATTATCACCACTTTTAAAATTGGATTAGTGCTTGGCAGAAACAACGAAAAGGGGGAGGAATGATTTTCCTCATGAATATTCTTTCACTTGAAAAATCCGATGCTGTCTGGAAACAAAGTCAAACTCTTGCTCGGATTTCGATCGGTCATCATCACAGTCATTAATTAACCGTAAGGGAAAATTCTCCCGAATTAATATCTAAAGGATTCGAATGATAAATAGGCTTGAGAAACTCGGGCTCAGATTCTCGCCTGTCGTATGATATTACATGTTTTAGTGCCTGTTTAATCCTCTAAACTTTGATCCTCGGCTAATTATAATGTATACCTTTCATTGCACGTTATTAATGGAGAATGGGTTATCGATTACCAGAGTTAGCTAGTGAATAACAAGTTCCACAAACATCAGTAATTAAGTCTTCTGTATATGCATTATAAGGTTTTGTCTTCATTATTGTAAACGGATAAAAGATGAATCTTTAATTGAAACATTGGCGATCGTAAAATTTCCCCCCGCCAATGTAGCGTTTTTTTTTTAACGGTTAATTAAGAAAATCTTTAAAGTGGTATTTTGTTCTTTGGCAAAAAGCAAAATCCACAACAAAGGAGATTTTCTTCCTTTTTAATAATGGTTCGTGCGATCGATTTTATGTAACAAGTTATCGTTCGCAGGCAATATAAAATGAGTTTTGAAAAGGAAATCTTTTTCTTTTTGTAAAAAAAAGGGGGGGGGATGTCATATCGATAAAGGTGTTTAAAGGGGAATAATGTAGGCGTTCGTATTCTACTTAAAAGTTGAAAAGATTTGAGTAATAAAAATCAAAATGAATTTGAGGGTTTGAGTAAACTGAACAAGATGAAATTTTTTGTTTTTTATTTTTAAGTGAGTGTATATTTAGAAACAAAAAACGAAAGAAGTTCTTAGAGAAATTTGGCCATTCTCTTACTTCCAAAAAAAAATTTAAAATTTCATTGTATGGATGGATCATCTAAGAAAATTTCCCAAAGGCATCCTTGGGCTTCTATCTGGAACCTGCCTTAGGACTAACAATGGCAGCCACGGATCGACAATAGCTACGAACTAGACCCCTGCACGGGCCTAATTTTGGGCGGCCCGGCCCGACCCGGGCCCGTTTTCTATTGCCTAGGCCCGGCCCGGCCCGGCTCTAATCCAAATTTTTTAGGTCCGGCCCGGCCCGTTTAGGCCCGGTTTTTGCCCGGTTCGGCCCGTCGGGCTTGAAGACAAATTTTTGGGTAAAGCCGAATTTTTTTCTTGTTTGTTTGTTTATTTTTTTTATTCGGATGCAGAAAATATTACTGTTTTGTTTTTTCAAAATGTTTTTCATTTCGAATACAAAGTTCTCGACCAAAGTTTTCTTCGAATGCATTACCGGGAAAGACATGTCGGAGCGACCCGGACCAAAACGGGCCGAAACGGGCCGGCTGGCTTTACAAAAGCCTAGGCCCGGGACGGCCCGGGCCTAGAGCCGCGGGCCGCGGGCCCGGCCCCTTGCAGGGGTCTACTACGAACTATAGATTTTACCGGCGGCAACATAAGTGAATGCCACCATGGCTAATGCGGACCTCAAGTTGGTGGTCACCGGAATAGAGGTCTGCAAGGGCCGGGTCGGTCCTAAAATTTAATATTTTTTAATGGCCGGGCTCGGGTTTACTGGTGACCCGGGCCCGAACTTTTTTTTGGTGGTTATTTTCTATAATTTTAAGAAATAAGTTAGAGAATTGAAGAAACTATTCAAAGTTGATAGTTTTCAGCAAACTAAAACCACTTGGACTTCAAAATAATTTTATTAAACAAGTTGAAAAAAAAAACAAATTTTTGAAAAAACGGGGCCGGACCGGGCTCGGGTTTTGACATTAACGGGCCGATCCGGGCTTTAAAATTTTTTTTCGTGCCGGGCCCGAGCCCAACTTTTTTGGAATCCAACTTTGGCTATCCTCCCTCCTGCCTACGCTACCATCTGAATCACTCCCCATTCCTCGACTTTGATCATGGCAATATTTGAATTAAAATACGCTGTATCTAAAGGCAACGTATCTGATAAAGTTTCCCAAAATAAAAATCACAGCTACCAAAAAATTTTTCCGCATGAAAAAACCGAAAAAAGAAAACAAACACAAAAAAAATACGGTTCCATCACCGCTTCCCTATATATTGTACCAAAGTCTCATTTGCATTTTGATTTGTCAATAAGGTTCAAGCGTATGCCTAACGCAACCCTTTAATTTAGTTTCACAAACGTTTTACAACCCTTAAAACAACATTAATATTAATAGACAACTAAACTTAGGGAGGACTTTTCCAAGTAAAATATTCTCTTTTTAATTTTTTTTTTTCAAGATGAGGATTTTGATGTTTAACTTATTAGGCCGAGCGTTAAAACCTCCCTGGAAAAATAACCCCCTTCTTACTTTCCCTTTAGCGGGCTGAAAAATGCCATTTCAATTTGTTTTAAGTACTGATCAAGTTTCTCTAAATTAGTTTTTACAACTTTTCCTTGCCTTCTACTAATAATCACGAGAAATGGCATAATCAGTTTCAAAATGAGTTTTTCGGGTTTTATTGCCCCTTGCCCATTTATTTTTATTGTCCGGCGAGGGCTTAGCATAACAACAACAAACATCACACCGTTAAATGTTTTACCTGTTTTCTTTATTTGTTTACATCTGTTTCTAAAGCTCATCCCGCAATTCTATTCAGGGATTACGAGCACATACCAGCAAATTACAGTGGAAGGGGGAGGAAGGGAAAAAAAGGAAATATAGATGCTAAGTGGGATTGCCGAGACTGTGCTTGGGTTTTTTTAATGTTCATAAGGAAGATGTAATTGGGTTTTGGGTTTTGGGTTTTTGGGAAATCGCAGAAACTGTTGATTTTAAATTTAAGCACGGTCTTTTTAAAAAGTTTTAAGGCAACTGCTTAATGTTGAAACTTTCTTGAGAATGTCAACGATTGAAGGACTCATTTATACAAAGACTATCTTTGTATCGTTGATTAGCTACCTCACTGAAAACTGGCAAGGAAGTTTAATGATGTATTAAATATTTTAACTAGGGATTAAATTTTTTGTGCAGACCGAGGATTACACAAATACATTAAAAAAGCAAAAATCTTACGTAAGCAGCATACGCTAACCACGCGGACTACGTAGGAATTAATACGGATTAGAAGGAACAGAACCTCATTCGGTTGAAAGTGCTTACGTAATAATCCAACGGCTTCTTATTATACGGGAAGCAATTGAAAAACCTTTAAATTAAATTCAGTTTTCCCCCCCTCATTTCTTTCTTTTCTTTTTTCTTACCCAAGAAAAATGATACCCCGCAATCGTAAACTAAAACGAAAAGGCTCGTTTCCGATAGCTAAGTAATTACAATTTAGATTTACCCTCTTCCTTTCCCACCGTCCTGACCTTCAAAATAATTCCTTTGAAAACTTCCCTTAATAGTTTTCTTCGTCTTCCCGTAGTATCCAACTCACCGCTCCGGAAAGTTTGAAAATGTCAACATCCGTAAAATGTTTACGGTTCCCCCCTTTCAACTTCACACATCTCCTCTCTCTCTCATCCCGTGAAGATAAAATAAGCAACCGCAAGAGTCCGGAAATGTCTTCAAACGACAGTTCTACCGAAGCCACTTAAATATTAAACCCTTTAAAACGAAGTTTATACCCTTGATTCGTTAAACGGGGCCGGGATGGGTAAACTCTCGTTAAAATTGGTTATTTTAACATTGATAACGTAAAAAGGATCGAGGGAAAATCATTTTTTTTCCCCCAGAAGGGAGCTAAACAAAGAGAATAAATATTATTGAGGTTGACGATACAGAAAAAAATCGGGAGGCGGATTTACATATGAACGTTTCGAATAATTTAAACGGTACCCATCTCGTTTGAAAGCGCTGAAGTCTTCCTCTTCCGGTTGACAAATGCTTGTCGTGTAACTAGTACTTTGTTATTTCCACTCGTTTTCCCTTTCAATCTCTTTAAATTTGTTTATTCGATTTAAAATGAAAGAGCCGGCTTAGCTTTCCAATGTTATTTTCTATGTTTTCTTATCGTTCCGAATGGGAATGAAAACTGTGAGATTGTCTTTTGTCAAAATAATCATAGTTGATTTAGATAGACTACTATTTAATGTAAATATCTTTGCGTATATTACGTCGCCTTTTTTTTTTTTTTCTTTTGTTTTTTTAACGGGATGAAAATTATGGGTTTTCCGGCTTCCCTTCCTTTTTCGAAAGTTTTTAAAGTGGTTTTAAAATGTTAGGGGATGGAAGCAACAATATTTTTCTTGAATTTTCTAATGTTTTTAGGAAACAAGTCAGAAAGGGATTTATAATGTTGATAAGTCTCGTCCTTTGTTATTAGTCTTTAATCTTAAACATCTTTGATTTTTTTAAAAATGCTAGTAAATTTTGAATATTTCACGAGCCCAAAGAAGAAGAACTCTGCCCCTCAATCTTTTAATTCGACCGTCGTCAGTCCGTCCATCCATCCTCTGTAATGGCTTTAGAGAGCTTAGCTGTGGTTCCTGATGGGTTTTAGCCTTATTCTGGTCCTTGACGGCTCTAGATAACTTAGCTCTAGCCCCCTAAAGGTCTAGAGGGATTAGATGTAATTTTTAACGGTTCCAGAGAACTTAGCTCTGGGTCCTAACGGGAGATCTGGCCTCTGAGTTACAGCCTGGCTCAAACCTGGCTGTGCCTAGCTCCGAAATATGTTTCACCTGTGGTAAAAAATTATCAGAAGGTAAATCTACCAGATTAAATCTCGGAAGAACTTTCAGCCCACCGCTAATTTTTGAATTTGACTTTAAACTTTCTCTTCATAAAATTAAGGGCAGCCTCACAAGCGTAACGACTCACGATGGCGCTAAGCCCAATATTTATATAAATTTAAAAAAAATCCTCATGAAGCAACTTCGGGGATTATTCACAAAATAAAATCCTAAAGCATATTTCCACATTAAATTTTTTTAAGCAAAGGTGGATTATACGCCTGTAAACCGTTAGGCTTGTTAAAAAGGAAAATAAAAAATTGCTGAAAACGTTGAATGCGTCTTTTTACCGTGGATCTTATAACTTCGTTACATTTTACCTTCTCAGAGATTTTTCCCAGTCTCAAAAGTTTTAACTGAATTTCGACCTTTTTTCATGATTTGTAAATAAATAATGATTGTTGATGCGAATCTCATCCTCTATTTCCTTCCCTCTCTTCTTGAGGGGCTCTCCGCGCCGGCTTTTTTTCCCTTTTTTCGGATTATTTTTTATTACCGAGTCATTGCTTCCTTTTTCACTTTGAAAGATGTAAAAAACCGTTTTACAGGATCCCGATTTTTTTTTTTAAAAAAAAATATCAAGGGAGATTTTCTACTAAATGTCAATTTAGACTCGTATGAGCATAAAATGTTTTTTTTTTCCCCACAGGAAAAATCATCCGTCTTTCATTTTTTAATTCAAAAACAACTTGTCTGTTATTTTCTCGGCTTCCTGTCGTTCACAGGTAGATTTTATAAGAATAAAAGAACGTGAAAGTGTTTCATCGTGAGCACAATGCACGTCTGACGGTTGTGAGATTTGTCAGAGTTATTTTTTTCATAGGAGCCAGCAATAAGTTGGGCTCAGCTCTAAATCCTGGGCCTAACCGGTCTGAAGCCAAGTTTTGGTCAATCAAAACTCAAGCTTGAGAGGGTGCAAGTCACTGTGACTAAAGAAAAACGCTCCACGAATAATCCCCAAAAAAAATTCAAACATAACTCATTTTGACTTTAAACTAAATATTTTTCAAAGCATTAATAAATATTTCCCTAACTGAACCGGATAAGGATTTAACCGTCTCTTTGTTTTGTAAAAACTCTTCGCATTCCAGAATTTATACTAACAACATCATTCTTTCAATAAATAAGCGGAAACTTTGAAGAAAAAAATATATAAAAAAGGGGAGAGGCAAGGAAGGAAAAAAAATCCTCGGTTATTTCTTTGAGTTACTTTCACGAGAAGAATTTATAGGAAGATCTCTTGGTAAATAAATAGTTCCGTTTACGACAAAATCGATGTTTTATTATCTTCCGGGAGGTAAAACGATGCGAATTTGAACTACACCGAAAGACTTTAAATGTATAAAAAAACTTGTTTTATGAAGGGAAAAAAAACAAAATCAACGCGTTGAAGCTTTCAACACGAGCAATGAAATCACATACATACAGGAGAGTATAAAATAAGTCATTGACATGCGATGGGAATGATAAATGAATTATTGGGTGACCACAGCTTGGTTTAATTCGATACCGACTCCTCTCCCACGAATTGTAACATATATCCTCATATAATTCGGAGTGTGGTAAATTATGAGTCCAAGATTTGATCAGATATTTTATATTCTCGCTTTTGGGAACAAAAAAAAAATGTGGATCAATCTCGATAGAGAACGTATTCTTTGTAATTTCGTTTGATTTTGAATTATGGCTTTCAAGCCATTGGGAGTTCTTCCTACGATAGTGGCAGGTGCCTCACTTATGAAAAGTTTGAACTGCTATGGCAAGCACAAGCAACCAATCCGACCAAAATGACGTCTAAAAGACGTCTTTCTGACGTCTATTGTCCTCAAAAGACGTCTAAATGACGTCTATTGTCCTCAAAAGACGTCTAAATGACGTCTATTGTCCTCAAAAGACGTCTAAATGACGTCTATTGTCCTCAAAAGACGTCTAAATGACGTCTATTGTCCTCAAAAGACGTCTAAATGACGTCTATTGTCCTCAAAAGACGTCTAAATGACGTCTATTGTCCTCAAAAGACGTCTAAATGACGTCTATTGTCCTCAAAAGACGTCTAAATGACGTCTATTGTCCTCAAAAAACGTCTAAATTACGTCTATTGTCCTCAAAAGACGTCTAAATGACGTCTATTGTCCTCAAAAGACGTCTAAATTACGTCTATTGTCCTCAAAAGACGTCGAAATGACGTCTAAATGACGTCTAAAGGAAGAAGGTTTCAGAAAACTTTCTGTTCAAGTTTGAACAAGCTCGAATCAACGTTCTTTCTGATTGTGAACTCGATTATAAGCCGAGCAATAACTGGGCTGTAGAAAAATCTTAAGGAGAAAGAAACTATGAACTGATCCGAAAAGAAAAGGTTTTTAAGGGAAGGTAGAAGAGGCATTGTTATTTAAATCTTATGTGAAAAGTTGAGTGCCGAGAACATCGCGAATGCTCTCCTTTTATTAAGGCGATTTATGAACGTGCTTTCGACGATAAACAACCCATTTTGGTAGTTTTTCCAATGTTAATTATGGCTTTCCCTCCTTTCACATTCAATTTTTTCCCTTTTTATCAGTAAATAGAAAAATAAACTCGGTTGTTAAGATCATAGCACTCGATTCGAATACTCCAAGAAGAAGAAAAAAAAATAATTGGATGACTTTTTCTTCTGGCCTTTTACACCGTTTTTCTTTAAAAACTTTTCAAGCCATGTAAATGGAAATCGAATCGACGGTTTTTCAATATTTATGGCGGGGCATTTTCCGTCGTAGAAAAAAAAAGAAAATTATTTTAAAAGCCAAAATTGATCACGTGCTAAACATTTATAATATTTATCGCCTACGAACAATGAGGGAGTTGAATGTTAAATAAAATAACATCCTCTCGATAATTCAAATATTGCCACAGAAAAATCTGCGCTTATTGCGCTATCTTATTCCGACATAAAGTCGTATAAGAAGGTAGTAAAGGAAAAGAGAAAATAGAGGAGGAGGCAAGGAAAATCTTTGAAACTTGTAGTAACACAAACTTCCGAGTGTCATTCTCTCTAAACTGCCACGGGCATCCGGCTCGCAGGGCCGAGAATGCTCTTTCCTTTCTTGGGGTGGATTCGCTCTTGTCATGTTCAAGGGATGCAAATTAACCCTATCCACCCCCTCATCTTCTTTTCCCTACCTTATATACTTCTTCCCCCCTCCCTCTTTATACTTCTATTTCCCTGACAGTCTTGTATGTATGTTAATATTTCAAATTTCATGCTTTTTTTCTCAGGAAGTTTTTTTTTCTCTTCCTTCTCCTTTTTTTCCGTCTTCGTTGGCGGCTGCGGCTGCTTCGTTTTTCTTTTATCTCAAACGTGAGATTAGAAGCAATTTTCAGGCTCGACACGTAAAATGTTTTTTTTTTTTTTTTTTTTTGCTTTCGTGATTTTAAACGAGCTTTTTATCTTTTGATCTCGGGAAATTCTGTTGATGGAGAGGATGAAAGAGGATGTAAGTTGAAGTTGTCATGAGTTGGGAGTTAGTTGAATGTAAAAATTGGGAATGAATAAAGTAAGTCTTTTGTCATTTTAAGTGGGGGATTGTTGAAATTTTTTTTTAGGTTAGAATTTTTTGTGTATTTTTGAACTTGTTTTGAGAACAGATTTTTGCTAAATATTTCTTTGGTTGTGCATATTTAAACCGAAGTGGAAAATCTCTCACTTTCGTCCCTTGTAATGTATCGTGATCAAAAAAACCATTTTTAATGTGAATATTTTTTTAAAAAAATATTTCTGGAATAAGTTTTTGCTTTGATCATGAACAATTCGCGAGCTCAATATTAGAAGGTTCCATCTCCAGAGCGGAGGTTGACACCAAGATCATATGTTTAGCTTATGGCTAGCTGGGGTCAACCTGAGCAGTGGAGATGGGTCCCCCTAATTAATTCAGTGCCTTCCGCAAAATAAGCAACTTGAATAAATTTTCATTTGTAATATCAATAATAGAGGGAGACCAATAACCCGCTGGTATGATGACTTAAAGAGAACGGCGGGTTTGCACTGGGTGAGGACAGCTGAGGACCGAGACAGATAGCATGCCTTGAGGGAGGCCTATGTTCAAAATTGGACGCATTAAGGGCTGGAAAAAAAAATCAATAATAAAGGCTGAGCAAAAAAATTCACACAGCGATAAATCTGGATTGAAATTCAAATTCTAGAAAGCCCGCCAAAAACAAATGAATTAATGACGTCACAACTGAGTCAAAACGTTGTTCCTAAAGAGAGTAAAAGGAAATTTTCGCCAACTTTGTACATCAAAATCCGGACTTCTGCGACCAAAATCGTTTTCAACTGACTTCCGTTGGTTGGTGGTGACGTCATACTACTTCTGTTGCTCGGTGCTTACTTACGTTTGGTCACAGCCAATCAAAAAGCAGTAATCTAGTCGGCGACTCTCTCTCCTTTTAGGCTTTCTATTTGTGGTAATTTTCGCGCCAAAAAAATCAACCAATAATATAAGAGAATTTAACCCAGTTATGACGTAATAAGCCCAGACAAGACATATTATTATTTTTGGCTGGCAAATTAAATTTTATCTTTTAAAAAACTAAAACTTGGTAGAAATTGCGAAAATAATTCTTGAAAAATTGATTAAAAAAATAAGAATTTTTTTTGACTTAGTTTTGTGATTTTTTACTCCCCAAAAAATTATAATTTTAGCATAACCATAACGCTTATAAAATTTTAAGTTCGATTTCAAGGGGGGGGGGTCTTCAAAATCGCACGTAATACTTAGAGGAGGGTACGGCTCATGCTTATTTTTGCTTATAAGGGGGGGGGGTCAAAAATGGCCATTTTTATGCTTACGTAATACTTGAACGGCCCCAAAGCCTTAGTTCGAAATTTTTCAATCTGTTTACATAACGTTTTTGAAATTCATACAAGTAGCCTATTTATTTTTTCTGCAAATCTGACATTGCTGAACTAAAAAAAAAAAATTAATGGCTACTAAACATCAAAGACTTCCCTGCTTTTCATTCCATAATCTTTTACATACCAAACGTTAAACGTTTTAATTTCCCTTTAAAACATCACATTCAAATTACATAACATTCCCTAATAAAGAACCTAATTAAACTAAACGATACGGAAAATAGGGATATTAATGACATTCCAAATAGGACGTTTATATTGATATCCATTTAGACGCTCTTAAACCGCCTTCTACCAGTGTTAATTAGCTGAAAATTCGAACGGCAAGCCTCTCCTTATTCATCGAAGGTTCATTTCCTTCTCCCGACGAACCTCTCTTGCTTGTTTATTTCCCTCTCTCTCCTAAGGTCGAAAAGACGGAAAGATTAAACCCGAGAGTTATGGTTTTGATTTCCTTCCTTACACTCCTATTATGTTTAGCTTTCGAGGTCAAGAGGCCATTTCCGTTTTTATAACCCATCCGTTTCTCTTTATTCTCATCATTTTTTGTTAGCGCGGGCGGCGGCCTCTTCAAACGGAGCATAATAAAGTGATCGATTTATAAACTCCTTTTCTCCGTGGTTGAAGGAAGAGAGTATATAACTCGCAGAGCTTAAAGCATTTTCCTTCGAAATCGCTCATTTTCGGTAATGAGAAATTAATAATACTTTATTACCTTGTTTAAGTTTCGCGAGTTAAAACGCTTTTCCCGTGGTGTGAAAACCATGTTTTGCATGAATTTCCTTTTACGGGTTTTAATCTTGGAAAATACGACTATAAAGTTAAAAAGGTGCGGCTTTGATTTGCTTTTCTTTTTTTTCTTCTTTTTTCTTTTAAGTAAGAACCTTTATCAATTTGTACATGGAAACTGAAGCAATTTGGCAGCAAACTAAACGTAGAAGGCGTCGAATTTTTTAAAGGGAGGAGGGGTAAAGGGAATCAGGCAGACGTTTTACGGCCTTGATTCAATGCCAAAACAAGAACAATGTTACTAGTCTGTTTGTTAAGTTTAAATTACACGCCCTTTTTAAGCTTTTTTTTTCTTCCTCTTTTACTTTCTTCCCGAGTTCCTGTTTATGGGGTTTTCTTCGCTTTGTAAATCTTTTTTAAAAAAGCAAGAATTTTCTTTATAAGTGCTAATTTATTTCCTGAAGGGGCTCATTACTCAATGTGAGAATGATTAAATATAAGAGTGTTACTGAAAACGAAGAAGAAGAAGAATCGAAAACGACCTCAATAAAAAAATCCCATTTCTCGGTTATGGCGGCAGATTTTTTTTTTTTTTTTTTAAAAACTTCCCTGGAGGGAAAAATATTTTTACACCTCTTTTTGTTTTGAAAGAATAAAATTTACTTTTTTTCCTCCCTCTCTTCTTGCAGAGATAACAAACTCAGGCCGAATGTATTAGCATCAAAGTCGAGGAAATCTGAGACGACGAAAAAAAAAAAAGGGAAAAATAAAAAAAAAGTTTCGGATTCTAAAGCCACCTCGAAACGATTGAAGGGATTTTGCCTTCAACAAACAATGCGATATCCATGGCAACTAAATGTAAATTTTAGCTGGGTTTTTTTTTTCTTCCTCGAGACTTATATACTGTATTTCAACCTAATTTTATTTTATCTTCCCCGACACTTTACCCAATATCTTATTGGATAATTTGATCCGGCTTCTATATCTTCTATCTACAAAGGAGAAATTATAGCTATTGAAAATTACATTTTGAAAAGTTGGGGGATAATCGACATTATCGGTTCGTTGGAAATTTCCGTTATTTATACCGTGCATGAGAATTTAAAAATGAGAAAAATGAGAGTTGTTAGTATTGAGTAAATCGCTGCATAAATAGATCAGACGGTGGATTTTTTTTTAAAGTTCAAAACGTGGGAAGATTTCATTCATTCGGCAAATAAAAACAGAAATACAGATAAACCACAGCCTGAGAAAGCTTTTCTCGGTTAGGAGAAGGAACAAGGGAAAAACTACAATAGGCAACTTGCATGAATTTAGGAAACAGATTCTAAAATTCTAAACTAAGGTTAGCAAGAAACTATTTATCAAAAAATATTTATACAAAAATTAATATTTTTAAAATCCCGCCTAAACAACCAGGTTTAGGTGGATGACGTCATCACTGAGTTCAACTTTTATTTCATTGGCTAATTTTAACTCAGTTGTGACGTCATAATTGCATGGTTTGATTTTGGCGGGCTTTCTGAAACTTTTTTTACATAGTAATTGGCAATGTATAAACACGCATGTACGACTAGTTGCATACCCTCGATTCAGGTTTTTCATATTTTCGGTAAATTTACTGGACTTAGCATTTTACTATAAGGTTCTTGGTCAAAATAAAATCCGGGGTGGGGATTTTGGGGAATTTTTGGCGGGCTTTCAAGAATTTGAATTTCAAAGCGAATTTTCCGCTACCTTGAAATTTTTTGGATGACACTCTTTTTGCTTAGTTTTATTTATTTTATTTATGAAAAAATAACCAGTCTGCAGGCCCGGGGGCCCAAGGGACAGGCGAATTATAAAGAATTTTAAAAGTGCCGCAATTTTGTAAAATTGAAGAAATTTTAACGGCGAAACCCAGTTTGCGGGCCGCAGAAGAGGCAGTTTGAAACATAACATGCATGCAGCTTCAAACTTAGCTAAGGTTGAAAAAAAATGCCAAAATCCATAACGAAGAGAACTGCAAAACAGCCTCGAGCCCTGAAGTAATTAGTGGTAGATTTGTTAGGGAAAGAACTTACTAAGCATTTACGATCATTCAGAAACATATTTTTTAGAACAGATCGTTCTGCAACCGAATCAATGTCTTCTATAGCAGTTCAGAATCTTCCAGGTTTACAACTCTAAAAATTTTCAAATCATCAGCATATAAAAGAATTTTAGAGTGCTGAATATGGAGGCAAGTCATTAATAAAAATATTCAAAAGATATGGACCCAAAATAGAACCCTGTAGTACTCCACTGGGAGCCGCGGAAAATTGGGATGAGATACCTTTAAAGGCCACAAGTTGTACTCATAGTAGAATTAAAATTTGCAATTTTATACAAGTTGCCTATTAGTAGTCACAGAGTTAATAAAAGCCAGAAAACATTTTCCTCAACAAAGAATCTTTTTAAAAAAAATTTTAACCTCGGGCACTCCTGATGATAATGGCTTAAAAAAGGAGAATAACTTAACTTAACTTTTTTTTTAAAAAAAAAGAAGGGAAGACGGTTAAAGAGGCGAAATAATGCTCATAAAAATTCTAAATAAAAGTCTAAAATGCGTTAGACATCAGTCATGACAGATAGGGAATAGAAAGTAATGCATTAAACCGAGGAAAAAAAACCTTCCGATTAAACGACAACAAGAAGGGAGTTGACGTCATTTTACGTTGAGGAAATAGATGGGTTTATCATTCCGGTGGCTAGAATTGAGAGATTTGGAAGATTTTTCTTTTTCGATTGTTTTGTTTCGTGAAAAAAAAGAACTTTTCAACGGATTTGGTTGACATTAATTCCACTTTGATGAGAAAATTAGTTGTTTTTATCGAAATTCTCTCCGAAACTAAAATTTTCCTTTTGTTGAAAAAAAAAAATTACAACACGTTCGACCTTTTTATCTGCCCTAGTTTTAAAAGCGGATTCGGGGATGATCGTATGCTAAACCATCCCTTTCTCTTAATCGAGCGTTTTAGAAAGGAGTCGTATTTCATTCCTCCGGTGGTCCTCCATTGAATCATTTAGGATGAAAAGAGAAAAGGGGTCTGTTGTAAATCCTCAACGATAACTCATGGACAACAAAAGGGATTGTCTCACTCGAAGGTGTAATGTAACACGTGTTAAGGGGATGATATACCGAACTTACGTTACCAGTTAAGTTCATTTAAGTTCGTTCTACCAAGTTTTCTGCCTTGAAGCTCTTAATTTAGTTTAAGTAACATAATCTCTAGAAAAAGGTCCGCGCCTTGTGTTGTACTTTGCTAATATGAAAACTTTCAAGCAAAGAATTTTTTTTTTTAAAAAAATACAAAAATGAGGAGAGATTTAAAATAAAGATGTTGCAACCGGATCGAGTTTAGTAGAGAATAAGGGCGGCCCATATTTTCATGCCGTAAAACAATATACCGCAGCAAGAACCCTTCCCCTCGCAAACCACAAACTGAAATTTATTGTTGAATGCCTTACAGGTGACAAAAAATAATGTCTGGTACCTTCCTTCCTTTAAAATTGGAATTTAATTATAAACTCTCCATTGTTTCTTTGATAATAAGTTAGGGGTCGTTGTAACCCTTTTATTCAACGAGACACGATAGGGTTTGTTTACTTTTATAAAAGCCCCAAAAGAATTTCCCGGTGTCATTTTTTTTTTTTTTTTTTGCTTGCTGCTTCTTCTTTCCTTTGCTTTTACTTTCTTTTCTAGGATCAAAGAGAGAATTTTAAAAATTGTTTTTTTTATTTTTAAGGGAATTCGAAGGTATTTTGTTGGACTGAATTGGATTAAGTTGGTGTGGTGAGAATTTTAGCAGTTTTTTGTCACGTGATGATGTTGTCGCAAGCTGTTATTTCGGCCAAGTAGTGAAAACAAAAATAGGAACTAGGAGACGAGTTTTTAACTCGGCTTTTCCTTTTCCCTAAGGTGAGGCCGCAAGATCGTTAATATAAATTCGGGACCTTTGACATAACCGATTCCTTTTCATTTATTTCCTTGATTCGAATAGGAAACTTGTATAAATATTAATATAGCAAGTTTATTGTTAATATTAATTCTTCGATCAATAACTGAGATTAAGCAAAAAAATTTTTAGGTAACGGAAAATTCGCTTTGAAATTTAAATTCTAAAAATCCAGCCAAAATCCCCCAAATCCCCCACCCCACTTTTTATTTCGACCAACAACCTTATAGTGAAGTGCTAAGCCGAGTAATTTTACCGAAAATATGGAAAACCTGAATCATGGATATGCAACTAGTCGTACATGCGTGCTTATGCATTGCCGATTTTTTTTTTTTTGTTAAACGAGGGTAGGGGACATTTGATGCCCGCTTGGACACTGCGTATATCTTTAATACTAGTTAAGTCGTAGGGGCCGAAGCCCTAATCACCTGAGGTGAGGGGAATGCTTCCCCAAGGATTCTGAGCCGGCATGCGGAGGCAGCTTCGCAGAAACAGAAGATATGCTCCTCCGCTTCTCTAGCTCCTGTGCACAGCCTGCTTTCACTTTCGGCCTTCCTCGTTTTGTCGTAGTGGCCTGTAAGAAGGCCAGTGAGCCCTTCTAGCTCTTTCTTGGAGAGCGACAGAAGTAGCTTGACTCTGGTCCTGAATACCACATTGCCGATTACAGTGTATAATAATTAAAAACGGTTTTTAGATCGAGCTAATGGGTTTTGGAGGCCAATCGATTAAATCCGAGCGTACAATTTCAAAATTTTAAACGATAAATTCAATATGGCGGCATAATTCTAAAAAATTTTATAATAATTATGCAATGTTTCAACTTATATGTATTGCAGGTAGCATAACTGCATTTTGGCCAGTTTAAAAATTTTGAGTTTTTCCAGGAGGTAGGATTAATGGCACATTTTTTTGTAGATAGTTGCCCTTTTTACTACCCACAAAAACCCTAATGTTAACAACATGACGTTCTTGTAAAAACTTCTTTCGATACCCCGAACCGTATTAATTACCGAGCCCAACCCTGTGGCATGAACAAACCACCTAATTTAACTAAAACGCATATAAATCGTCATTTAAAGGGGGGGAAAGGATAAGAGATTAAAGCCAAGTTTGGATTTTCATATCTTACAATTATTATCTGTAAGCGTTAAAAAAAAAACAAGTAATTACGGTGTGTTTTAATCCCCAATGGGATTATTCAAACTCCGGTTTTTCTTTCTAGAAACCGATTCCAAATATCGAGCGTGCTTTAGGAAACATTTAATGATATTTTGATAAAGACAAATGATATCTTTTTTTTTTTTCTTACAAAAAAAAAGGAAAACATCTCGGACGGGTTTGTTCCTTCCTGAAGGGTAATCGATACGTTTCTTTTGTTTTTAAGACAAAAACTGACAAAAAAATGATCGAAGGATATGATGCTGTCGTTGAAAATGTCTTACAAGCTTATAAGGAAATCCAGTTTTTTTTCCTTTAAGGCAAAAGTCAATTATTTTATCCGTTTCTCCAGAAAAACCATCTATTATTCATTTCTCTGGCATCTAAAAAAAACGACGTTTCCCTCTTTCTTCCCGGCGGTTTAATGTGAATTTATTACTTATTGCATGTGTGGTCTCGTTAGGAGAGAAAAAAAAATCCTTTCAGCAAAGGATTTGAGCAGTCAACAGCTATTTAGCTTTTTTTTTTCGTCCCCTTTGGATGGAAAGTGGGAAGTGAAGCGATAGGTTGTTTATTTGACTTGGCGAATGATATTTTAACACTAAGATGTAGGGCTAAGGGTTGACGGTTTTTTTTTTAGAGAAAGAAAAATAATAGGGGGAGTATTTTGAAGAGCAGCTTGATGCGGTTCTAAAGCGGCAAGTGAAGAGTGAACGCGGTATTTCTACAATAAATTATAAAAAAAATTGGTGTCAGGTGCCAATTTTAAAAAAAAACAAAAAAACCCGCTTGCTTAAATCTACAGGCTGTTGAAAAATTTTTTAATTTTTGTTGAGAAATTTAATTTTTGTTGAAAAATTTTTTAATTTTTGTTGAGAAATTTAATTTTTGTTGAAAAATTTTTTAATTTTTGTTGAGAAATTTAATTTTTGTTGAAAAATTTTTTAATTTTTGTTGAGAAATTTAATTTTTGTTGAAAAATTTTTTAATTTTTGTTGAAAAATATTTTAATTTTTGTTGAAAAATTTTTTAATTTTTGTTAAAAAATTTAATTTTTGTTGAAAAATTTTTTAATTTTTGTTGAAAAATTTAAAAAATTTTTGTTGAAAAATTTAAAAAATTTTTTAATTTTTGTTGAAAAATTTTTTAATTTTTCAAAAACAGCATTAAAATTTATTTCCATTTTCACCTTAAATTCAAGCTGGCCGATAATTAAATATGAAGCGAACTTACAGAGCCCCGTTGCGGACAAAAGCATCTCCACCTTTCCTCCGAATAAAATTAATAGCCATATAAAATAAAATAAAAAAATAGGACTTATTAGAAGAGATAAGCAAACGGGTAAAAGTCTAACCTCCAGGAAACCATTTTAAAGGGGGTGGTTAAAACATTACAATTGTTATTTTTAATGTTGGTTTCCGGTTTTTGTGTTTTCTAAAGTTACGACTTCGACATCGTGTTTAATTGCTCGGATTTGCCCGTTTTAAAATATCCTTCCTAAGGTAATAATTTCGAAAATAATAAAGATTTAAAAAAAAAAGGATATAATTGAGGAATGCGTTCGCGTTTATAATCAACTTAATCATTATAAAAAGCTCGTTTCCCTTCACAAAAAACTGAAAGAATTTTTTGAATGAAAAGTAGTGATTGCGGCTTTTCTACTTCTAAAAGCTATTACAAATGCAACTGCCATAAACAACGGGTTTCTGACAAGTTTCTCTCGCTGTACAAAAAGTTGATCAAGTTTTTAGATTTATTTGTTCCGTGTTGTCATGTTTGTTTGTCACGTGATATCCATTTCTCTCTTTTTTTTCGTGTTCAATTTTTCTTTCCCTATAACTTTCAATTTGGGCAGACGTTAACTGAAACAGGGTTTCCCCCTCCCCGTGAAAATTTTCGGATTAGGTGTCTGGATCATCGCCTTTTCATCCTACTTAGCACTTTTTTTTTTGTCTTGATAAATAAGCTTAATCTAGGAGGGTCGAGATTTAAGCAAATAAAGACAGAAATATGGGAAAAGTGTAAGAAGGGGGAATAGATTATGGAATTAGTTAGTTTTCTCTTTTTTGTTTTAAAAGGGGATTTTGTTTGAGATTTAGTCTAAAGAGCTTAGCCAAAGCGTTGAATGTAAAGCAATGATAGGTGAAATTACAACTTTTGTTTCTTTTTCTTCTTTTTTTTAGTTCCAAACCAACGGTGGTTTTCTTAAAGTCGCAGTCTTCTCAGCAGGCACGGATTGACCCACCAGGTTACCGAGAAAAATCCGAGTGCGTTCTTGTGCTCTTGCAGCTTTTGAAAGTAGAACTGAAATATTTGATTCAGCAGATGTAATCTTTTGCTTTTTTGTGAATTTCTTTTCGGAATAAAAATTGAAAACAAAGCAGGATCGACGTATTTTTTACAAAAGTATGAGACAACTTTTCAAAATTTCAATTTTTAAATAGAAAATTTTTTACCAGAATTCTAAGAAGACAGGGCACTTATGGACTAATCTATAGTTCACCCTGTCTTCTTAGAGTGCAAGTCTTTTTTCTTTAAATAAAAAAGCAGCCGTTATCTGCAGTCGCCTTCGAGCACCGCTTCTGGTTGTTTTTACCGAGCCCTCTGGAAGAGCCAGTCCGTGCTTGCTTATCAGAAGTCTTTCGGCGTTTTTCCAGAACTAGGGAGCTTAATAGAGAGTGGACACTTTGATGAATCGTCTTTTGAAAACTGGAAGCTGCCATGATCTCAAATTGAAAAGCAAGCATCGCGATCGACAGATTTTTGAATTCAAAAAGATCTGATCGTAAAGATGGCAGCTGCTGCGATCTTAAAACAAATCTGCAATTTCACCAAAGCTGAAAAATAAAATTTCTTCTACTAGATTCAATCATAAAAACGCTACACCTCTAAAAAATCCTCCTCGTCGATTCCACACTTTGCATCAACCACACATAACTTATTCTCGATTTTCCGATCATAGGGCAATCAAGCATACGGAAGTAATATGAAAACACGTGCTTTCGAGAAGAAAAAAAAACCCAGAGCGACAACAAAAGTAAACTGTGTCGGAGAAAACCGAACAGAAAAAAATGACGAGGAAATAAAAGAAGGGGAGAAAGGGTACACAAGACGGAAAAGAAGAAGAAAAAAAAAGTATTTTTCCAGGCATTGAAGCGTAGTTAAATCGAATCTGTATGGGGGTTGAAAATAGGTCCACTTATATCGTCTAGTAGAGCCTTAGGCGCCGGGAATGACGATCCTCTCCCTCTACTCTCCCTTCTCATTCTCGAACGATCGAAATGTCTAACATGCGTCCAAACTCGAAATTGGGGGATTACTTTCAAGAAAAACCCGTTTTGATATTATCCTCTTGCTCCAGCATCAGCACGTGTGCATGCACGATTTCTTCTTTTCTCTAATTTTTTTCAAACGCTTTTCATTCCACGTCTCGTTCAACTTAGAAATCTTTCACTGAAAAGGGTTCCAGGTATAAGCGTTTAGTGTTACGAAAAAAAAAAAAATGATTGGAAATCGATATATTGTTTATACGGAACAAGTTATTGGCTTTAAGCTGAAAATACGGATAGCAAGGGATGCTGACGATAACACAACACATGGGCTCGCCCTGGGGCCTTTTATATTCCTCGTAACATTATACGCTACAGGTGCCGAAGATTTCCCCTTTAACCTGGGTTTCAACGCACTAAATACGTGAAAGTCATTTTACATTACCATATAAATGAAGGAATTCTGTCCTTTTCTGTTTCTCCTATCTTCAAGCTCTATTATGATAAATAAATCAAAATGTAAGAAGGGGTGTGTACCAGAGGAAAAGAGGCCTACGTGGTTCAGATGAGCCTGAACCAGCTAATGGTTGCAATCAGGTCAGTTGTTGCAGTAGAGTTCGGGCTTAGGGTTTTGCAAAGAGAGATAGCGAGACTCGGAAACATTTTCCTCCTTTTCTTCTTCTTCAGTCTTTTTTTGTATCCACTTCTGAACATAAGCCGAATCAACCTAACCTAACCTAACCTTCCTCCTTTTCTAAATCCTTAATAATCCTAGCTGCGACACTGAATTCCTTACACCATTTTAAGGGCGAGGCCAAATCAAAAGAATCGACGAGACTTAAATCAAAAAACAGGAAAACGGTTCTCGGTGTGGGACTTCCGCGTTTAACCTTTGCCTTAAATCAGTGGTGAACCCCGGTAAGGAGAATCCATTTCAATCCAATCAACATATCTAATCCGTCATTTCTAACGTTATAAGGAATTTCCATTCGCACACAAACATCCTTTGAAGTCTTATTTACAAGTCAGATCCGATTTAGTTACTTATTACCGTCAAATGCCGAGATCAGTCGTCATTCATTAACATGTTAAAACCGTGGATGGCAAACAATGCTTTAAACAAAAGTTAAACCATCTCTTGTCAAGTTTCGTCGTTTTCCCCGTGTATGTAAAATAGTATTCGAAACTTGCAAGACGAATTTAATTGTCTGAGCTACCTACAGCGGAAAATTTAGTTTTCGCTTAATGTTGAAGTTTAAATCAGCAACTGTCCGCCTGTCTTGTTTATATTCGCCACGTTTGCTTTTTCGAGAAGTGTACCAGGTGAGCATGGGAAAATTTTACCTATTTACGACAGATTTTCTGAAAATGGATGCTCAAGCAAAAGTATTCAGTAAATGGAGGCTCAAGCAAAAGTATTCAGTAAATAGACGTTTAAGCAAAAGTATTCAGTAAATGGAGGCTCAAGCAAAAGTATTCAGTAAATGGAGGCTCAAGCAAAAGTATTCAGTAAATGGACGCTCAAGCAAAAGTATTCAGTAAATGGATACTCAAGCAAAAGTATTCAGTAAATGGAGGCTCAAGCAAAAGTATTCAGTAAATAGACGTTTAAGCAAAAGTATTCAGTAAATGGAGGCTCAAGCAAAAGTATTCAGTAAATGGACGCTCAAGCAAAAGTATTCAGTAAATAGACGTTTAAGCAAAAGTATTCAGTAAATGGAGGCTCAAGCAAAAGTATTCAGTAAATGGAGGCTCAAGCAAAAGTATTCAGTAAATGGAGGCTCAAGCAAAAGTATTCAGTAAATGGATACTCAAGCAAAAGTATTCAGTAAATGGAGGCTCAAGCAAAAGTATTCAGTAAATAGACGTTTAAGCAAAAGTATTCAGTAAATGGACGCTCAAGCAAAAGTATTCAGTAAATAGACGTTTAAGCAAAAGTATTCAGTAAATGGAGGCTCAAGCAAAAGTATTCAGTAAATGGACGCTCAAGCAAAAGTATTCAGTAAATGGACGCTCAAGCAAAAGTATTCAGTAAATGGATGCTCAAGCAAAAGTATTCAGTAAATAGACGTTTGAACAAAAAATTTTTAAAACCGGCAATAAAGCCAAATTCTTGGAAGGCGGATGCTAAAATAACAGATTTATTATAAATGGGCTGATCTTAAATTGAGATTGTGCATTAGCAAAAATAGAATTCGAAGCTAACATTAGTCCATACTTCTTCAAAATTGTCTTTCACCTCGAAACCAACGACCCGCTTCAAAAACTTCACTCAAGAAATTGTAAAACTTAAAAACGGTGTCAAAACTGCGTACAAACGATAAGAAAACTAAATTTCATATGGGTTTCTATGGTTTCTGAATAAAAAGGGAAATGATTTATTATAAAACCGAGGATGGCGCCTGCAATGTGATGATTATAAAACCGTGTGCTTCGCCTTGAAAATTCTGATTAGATTATCCTATTTATATTTTAGCTGCGACGAGTCAAAACCTGTAGTCAATATACTCTTTCCCACAAGATTTTCTCTTCTCGAACTGTAATTTGCGTTGCAAACGAGATGTGCACAAAATCAAAACCCACAAAAAAAAAAATTTGTTACGGGCGAAAGTTAAATGCAAAACGTAATTAAAAAATTACAAGTGAAAATGTCATAAAAGGTGAAAAAGAGACGAAGGGTGTTGAAAAAAAAGGGATGGCGAGAAAAACCAGACGCGCACACCGCGTTTAATCATCAAGTTTTTTTTTTTAACTGTATGTACTCTTGTGTTTAGTGCATGCTTTAAAAATTTACGCGACGTTTTGAATTATTGCCAATCATTGCCGAAAAAAAAAGGAGGAAGGAGATTTAAAAAAAACCAACAAAAAATCTCCTGTTTTTTGTTTTCAAGTTTTTGGAATGAGGAGGGAAAAAATCCTTCGATTCGTAAACGTCGCATCGTAACGCTTCTTTTTTTTGTGTGTGCGCGCCCCCTCCCCGCCTTGTCTTTCATTATGTTAAATGACCCTTTTTATTATTCTGAATGCTTTCAAACAACAATAAATACGCTATCGAGAAGGAAATGTACTGGGACCGGTCATTAAGCTGACTAACGTCTCGTTGACGTTTTGCAATACGACTTTCTTCGTGTCAAGCTGGGTTTTTATCTCTTTTCTGGACCTATTTTTCAATAAGGAATTTTTTTCTGGTTTTTTCAATAACAGAGAAAATGAATTTTTTTTATCATGTGGAAATGGTAGCTTCAGTTTCCGAGAAAAAATTTGCTGTAGTTTTTGCTGTAGTGATTGCTTGAAAATCAACCGATGCTTTTATTTTTAACATGACTTTATATAGCTCAAGGCTAGTTTTGACTTAAGAGCAAAAATATTCTGGAAGTAGACACTCAAGCAAAAATAATCTGAAAATGGACGCTGAAGCAAAGATTTTCTGAATATGGACACTCAAGCAAAAATTTTCTGAAATTGGACGCTGAAGCAAAGATTTTCTGAATATGGACGCTCAAGCAAAGATTTTCTGAAAATGGAAGCTCAAGGAAAAACTTTCAGAAAATGGACGCGCAAGCAAAGATTTTATAAAAAAGGTCGCTCAAGCAAAGATTTTCAGAAAATGGACGCTCAAGCAAAAACTTACAGAAAATGGTCGCTCAAGCAAAAACTTTCTGAAAATGGACGCTCAAGCAAAAACTTTCAGGAAATGGTCGCTCAAGCAAAGATTTTCTAAAAATGGTCGGTCAAGCAAAGATTTTCTGAAAATGGACGCTCAAGCAAAGATTTTCTGAAAATGGACGCTCAAGCAAAGATTTTCTGAAAATGGACTCTCAAGCAAAAACTTTCTGAAAATGGACGCTCAAGCAAAAACTTTCTGAAAATGGACGCTCAAGCAAAAACTTTCTGAAAATGGACGCTCAAGCAAAAACTTTCTGAAAATGGACGCTCAAGCAAAAACTTTCTGAAAATAGACGCCCAAGCAAAGATTCCCCAAAGTCTCCACCATGGTCAAAATTTTCAGAAAATGGACGCTGAAGCTAAAATTATCCAAAAATCGCCGCTTCAGCAAAAAATTTTTTAAAAGATTTCGTCGACTCCAAAAATTTGTAAAAATCCAGCGTCTCCCGCTCTACTTTTCTTTAAAACGGGTCATTGATTCCGATAGGGAAAAGAACGTTAAAAGCAAAATAGCGCAAAGAAAAACGCTTCGACTTCGTCATTTAAAATAATTCCGGTGTCCATTTCGTTTCGATCAAATTGCTCTTTTCTGCTCCGGATAAAAGGTCCCCAGTTTCGTAAACGTAAATAGGAAATCATAAGAGGACCTTAACCTTTGCCGAGATTACAGGGAGAGAAAATCAGAAAAGCTGTGTCACTTCCATTTATTAAAGGGTAGGACGTGGAAGTGAAGGAAAGATTGATCATAATACTCCGCCCGACCGGGTTGAAATGTATCGGCTAAAATCGGAAAACGTGTTCGAAAGTGTCAGACATTGTGCTGTATTCCCTTTCTATTATATTTGATATCGATAGAATAAACGATTCTTTTGTTCTTTTTGTGTTACGCACGGGGACCAGGCTGTGTGTGGATTCGATTAACAACAGTCCGAGGTTCGCTATTGTTGGTGATCAACTTCTATGATGGATTTGTTGGGAATATTTTTTTCTGCAAAAAGGGGAAAGGGAGAAGAAGGTTTGTGACAACAAGACAAGTGGTTGGAATTCCGAAATTATGGCAAAAAGCAAGATGCTGGGCCTGATTTTCAGGAAGAAACTCAAGCCGGGTAATTTCGCTGACCAGAACTGAATTTGGTAGAAGCTATAAAAAGCTTCAAAGCCAAAGCCGAATTTTAAAGACCGGAGTGGAAATTTTGGGCTTCGCGCAGACACAATTTCTAGACTGTCAAATGACGCTTCTGAATATTTTTTATTCTCTCTCAAACAGTTTCTCTAAGCGACCAGTCTCCCGATCCATTATTTACACGATCTCGTTTGATTTTGTTTCAGAATGATTATTCAGCGATTGACGTGCTTGACCGATTTTCAATCCAATCAAATCCGTATCATGTCGTTTAGTTTCAATAATTCACTGTTAGCATTAGTATTTTACCAACCGGCGTGCGGATTATAATATATATCTCACGGCGTTTCGCTCTTACGCCATTACAAGCGTAAGTTTTCTTTTTTTTTTTTTTAATAAAGGGAAAGCTCTCTAGAATGGGATGTAAGCTATTAATTAACCGATCTTACTCGGATGCAGACGATTTAGCGAAAACGAAAATAGATTCTGTTGCCAAGCAATTTTACTTAGCGGGTTCTATTCTTTTTAAAAGAACGGGAGGAAGATAAAACTTCAATATTTGAAAAATGAGAATTGTATTCCGAATGGAAGGTTCGGCTAAAGAAAAGTAAATTATGCTCGTGGATTTTAGGTTATCTTTAGTTTTGTTGTACTGGGGAATATATGTTTGAGTGTTGAATCGGAGATAAGCGGAGCTTGTATCGGGAGAAAGTTAAATTTAATGGGGGATTTAGAAAATAAGCGGGTTGAGGGGATTAATTTAATAGCGGCTGATGGACGGTTGAAATGGTTCGTATTGATTTTTTATACCTGGAAAGATTAAAAGATATAATACATAAAACGTTTTTTGTTTTTGTTTAAAAAAAAATTAATAGGTTTGATCAGATAATCGAATTTAAGCGGACCTCCGGAAGCACCGTGGACCTTCTTTGGGTGCTCTGCCCGCACACGAGCTTAGGCGATCCATCCACCGAGCTCTTAGATCGTTCACGATCGGCGGCCATGAAACTCCTCTGCGGTTAACTCGGTACAATTCCGGATATTCCGCAACCAGGAGAAATTCTTACGGCCAAGTCTTCTTTTACCCTCGACCCTGCATGATGGTCTGCAGTAGCCTGTACTTGGGTCTCCGTGGGCCTCTTCTTCTTCTTTAAATGCCCGCTCCTCGTCGGAGATTGGCGATCATCATGGCGATCTTAACTTTCAACCATTGATGATTTTACTAGGAATATCAAATAATGTGGTGACTTTCCATAATCTTCCACATCGCACTACGTGAGCCATACCATTGATCCAACTCTGCCTCCCGGTATCTGAGCCTAGGCCAATGGACCTCCATGGACCAATGGATGTTAAATGAAAAGCAAATCTTCTTGGTAGGCCATGGCCTCAGAAAGCTTGCCAGAACTAAAAAACCCTAAATTAAAAGAGACTGTCAAGATGTCAGCCATTATAAAAATTGAAGCCATGTCATGGCGACTTCCGCAAGAAGAATGTTCAGCAGTCATGATGGTGAAAACCGCTTTTTATTAAAGGCAATTCTTGAAGAAAGCCTCCGTGATTGCTGTAAAAGTTCCTATTTTTATGAATTTTGATAAGAAGTTTCGCCATCATGGCTGTTGAATATTCTTCTTTGGAAGCCGCCATGGAGGACCCAATGTAGATCCTGTTACCAGACACGTGAGTGTTCAAACGAATGAGGAGATCCGGAGGCTCACCGACCAGCCTTTTATTACAAGCGTGATAAAATCACGAGGGCTAAGTAGGCGGGACATGTAGCACGTGCGCCACCTAGACTATCAGAGAAGGTGCTAGGACTATCAGGAAGGTGCTAGAAGGTCGTCCAACGAGCCTTAAGCCATTGGGAAGGCCGCGGCTGAGGTAGGAGGTAGAGCCCTGCACCAGGCCGGACTTCGGGCCAGAAAATTTTGGGTGCCAGTCGGACCGGACCGAACTCGGGCCGAGCCGGACTCGGGCCTGACTACTTTTTTTACATTACTCTCTGGGCTACTGTCAGCCCAGAAACAGTCGATTCAATTCTGTTTTTACATGGGCGATGAACTTCATCGGATGAAGTTGGGTTGATTTGTATGAATACTTTAATATTAATATACAATGAAAAAATATCAAAATTTAAAGTCGGCCTCGGGCCGGACTCGGGCTGAGAATTTGAAAACCACAGTCGGACTCGGGCCACATTGTTGTCGGGCCGGGCCGGGCCGGACACACGTGGGGTACCGGGCCTAGAATTTTAGAGTCGGGCCGGACTCGGGCCTGAAAATTTCGGCCCGTGCAGGGTTCTAGTAGGAGGATACAGTCGCACGAGATGCAAGTCGAGCGGAGGCGCCGGATTGGAGGGCGGTGGCCCAGGATAGGTCTGGATGGCAAAA
Source organism: Liposcelis brunnea (assembly GCA_023512825.1). Lineage (NCBI taxonomy): Eukaryota > Metazoa > Arthropoda > Insecta > Psocodea > Liposcelididae > Liposcelis > Liposcelis brunnea. The sequence goes on from CM042071.1 coordinate 8,786,281, forward strand.
ACTCTGTGACGCCGGATAAGGAAGTAAGCCAGAGCTTTTAGCGGAGTTAAAATACAAGAAACAACTCAAGCTAAACTGTATAAGAAATATCCTGGACAATTTTTTTTAGAAATTTGCTCTCTAGGCTCAGCAGAAAGAAGACTCGTTCTAGAGTTGATAAAATTTCTCTACTTCGGGTTTTCCTCAAAAATTCCAAACCGATTTTTCATACTTTTGGGCTCAGTCCGAATTTCGTGTAAATTCCACACTCAAAGTCACGAAAATCCAATAATAGAATTGGAAGTCACTTTTAAAAAGTCTGCACCCTCACGGATTGAAATTAATTATCTGTCATTTTATTCTTATGATTTTTAGTTTTTTTTGTTTTATTTATGATCTTGTAATAAAACGACAATTGACAGCCGCGCATAAATCTTTCTTTTTCTTTTTCTTCTTCTTTTCCCTTCATCTGTTTATTTTCGAAGGAACAGATTGTTTCAGGAACTTTACACGATTATTCCCCCGTCGCTCGCCTTAATTCTATTAGACTTTGGCACTCTGCCTATTGTTGAAAAAGAAAGTATAAGAGACGATTTTCTTTCTTCGGGATTTCTAAATGTTTTCTTCTGTTTTGTCCTCCAATTACGGGATTTCCTCTTTTACTTTTTTTTCCCTCCTTATCGTCCTCTTTGCCGTCATCCATTATCGTTTAAATCCCCCCCGTTTGTTCGCTATGGTTGTCTTATGTAAACTCGTAACATTTTCTTCTCGATTAAACCTTAAAAAGCACGCGCGGGGCTCTTTGCTATTACACATCATTTTAAATTTTGGGAGAACGGCCAAGAATCATTAGGCTTTACAATCCTTTGCAGAAAAAAATTGAATACAGGAAACGTAAAAAAAAAAATCGTCATGGGGAGCATTTTTGTTTTTTTTCGAAAAAAAAAAAAAATCAGGGACGAGAAATTAATAATGCTTTCGTCGAACCAGTCCGATATAAAAAAAAAGGGGGGGAAAGGTTTTATAGATTAAAGGGGAGGTAGAGAAGAGGGCAAAGGGATCGTTCATGAATGTTTGTTATTTAGAGACTGATTCTGAATGGAGACAGTTTTACGAGGTTCGTTGGACGAATTAGCATAGAAACAGATTTATTATGTGGATTGAATAGAGCTGGAGGAACTGTAACCAGGGCAAAAGGATTTTCGGTGGGGTATAATAAAACTTTGCCTGCACTGATCTTTTTATTGCCAACGAATGCCAAATTGCTGTTGGGGAAAATCAAATAAAAATTATGTTAAGGAGGGATATATAAATGAAAATTTGAAAGTGAAAAAGTTGCGAAGGATAAAAGTCGGGAGATAATTTTTTTTTTTTAGAGGAAAAAATGGGGGAAAGGAAAGAGAATCTTTGTTTATGGTCGTAAATTCTCCGAATACCCAATAATTGTTCATTTCAAACGTTATTAACGGTGAAATTTAGTGGAAAATTAATTATACGGTTTTTTTTTCAGACTTCTACATTTTTTTCCCGGGTTTTCTTTCGCTTTTTTAATGCTAAATTCAAAAAACGATCCATTTGAAGCTTCTTTTTTTTCGAAGCTTGTCCAGCTAGTTTTTTTTTCTTCAGTGCTTTTACTCGCCTGTATTTTCAAGCATCCACTCAACATTTTCGATATATACTAGATTCTTCAGAACTTCGTCGCTAATTCAGGCCCACCTAATCAGTTGATACGAGCGGACCCCTTAAACTAAAGCGCCCTCCTGCTTTTTCGAATTTTTCCAAAAATAAAAAAATTATTCGCATTCTAAGAAGACGGGGTGGTTATGGGCTTGTCAGTATTTCACTCGGTCTTCTTATAATGTAGCCGATTTTTTTTTTTTCAATAAAAATAAAAACTGTAAAAGGAGCTTTGTCGAGCCGCTCCTTATTTTTTGCTCAAGCCCTCTGAAACAGCTAGTTCATACTTAAATTTTTAGTTAAATTTGCAATCGGAATCAAAAACAAAATTTAGTTTTTTTTAAATTCAACAATGAAATTGTTGACAATCCCCCAGAGCTTTCTCGGCTTGACTGGGGGGGGGGGGGGGGGGGGGGTTGTCGTTACAAAAGAATCCACACAAAAGACAAGTTATTTAGCATAAGAAGTTGCCATACTTAAGTTAATCTAACGTCAGAAAACGGAAAAAGACTACGCATCGCTATCCATGCTCTCGAAGATCCAACTAGCCAGATCTTTCTTAACCGCCCTATACGTGTCACATTGAAGCAAGTTCAGGGGGAGCCTATTAAATAAGTGGGGCACTGCATATTGCAACTCCTTTCTCACAAAACCATTTATAAACCTCGGCTCGACATAAGTTCTGTAATCACCCACCTCCAGTCTTTCTCTCAGTTGCATGGTTTCTGTTTTATAAGAATGGTCAAAGTAGTGAATTAATATAAACACATAACGAATGTAACAATTTTTTCACATACGAATGTAAAAAATTTCTGAAATCTGTTTTTCAATAATAAAAAAATTTATATACGTTTCCTAAGAAGACAAGGTCGCTTATGGACTAATCAGTATTTCGCCCCGTCTTCTTAGAAAATAAGAGAATTTTTCTTTTAAAGAAAAATCAACTGTAAAAGAAGTTCAGGGTCGGGTATTTATCTTTTACTCTCTGGAAAAACGAGTCAAGACCTGTCTTAATTCTCATCATCCAAACGACTTTCATTTCGACAGCGCAAAAGAAAATCCCGCGTTTTAAATAACCCTTCCCCAATTTAAATCAAGTTATTAACAAATAAACCCGGGCGAATAAATAATAAATCAATTTAATCGAGTAAAAACCGTCCTTTCATAATTCATTGCGGGTTGCTGATGCTGAAAGATCTCCCTCCCTCGCGTGCCACAAAACTCACCACTCGATTTTTTTTATAACATCACTAAAGCCAAAATATCGCCCCCCGCCGTATATCACTCCCGCTTATGACCTATACACGTACGGACCATGACCGTCCCTCTCCCCCCCTTTCGATTTTAAGACGTACTCTCGATCCCATCGCTACCTTTCCGATGATATACCTCACACACCGATGCGATACACGTAACAATCATAAAAAACAGTTATGAAGGAAGAGGTTTTCCAAATGATAACACCGAATGTGACTGGGGAGTCAAACGGCTCCCCAATTTAACATAAGAATCTCATTCTCATTCCAGTCTCGTTTTTCAGTCGTCTGCTTACAGTTTCATGTCATTGCCATACGTGAAATTCTATGGGGAGTTAATAAGTATTATCCATCCATGATAATCTTCAAAAAATTTTGTTTAAAAAAAAAAAAAAAATGCGAGGGATGATAAATGAACGACGGGGATGATTGAGATTAACTAAATGACTTACCGTGAAGGGCTTTAAGGTAGGCTTTGCCGGCATTGATCATCTGACGTGCACCCGGGTTGAATTTATCCAGGATATTCTGAAAATAGAAAGAAAAACTCGATCGTAAATCACCGTGGTTTAAATTTTAACCGCTATCTATATCGATCCCCTCTTTTTTAACGCTTTATTGATTTGTATAAGCCTATTTCCTTAATTACAAGGGAGGTATCGGATAATTTGAGTATAGTAATGCTCTCCGAAAACAGATTAAACTTGGAAATGGTTAAATAACTGAAATCAATATTTGGGAAGCGAGTAAATTATTTTTTTGGGGGGAAGATTGTTGCAACCAGGCATGCGCTTTAGGTTTGTAATATTCGTAATTGTCAACTAAGAGGTTAAGGCTTGTCGAAGATGATTTAAATATTTATTGAAGTTATTGGGTCATTTCTTACGGGCACGAAATCTCTGTTGTAGAGATCTCACATTACTACAGACTATCAGCTTCGATTCAAATCTTTTAGAGGAGCACCATGAACCAGTAGAATTTACTGAAATGAAAAACTTCTTTACAGTTCATAAATTTTTAATTTATTTTATTTCTTGAAAATTTTGAAATTACAAGTCACGGATTCCATTGGAAAAAATACTCCCCTTACCTCGAATAAAAGCCCATTTTTTTTGGTCTCGTATTAAAAATAGGACTGCAATTTTTTTCCCCGACAATTATGTAAATTGTTTTTTGAATAAAAAAAAGAATGAAAATCAAGCTGAATAGGGCATATTTTTTGCAAAAGCATGCGCCAACTTTCCAAAATTTCAGTTTTTAAATTAAAATTTTTCACCAACATTTTAAGAAGACAACGCACTTATGGATTACTTAATATGTTATCGTTCATTGCAACTCCTCCGTTATGGTCGTGACTATATAATTTTTTTTTTTTTGCAAAATAAGTCAAAAACTTCTACCAATGAAAAACTGATATGCTCTCCTCTTTCACAATCAACTCAAGAACGGCTGTACCGAATTTCAGCTCGATCGGCTCAATAGTTTCGGAGTTACGAGTGTGGCTGAAAATGGCCAAAAACGAATTTTCTCAGAAAAAACCGAGACATTCATCCCTTTTAGAACTCCCTAAGGAATATACATCCTAAATTTGAGTCAACTCCGCTGACTACTTCTTGAGATAATCCGATTCGAATTTTTTGAAGGGGCTAAAAAGAGCCAAAAGCGATTTTTTTCGGAAAATTGTGCTGTGTATTTTGTTTTGCTTCTCTAATACAATCTCTCGATCAAATTTAAAGTGGGCAGTGGCTGTCCCATTCCTCGAAAATCGTTTTGCCCTAAAAATGGCCAAATTCGAAATTTTGACACCACCGCAAACTTCCTCACTCGAAAGTAAAAAGATATTGGATTCCTCAAGCTTCAAGAAGTTCAAAACAGCCAAAAAATAGGGGGTCAATTTTTTTGCGAAAACAATGCTTTATCTACCTACGGTCGACAAAGCAAAAAATTGTTTATTTATTATTGGCAAAGTATAAGTCAACCCCCCAGGTACTGTAAATCGAACGTTTCCTTTTTTTTTCAATAAAGCCCCCATGAAAAAAAATTAATCGAAATGAAAGAAAAATAAGACGCTAAGTTTCCTAACGTCCAGTAGTGCGGGACTACATATCAAGGAGGAAAACTGTCTGAAGAACCCTTTCCAAATGATTAATCGGATTTGCGGATTACCTTAATCTGCCGTCATTCGTCTTTACATCGGTTTAAAAGAAATTTCACCTTCGAGGGAAAAAGTTTTAACGGAAGCGAAAATTGCGAAAAAAAAACACCTAAAAGATTAGTGACAATCATTTATAGAAAAAAATCCTCGGGTTGACGGACAATCGGATGTTTGTAATTTCACGAAACAAGATTTTTTCGTGTTACGAAATATATAATTTAGCTCAAACAGTTTTGTTTTAACCTGATGGCATGTCGTTTTTCGAACAATCATACAATTAATCGAAAGTTGTTTACATTTTATGTCTATATGTAAAAATAAAATCAAAGAGCAAAAAAATATTTTTTTTTCTTTTTAAAAAAATTAATTATAGGCGCATTGTAGATGATTGATCTGACAGGTGCTAAGAAGTATATCGCGTGTGAAGACAGTTATTATTTTGGACTTCTTGTTTAACCTTGAAAGAGGCTGATGAATTATACTAAGGTTAGGCGATTTGTTTTTTCTTTAAACGAAATTAAGTTGTGATAGGGCTGTGTCCATTCTCAGTGGCGCAGCAACAATCGTCCAAGTGGTCCAACAGTTGCAGAGAGAACTCCAGGTCAAAGGGGTTTCTTACTTGGGTGGTCCTTCGACTTTCGTCATATGTTGAACGATGTGCAGTGAGTATATGCCCGCGAGCTTCGAACTTCCTGCAAGCTCCACAAAGAGCGGTGGCAGAAATTAACGCACCGCCATTATATAGCAGGATCAATATTTAACCGCTGACTCAATTTCGCTTTTCCCAGGCTGCTCAGGAACGTTTTCCCGGCTGCTCAGGAACGTTTTCCCGGCTGCTAAGGAACGTTTTCCCGGCTGCTCAGGAACGTTTTCCCGGTTGCTCAGGAACGTTTTCCCGGCTGCTCAGGAACGTTTTCCCGGCTGCTCAGGAACGTTTCCTCGGCTGCTCAGGAACGTTTCCTCGGCTGCTCAGGAACGTTTCTTCGGCTGCTCAGGAACCAGCGGTGGCGGCTCAAGAGTCTCAAGAAGAAGAACATCATGACGGTCATCATATGACAAGAAACTTTGCCTGACGGTCACTTCCTTTGATGTCTCTTCCGCAGGAGCAGCCCAAATCCAAGATATGCCTTGAGAGAGACCAATCCTCAAAGGGTAAATTCTTTTGGAGTGCAGCTGCTGCCCAACACTGAGAAGGAAGCTCCCCACAAAGAAATCTCTTGAAAACATTATACTGGACCTCATTCCTACGGCACTGCCCGTCCCGTATACATTTAACTCTCTCAAATTATTAACTCAGAATGCCTCGAAGCCGTTAAAAATATTTAAAAAAAATTATGTTTCACGCAGATATTAATATACTGTATAAAGACTTGATTCGATTGTTCATACTTTTTTTTTTATTCTCGTGGAAAAGTAAGAGTATATTGCTGTACATTTGCATAGGTTAATTGATGCATAAGTTTTTTTTTTTGAAATATTAGAAGATGTGATGATGTAAGATTGAAGCGGTTGCTAATAATATTCTCTATTTTGCGTAATTTTTTTTTTCTTTTAAAATGCAGATAAGCGGAACTTTTTGTGCAGAAAATGGGATGACTAATGAAGATACGGCGCATTTAGTAACTTATGGGTTTACACTTCGATACGTTCTTTTAATGCTGTGATGCATAAGCGTTGCGCAAGCATTAGAGTTTGCAGGTAAATTCACAGATGAGAAAAAATAAATTCAATGGTTACAATAGCTTCACAGTGTATTTTGTTTGTCCTTTTCTTTCGGTGCCCATTATCCACAGTTAGAGCTGCCCGCAAGTTGCAGGCTGGAACTGTTCAGCATCTAGACAGCATTTATCCTGCAACTAGATAAACTCTTCTAACAATCATCGAAAAATCGCTTCAACAAGGACGATCCTGCTCAACTCCATCCCCGACCCTGACGTGCATTTCGCACGCCATAATAAAAAATAAAAAAGATACGATATGCCTTTCGGGCATCTTATATCAATAACGACAAACAACGTTCAGCATAGGCGGCTCCGTTAAATTTAATTGATTAAAGGATGTGAAACGGGAGGCAATAGATTATTTACCGATAACATCATCAGCTGATAAATTGCAAGGAAGTAAAGGCGGCTGCGTCGGCGGGGGGCATTTTAATCTTTTTCTCATTTCCACTTGGCAGGTCCTTGACGTTCCAGTTGATTAGGTCATTTACTCTAGCTGTAACTCGGTTGCGAAATTACGAAAATAATGTCACACTCACATGTCTCAAGGGCTCCTACCGATCGGATTTCGTATATATCGATTTTAATCGATATCAATCACGATAGTCCCCCCCCCCCCTGATAAATTGATTCGTTCTACATTTATCAGTAAGTCGTGACTTTGGAATACATTTTATGAAAAATGTAGATTTTTTTTTTTATAATTTTGTGGATCAAAAATCAGCTTTAGATGACCTCGAGTGAGTTATTAATAATTAGAGAACATTTATATGTTCAGAATGAAGAGATGAATCTGTTTTGAATAGAGATTTCGAATAGAAAATACGAGTTAGTAAAAAAGGCGGGAATAATTACTGGGCCTTATAATTTCTAATAAATAACCACAGATATTGATCAATAAGCTTGGAACGCCGTTCATACTCAAAGATTTCCTCTTAAATACAGAATAAACTAAATTACCTGCCTTTCATTTATTATTCCACAAATACATTTTGATTTCGCTGATAAAAATTCTCTAAATACTCCATCTCCTTCATAAAACGATCATTTAAACTTCCATTTCCTTTGCAAAAATTAAACATAAATCCTTTCAAGCTTTTTCTTATATACGCGAAAATGATCAAACGGACGTTCACCGGGAGCAAACTTTTTAACACTTGAAATCGTTACGGAACTTTCAGATTTTCTTTTCAAGGGAAAAAAAAACTCATTTTCTCAAAAGGAACTAAAATAAAAAAGAAGTCCTCATTAAAGACCCATTCTCCTTCTTATCCGATAACTTTCTCAGTAATCTAATGAACAAAAGAGGCGGTAATGCTTCTCTTATGGAATTTTATCGCTTATCCTTCTCCCCCTCCTCATTTCTCAGCTACTTTTTTTTTCAAAAAAAAAATTTATACTTTTCCGAAAGTTCCTTATTGAAAAATTTACAAACATCGAGACTCTTTTTAGGAAATAAAAATATCAACCTTGACACGAGCATAAATAATATCAGACTATTTAACGGTGGCCGTGCAAATGGGAAATATGATAAACAACACATCATTTATAATAATACGAATCATTAAGTTGATTAACGTTTCAAATAATATTTAAGTATTATAATAATTTTCCTTTTAATATTTTTTTTTTTTAAAAGTAATAATTCCGCGCGGTTGTAAAAATGTGGGGAAAAATTCATCGAGTTTTTTTGAAGAAAAGTTTTTCTTAGCCGAAGAAGTCAAACTGAGAAAGAGAAATGGAGTATAATCAGTTTGCAGCATCAAGTAATAAAAATAAACGGGATCTTTAATTAACAAAGTCGAATTCCCTTTATCTTCATAAGAGTCAACATTTCCTCCTTTTATCTATTCTTTATGTCGGTAGTAATATCGGGCAAGGCGATGAGGAAGAGGATTAGGTATTCGAAAAATTTTAGTAATGTATGAGGGAGTATGCACAAAAAGTAAGAACACCCATTTTCTTATCGGTGGAACGTTTTAAAGCTTTTGTTGAGAATGGGAAGATTCGAAAAACAAGAAACGTCATCGATCGTTTTAATTGAAAATTAATTTGTAATGTGCTTTATTTATTTATGTGTTCGGGACAAGTGGCATCCAGGGTGTATACCGAAAGTACGCTCTAAAAATAATGAAAATAATGATTTTTTAAAATAAAATAACGAGTAAATAATGAGCTTTTTTAGATCAAAAATAACGAAATATCAAATAAACAAAATTTTCATGAGTGCAAAAAATTTCAAAATTTAGGAAAAAATTAAGAAAAAAACTATGATAACAAAAAATCCTACGAAAAAATTAAATTTCACATTTTTTTGAAATTTTTACACTTTACCCTTGTTTTTTTGATCTGATCGTAAAAATAATAGGTTATAATGAATAATCATCCAAATAATGAAAAATAATGAATTTTTTAAAAATAATGAAAAATAATGAATTTTTTAAAAATAATGAAAAATAATGAATTTTTTAAAAATAATGAAAAATAATGAATTTTTTAAAAATAATGAAAAATAATGAATTTTTTAAAAATAATGAAAAATAATGAATTTTTTAAAAATAATGAAAAATAATGAATTTTTTAAAAATAATGAAAAATAATGAATTTTTTAAAAATAATGAAAAATAATGAATTTTTTAAAAATAATGAAAAATAATGAATTTTTTAAAAATAATGAAAAATAATGAATTTTTTAAAAATAATGAAAAATAATGAATTTTTTAAAAATAATGAAAAATAATGAATTTTTTAAAAATAATGAAAAATAATGAATTTTTTAAAAATAATGAAAAATAATGAAAAATAATGAATTTTTTAAAAATAATGAAAAATAATAAATTTTTTAAAAATAATGAATTTTTTAAAAATTATGAAAAGTACCCGAGAAAAAAAAAGCCTACCTATTTTATACATAATTATGTGGCTAAATTGGCGGAATGGAATCATGTATTTTTATGCTTTTTTAGTAAGTTTTTAAGTATTTATTTATAAAAAAAAAAAATTAACGACCCAAAATTTAATATTTTTTTATTAAATTATCAGCAAAAATAGATAAAACTCATTTAAAAATACATAATTCCATTCCGCCAATTTAGATACATAATTATGTATTTCCTTTTTTTCACGGGTAATGAAAAAAATGACTTTGTATACACCCTGCCGCATCTCTTGTGGGGATCGAATTCACGATCTTCGGATTTGCTGATTTTAAGATCAGTGGCATCACTAAAGCCCCAAGAAAGGGAGAAGCCGCATAATTTTAAGCCCGAAAAATTTTAAAGCCCTTATTGGACAAGATGGGGACCTAAAATTCGCGCTGAAGAGGGGAGACATTATTACACCGCCGGTGCATTTCGATTACAAATCAACAGCAAGTCACTGACAACTTACATCATCCAACTCTATTTAATTCCTGGCTGAAAATCACAAAATCATCTATAAATTCCTAATGGCAAAGGCAATCAATAGCACATAAACCTAAAAACCATCACGTCTTTAACCGCAATTTTCTTCCAGCGTTTCACTGCATTTTAAAATCAAAATCCCTTTTTCTAAACTCATTTTTTTTTTCATCGTTAAAAAAAATCCACGCATCATTATTATTCAAGCAAAAAACTTTCATTGCATGCCAAATTCAGGCCTGCCATTTTATTTAAAATGACTATAGATTATTTCCTTTTAATAATGAAATTCGAATTCGAATGGAGAAGAAAAAAAAAACAAAAAGACGAAAAAAAGAATATGAAGAAACGTTGATTTGTTTAAATGTTTGGAATCCGACCAAACTCATGTTTCATCAAAAATATTCCCAAGCTTCTCATCCTCCACCGTTATTTTACTAATAATTTACAACTTCTTTTTCAATTTGGTTATAAGAATCTTTATTTTTTTTCGAACCTACTAATGATCGAACCAGCCCACTAATCCGTAAATAGATGGGCGAGGACCCCTATGGAATGAAAGATATCCTTTCACTTAAAATTTTAAATCCTCCTGATGAAAGTCGGTGTATAAGTCCCTCATTTAACAAATGCTTTCAACACAAATCGTTGTCGGGCTATTTAGGTAATTAATTAACATCTTGAACCAGTAATTATACGACGTGTATAAGGTTTCTTGGTAAGATGCATTACAGTTTCGTAAGTTTTTCGTGGTTTAGTATTTCTATATTATTTTCTATTATTTACTGAATAAACCCACATATTTGACTTCAATTAGGTTACACAGATTCATTCCTTTGATTAACTGTTAATGTGTGATTCTCATTCCCGCCCTTGTTGAGGAGTTTTTCTGGCCACGAATTAATCAAGATGAGAATTTTAAAAAAAATTGATTATAGGCCTAGGTGAAGTGATTATTTTTCTTGTGATGATTGTCGCTTTGAATATCAATAATTATCTGCCTAGTAATAATTTACTTTTTGTTCTTTGGAAACTTGCCTGCTTGCATGAAAACAAGTTTTTCTTCTTTTACATCCTTCTTGGAATAAAGTTTCTGGGATCGACTAACGTCAAGACGGGAGAATAGAAATCAGTTCGAGTCGGTTAAACTTTTGGCTTGGTCCAAATGTTTTCAGGTTCCAGGCCAGCCCGATTTGCATGTGGGTAATCATCTTTCAGTTGCAATCTGACTCGGATTTGTTTCAATCTGTGTCCAAACGGATTCCTTATCGTCGTGCCCGAGATCAACTCTCCTCCTCTTAAACTCAAGCAGAAACCATTCGTTAAAAAATAAAAGCCCGAGCCAGAGAGCTGCTGGACTGAGATGGTTTCGGTTAAATGTCTTCGGCTCCATTTAGGGATTGAACTCTGTTTCTTCCTCGATTTTAGAGACTTTAAGGACCTTCGAAGGAAAAATAAGGGAATTTTCGAGACCAAAAAATGTTATCGCCAACTGGCTGCTCTATATCATACTGCCTTCTTTTGAAATGAAAAAAATTTTTAAAAATTTTAGCCAAAAAAACCACAAAAAATTTTTAAAAAATTTTAACCAAAAAAATCACAAAAAAATTTTAAAAAATTTTAGCCAAAAAATCACAAAAAAATTTTAAAAAATTTTAGCCAAAAAAATCACAAAAAAATTTTAGCCAAAAAAATTACAAAAAAATTTTAAAAAATTTTAGCCAAAAAAATCACAAAAAAATTTTAGCCAAAAAAATCACAAAAAAATTTTAGCCAAAAAAATCACAAAAAAATTTTAAAAAATTTTAGCCAAAAAAATCACAAAAAAATTTTAGCCAAAAAAATTACAAAAAAATTTTAAAAAATTTTAGCCAAAACAATTACAAAAAAATTTTAAAAAATTTTAGCCAAAAAAATTACAAAAAAATTTTAAAAAATTTTAGCCAAAAAAATCACAAAAAAATTTTTAACCAACTTTTTTTTAAATTTTTTATTTAAAAAAATTTTTTGCCAAATAATTGAAAATAAACATATAATTTAAAAAATCAAAAAAAAAAAATTTAGAGTCCAAAAAAATGTGAAAATATTTTAAAAAAAATTGGCCACAAAATTATTATTATGCTCTGTCTCCATCCACTAGATGATTAACCATCGAAATTTTAAAATTTTTTCAAAACTTTACATGTTTGAGAAGGAAAATATTTCTAAGTTTCGATGGTTTAGAGCAAAGATTTATTCAAGAAACAATGGACATGGTTTCTGACTGGTCATTTTGACAGTTAACCTCATCTTTAAAAAAAAGAGGGGAAAAACCTTGCAAAAACCTCGCCTCTAAATATAGACTGTCTTCTTAAGAAAATCTCAAAATGAAAAATTTGCTTTCAGATTTCTTGTAGTTTGAATTTCTTCTTTCAGTTAAATTTTTCATTCATCCTTGCTTACTGAAAACTGTATAATTATCGAAACCAAAAAACAATCAATCAGTCTCTCCAAATATTTTTTCTCGAAATTCCGTGAATGAATCGCAAATGATGAATGAAACGAAAATAATAAAAAGCATCAAAACATTATGAAATTGGCATCCTACCAGCGGTTTAATAAATATTCATGATAGCATCAAGTCTTGAAGAAGGAAAAAAAAAAAAAGGAAAAAGAAAAACTTTACCGGTGCTTGTTCAAAAAAAAAATTCAGAAACAAACTTCCCAACTGATTTTCTTTTTTTTAATAAAAATTATAATAATTTAAAATTCAAGCAGTTATCAAACGATGCGCCTCCATTATTCCCAATAAAAAGCGTTAATTTTTCGTCTCATTTTAAAGGTTATTTCCAAGGAGATGGGCGAGGCTTACTTGCGGTTTCGGCAAGGGTTTCTAAAAGATCAAAACCCGCAGGAAATGCATTGAGCTTGTCCCAATCGCATTAAACTCCACCGAACCGGACACAATCTCAATTAAAGTGACAGATGCGAAAAAAAGTCCTTGAATTAGTTTAATATAAAACACCTAACCAAGAAGCATGATCGAAAAATTTATTTTAATAATCCCAACTGAAAAAAAAAAATCGAGGTCAGCATTATGATGTAATTCTAATCAAACGGATTTCTATTACCGGCCGATCGAATAATGAAGACTCTACTAGCCTTGATTAGCTGCATTTGGAACCGGGTAATGAAAAAAAAAATTGAACGTGCAAAAAAAATTCTATTGTGATGTTTGTATGTCGTTTTTTTTAAACGTCCGTTTACCAGATGATCAAGCTCGTGTGAAATTTCGATACATCGAATCCGTGTTGCCCTAGGAATTGAATTAGACATGGAAATTAGCAATCGATTTATTTACAATTGGATTTGATTTGGACGTTATGCGTGAGGATTCGATCGTTTCGGATGATTGGTAATTTCTCTCTCTTTTTCTCAGTGACCTATTGGTTGGAAATCATATGAACACAATATTTTTAAGCAAAAACCTTAAGCAGAACCATTCTCAAAAAAACAATATTCCTGCTTTCTTTTCCTTAGTTAAAATAATTATATTTCGATTGTTTAATTGAAATCGCAAATTGAATAAAGCATGCGAAAGTAAATATTCAGAAATAATTCCTCTGTAATTCCAAATTTAATTAAACGGGGTAGAATGCATGTGGAAAGAGAGATGTATAAAAGCCTACTATTAATTAGCTTAATTTTGTAACCAATTTATAAGCAGGCAGGCGTAGTCATGTAAAACGATCTCTTATAAGTTAATTATACATCTCTATTAATGAAATATTTGCTCCTTTAAATCTTTTTAAATAATTACAAATCATTTTTTTTTAAAATTCTAAAATTCCCCGACAGGAAAAACATCCTAAAATCTCACTCAAAGAAAGTTTAGTGAGATCATTTCACAAAACCGTGAGACTTAATGGCTCGTCTTAATATAACCTTTTTTTGTAACCAAAACGGAAGGCCCGGGAGGGATCGAAAGAAGAATTCAATTCATACAAAATGCCAACGTTTCCCATTTCTCTCATGAAACCCATCTTGAGAAACGCCTTTTTCCGTGATATAAGTGAAGATAGATAACAGATGTACAAGTACCTGAAGGCAAGCTTGGCTGGTTCGCAGATTCTCACTTTCCCCGGCGTGCGACCACGCTCAATTTTAACATTTTCAAATATTTATTTTTCCATATGCGCATTATAATCATTTCATTGTGTGGAATTTTTTTTTCCTTTCAATGAAACTCGTTGGGCCTATGGGCCTGACCAATCTTTTTAGGTGAAATTAGTATTATGTGCTCTGTGGTCAGTGTTATGACTATGTCCTCGATACGCATTATAATCTGGTTGGTAAAAGGATGTTCAATTGTTGATAATAACGTCTGGTTTTTTTTTAATTTCGCAGATTTTTGTTATATTGTCGAGTCATCAAATGTAAATAATTTGTAGTTTGATTTTTATAGTCGTGTTGAGGTCAAGAGCAACATTGGATGAGACATCCTTGTAGACATACAAACGAGCGGTCGTTATTGCCAAAAAGTGGAATCATTTTTTTAAAAAATGAAAACTGCCATAGCTTTCTTCTCATTATTTGTTGTTCACCATTCGAGTTTGCGAATTCATTCGTTTCTAACCCAATCAAGCAGTTCTTTTCTATTCAATGGCTTTACAGAGCCTGAAGCTCTATCGCCGCGTCGCGGATTCCCTTCCAGACGGCTCTATCCTGGCAGGTGGGCAGCCAGTCGAGGACTCCTAACCGATTTGTATCCTTCAACACGTTGTCCTCAGAACGAAGCTGCGGTCTTCCCTGAGATCTTGCACTTGTAGAGCGTACATCAAGGACCTTCCTCATCGTTCGAGAGCGCGCTACATGTCCCGCCCACTGAAGCCAACCTGCCTTGATCGTACTAATGATCAGCGGCTGCCCGTGCAGTGAGCCTCTGGATCTCTTCATTCGAGCTCATCCTTTCCATCCCGGAAAAGGGGCGCCTAGAACGTTTTCTGGTAGCGGCTCATCTGTCGATGTCTGCAGGCGCTAAAGAGGTTTCTTGAACCGGCTGCGGGACTGCGATGCAGGGATAGTGGGCGCCCTGCACTATCGATTGCACCGGGTAGGGCTAGCCAGGGAGCCTTAAGGGGGGCTCAACCCCACTTGGCTAGGGACGCTTGGAGCTAACAACAGTAGCATCCTGAATGTTTACATTGTTAAGGCGATCAAAGAAGGAATCACGCAGACTTATCCCCAAAATGGCTCGCTAATTGCACACTTCTTCTTCTTTAAATGCCCGCTCCTCGTCGGAGATTGGCGATCATCATGGCGATCCTAACTTTGGAGGCTGCCGAACGAAAAAGGGATACTGAATTTTGGCCGTACCAGTCTCTTAGATTCTTGAGCCAGGATGTTTAAAATCATTGCACACTAGCGCTACCCTATCCTGCCCAAAGTGTGTGCACTGACCATGCCTAGTCTGCCGTGGCCACTCATGATTATATCTAAAGATCCTAAGAACCAATCAGCAAGCCATTCATCCATGCTAGAGGTAAGTATATATGTGATTTGTTCGTTAATTTGTCCATGATCTCCTCACTAAAACTAATAAATGGCCACATTAGATCAAACACCAAATTAGAGCTAAACTACTGCTGAGCAATTCAGCGACCACTGAACTATTAGCAGGTCCATTGAAAAATATCTAAATTTAGTCTTTGACTTTAATAAAAATGAAAGTTGTAAACAATAAAATTCCCGATAATCAACACCGTCATCATTATAAAAAGCTTTTTAATAAAACTGCCGACGAGAAAGCGTTTAATTTATGCAAAAAAACATCGCACGCATTGTGCATTAAGTTTGTCAAGGTTTTATCGCAAGAGCTTGGATATGCAGTTGGTATCGCAAAGAAATCTCACCACCTACGGTGACTCGTCAACAATCGACTCATACGTGTAGCAATACCGAATATATTGTGCCGAGTACCAAAACATCCCACTTATTTTCAAAAAAAAAAAAAAAAAACTTGATGTAATCTATTATATTAAAAACGACGTTAAGTCATTGGTTCTACTCTGTTTATTCTCTCATCACTTGATTCATCCTGTTATGAGATAAGGAAAAAAAAAAAACAACAAATTATTAAATGAAAGAACAAGAAAAAAGTCGAGCAGCGTTGATTGCAGGTTTCCATTTGTATCCCATTAAAACGCAACAAGACAACACAATAGCACATTCGCGTATTTATTATACAGTCACGCACGATTTATTTATATTACTGAAATATGATCACCTCGATATATATCTTGACCTTGGGTAACGGCTTCTCCTTACAGACCTGGAACGGTCTGTGCGCGGTCTATCTCTTTCTGGAGTGTGTATTTTTTTCAATCAATCAATCATGTTGATAACAAAAAAACCTGCCCCCTAAAATAATAATAATAAAACCGCAAATGTTAATTGTTCCGCGTCTGATAATTGAGGCAAGGATAGATATGAAAGCTTAATGACATCATTGTACATAATTATAATTGTCTTTTTTTTAATCCAATTTGAAGGTTCAGCGCAGAGCTATTGGAACCACGAAAGTCAGATCTTATGGGTGTTCAATATACAGAGGCACACTGCAAAAATGCAAAGCATTTGGCAGATCAGGTTAATTGGTCAAGAGCACATCTACAAGTAGATTTCTCAGGTACGCGTGTTCCAGAATAATTTGAATTGATTGATTGATAGTCTTTTGCTTTTGGTAAATAAAGATGTCGATGTGATGATGTGCGCATCTTCTTCTTCTTCTTTAAATGCCCGCTCTTCGTCGGAGATTGGCGATCATCACGGCGATCCTAACTTTGCAGGCTGCCGAACGAAAAAGGGATACTGAGTTTTGGCCGTACCAGTCTCTTAGATTCTTGAGCCAGGATGTTTTCCTCCGACCCGGACTACGCCTGCCTTCAATCTTCCCCTCCACCACCAGCTGCAGAAGGCGATATTTTCACAGTCTTCCAAATCCTGAAGTTCTTGTTGATCTCCATGGCAACGCCGACTTCGAAATTAAATCCAATTTTAGTTTATGTAGATTACACTAGTGCACCAGCGGCCGACCAGTAAAATTGATCGCTCTGGAGACCCATTAGTAATGTCCTACATAATTTGGGCTTGTGATTGGCTGACCGCTGCGACACTCGCACCATCTAGTGGTAGACCATGAACTTTCGTATTAAAAATCGGAGTCAGTGATATTCTGACTTCGTCTTATCTTTGATTCAATCAAGCGTTTTTCTCCGATTTTGTATTTCAGTCGCTCTTCATCAGTTGGAGCACAATAACAGCTTACGGAGGTGGGTGTTAAGTCGGGCTGAAGAACCACCGCCACGAAATACGAACCATCCGGAATGGCCACGATGGTAACGGCAGCCTGTTGTTCAACAGCAAGATGATCGCTCTAAGGTGCCGGTTCCGGCCCCAGCTGATGCTGCAACTCAGAGTGCTCCTGCATCTGCGGGCGCTGCTCCAGTTGTGGGTTCGATTGTTCTCATTCGAGGCCGCCGCCCTTTAATCCGCCACCCTCGCCCTTCAGCCTGTTGTTCCGCAGCAAGATGATCGCTCTAAGGTGCTGGTCCGGTCCCGGCTGATGCTGCAACTCAGAATGCTCCTGTATCTGCGGGTGCTAGTTCAGGTTATGCTGAAACTGCGAGCGCTGCTGCATCTGCGTGCACTGCTCCAGTTATGGGTTCGATTGTTCTCATTCGAGGCCGCCGCCCTTTAATCCGCCACCCTCGCATTGAGACGTTGTCTTCCCACCTCGACCTCAACCTTCTTAAAAGTCTAGAACTTGATGGACAGTAACCCACGACGCTCCTAATAGTCACCTTGCCTCAAACTGGTATTAAAATGACAGACACAATCAAAAGAAAGCAATCCAATAAAATATTTTATTCGGCTAACTACATTTCCTTCAAGCCAAATTTTCCTGGACCCGAAACTTACACAGATGCATTGTCATTTAATTCCCGTAAAGTTTTCACTTTCGACCGTTTAAAAAAACCCTAATGCCAACAAAATGAAAAAGAGCTCATAAACAACGCACGTAGTAAAAGCCCACTTAAGAGCCTACAACTTTTATTCTTTTTACAAGCATTCATCTAAAAAACAGGAGATTAAATGTAGAGGTCACGCGGGGCAAAAGGACGAGACTAATGTGCTAGATAATAAAGCACCGGGTTTTTAAAGCCCTAGTGGATTAGGATAAAAGTGAATTCGATTGTCAGATATCGTTAAGAAAAGCGAAAGCTTCGTGGAAAACCTTCCCGGTTTATCCGTGAAAGCTTTTCACGCAACATTGATTTTCCAAACCGCAAGACATGATAAGCTCCTAAATAGAGAAGATGCTTCTTACACTCCCGTAAGAGTGCTCCGCGCAATTATACACAGGATGATAAAAACAATCCGTGTTTTGAAAAAAAAAATCGAATAATTGAAAAATTGTCATCGCTTCTTTAATTGTTTTAAAGGTGCCTATTCAGACTTTCCGCTTCATTCTTTTTAAGTGTTTATGTTATCACTCATTAGGAAGTATTGGCAATGGAACAAAGGATGAGAGTGAATCAAATCATCCGTGAATTCCATTTACATAAATAAACATCCTTCGAATCCTTTTTATGTGTGATCTGCAGTGGTATAGTGGCGCCTGGGCATTTATTTTTCAAATGGAGTGGCGCCTGATGATAGATTGAAGTAGCTGAATAAGAAACCAGTAGCGCCTGCATTATTTGGGCGAGAAGACTAAATTTTGTGTTCAAAGTGTTAAATATGAATGCGGTCAATTAAAATTTCTAGACTCGAATTTCGAATTAACAGCCACATACTTCAGATAATGATCAAACTCAGGAAAAGCAGCTACGCAATAAATATCCGGTCGTCCGAGTCTGCGCACCCATCTCAGCATCCTCTGCTGTCGACTTAATTGCAGGGAAGGCGGCTACTCTGCTAGCCCTCACCTCCGCCCAACGCCAGCAAACCCTGCAGCCATCTTTTTACAAAACCACTATGCATTAATACAATCCGACTTATCAGATGGTTTACAGGCACATGGGCAAATAAGGTTCAACTTATCGAGACCTGAGGATTTTACTGTATTATCTCAGGTTTGGAATTGACTGAGTGCTGCATAAGCTAAACATGCGCCACTGAAGTCGATTGCAAACCAGAAATAGAACAGTTCAATCCGGTGGGTACATCGGGGTAGTCGGTGGGTACACTCTGCTTCAGGTTTGGCGCACCTGCCCTTGACGAGCTTCAGATTCCTTCTGACCCGAGAGCTAGCAATCTGATAAGGGTTCTGGTATAGGGGGCAGCAGTCCTACCAGTACTGGCTTAAGGCTGAAAACGGTAATAGTTGGCTAGGCTTAACCTCCAGAAAGCAGGAGGTAGAGTCGAGGACTGACGGTATGGCTCCTGTGCTTCGATGCGGAAGGTGTTGGAAAGCCACCATATCAATCATGTTCGAGGGTTTACTGTGCAAGACCCAAGACAGTCGATCCGGCTAGGGTCTCTTGCACGGCGCAATAAGCCCTCCAGCCATGATCGTCGCCAATGCCCGTCGCTGGGAGGCACTCTAAGAAGAAGAATCCTCAGGTCTCGCTATAGCGAGCCACAAACTGCGCAGTGGAGATAGAGGTCGCAACGTCTTTTGTGAAGTCGATGGACGGCTCCTAAAGTTTTCACTGACTCCACCTCCGCCTCATATTTTAAACTCAAGGAGACTGACTTGGATGGCAGCGCCTTCTGACTCTTCTGGATGTTCACTGCATACCATAGACGAAAGGGACTTTGAGCCATATTTTTTTCGACAGATTTCGCTTCTGGGTGCTTAAAGCTCTTAAAAGAAAGATGGCACAAAGCCTCTCCTGTTTACGGTAGTAATTTCTACACATATTTAGAGCTCAAAAGTGTGAAACTATAATTCCTTAACCTGCAATCCAAAAACAACCTCACTCTTATTCCTTTGCCAACCTCCGCAAAAATTTTAAAACAAACTGAAATATCAAATTAACCAACACTGATTCTCAATGACTCTGAGAACATACAAACAATTCAACTTACTGCACGTGTTATGTTTCGGGAAACGAAATTAAATTTCCGCGGTTTATGATGCGGAAAAATAGAATCATGTGTCGTTAAGTGCGAGCAGCTTTACGAATATCCATTCCCTCCTGTTAAAAACATCGCAACATTACAACCACGAAAATTTTTAACAAATCTTCTCCGAAAAACTTGTTCCGGTTGCACGTTCATACATTCGGGGGAAAAAAAATCAAGTTAAACTTGAACCGGACACCTAATCCCAGGTCGTTACTTTTTAAAAACAATGTTACCCGTGGGCCGTCCTCCCACCAAAACATTACAAACCATATCTACTGCTGCAATGCCAAATTGTCCATATAACATATAGTTCTAAATATATTATAAAAAAAAAAAAAGGGAAAGGTCAGCATAGGTGTGCCCAACAGGTATTATTATAATTTGTCATTTCATCTCATACTTGATCCGATTTGCTTCGCATACCTAAGCCATGTGTAGTTTTATTGTATTGAAAGCAAAATCGCAACCTCGGGCTGAGATTTATTTACGTCATGATATTTTTTTGCCTTGTTGCAACATGTTCCAAGCAGGGTGCGACAAAACCGAAACATCACAAACATAAAAGCCTGTAATTATTATTTAAGTCAAATTCTTAAACTGGTTCTGATTCAGGTAATTGACTCATGAACGCGATGATATCTCTGGCTAACAAGCCGTGCTTCCTTATAAAGGGTTCAACTGCATATATTTTTATACGGTATAGCTTCACACTTTACAGTGAGAGCTCCTTTGGGATTCGGGGAAAAATTGATCACGTAGGACCCTCTTTTAAGAATTTTTCTCGGGCTCCTTGGGGTAATAACCCCAAGTTCCCGCCCTATTTCTACTGCCATGTTATTCACACAAATTTGTCGTGTACTAAGAATCCTTCGAGCAGGTTAGGTATATTTTTTTTTTTTTTAAAAAAAAGCGACTTCTCGAAAATCCTAATTCATATAATCAAAAGATGTATATTCATTAATTAAATAGTCAAAAAAAAAAAAATCCTGTTCTAGTTCTTTAATTATAGGACATACATATAATAACGCAAATCACTTACACTGACCCCAGTGGCGGCGCCAGAAAATTTTTCAGGAAAATTAAAGAAGACGTAGGGAAGTGGCGCTCCCACCGCCCAGTGGTTTTCCACTGCAATCAGCCAAGTGAAGTGCGGCAGCTGGCACTTCAGTAGCGGTTGTAGGCGAAGACCAGTAAGATCGGAACGGCTGGAATCTGGGTATCTGGCGGCAGGATGAAATCCATCAGAACGGCGTCAGTAAAGCGGTGCAAAGGACAAGAAGGACACCACTGCACTATTTATTGTCCTTAGAACAATCATCATGACGAGGAAACAGGAGCTCGTCGGATCGATCGCCTAAGCTCGGGTGCCAAATAAGAAGAACGCCTTAGCAATGTTAGATCTTGGATCAGGGTATCACCAATTGTGATGGATGCAGACAGTAGAGCACACTGCACCAGAATTAATTCAACTTGCAGAATAAGAACTTGCGGACCCGTGAACAACTTTGGTAGTAAGCAACCAGGAGTGTCCCCGAGCCGAGCTACTCTTATCTACAGGTAGAGAACTCACAACCAAACCGCATCTCTTAACTCCCCAGTCACCATTTTTTCCTCAAAGTCCAAACTTCGAAACTTCTATAAAGCCGCTACTGAGCATCCCAAAGAAAAGTAAAAAAATCTTAAAAAATTTCCTCTTAAAGAAATTGTATTCATCTTACAAGGCACTATTATTATTATTTCGTACGGTACAGGAATCATGGATTTATGCACATGAGAATAATGATCGTCTTCTTTTTAACAAAAATATAACACCGTTTAAAAGAAACACTTTTTACGAACCTATGTAATTACAACCTATTCGTCATTTCTATGGAGATAAAAAAAAACCTATAAAGTCTGCAGTAAATAATTCTGACAGGTAATTCTGCAATTTAACTATGTTTTTCTACAATTGCCTTGGTAATAGGTGATAAATGTGCATAAGGAGGAGCGGGATTAAAATGCAATTTCAAAGCTGTCGAGGAAAATATTAATTAAATCTATAATATAGAAATCTTGTAATTGAACGGTGGAGAGAATTTCTAGGGAAATAAGAAAAATAAAGGTTTTTAGATAAGTAATTACAAGTAGTATTAAAAACTTTAATTACTACCGTAAAAAAATGCATTTCTTGTGGTATGCCACAGGGCCGTCTCGAGAACTGGCAGCACTTCTCACCTAAAGCTCCTTAAACTTAGTTAAATGACCTGCCTACTATAGCCTCATATGACTTTAGGAAAGAGATTGTTGACATCATTACCTAACTACGGAAAAATTATTGGAATTTATAGGCTGATCAAGAACATCTGGCACGATGTAACCGGACACACTAACACAAATCATTACAAAAGTCTAAACCGCCCAAGATGTAAAAATATAATTGATTAAATTATTAATAAAGACAAAAGAATATTTCATTGTACACCCAAACCATTGCCTGCGCACGAAAAACCAGATGAGATGTGACAAATTGCTAAAGTCATTTAGCTCATTAGAATACAATAATCTGATCCTGGAAACCCGATTTTCAGGAAGTCAGCACAGTCATCACCTCATTGTTATCACCGCCTTATTTTTTTTGCAAAATGATCACCTAGTGTCATATCTTTAAGCCTGAACTGCGCAGCCGATCATAAATTTATTCAC
Source organism: Liposcelis brunnea (assembly GCA_023512825.1). Taxonomy (NCBI): domain Eukaryota; kingdom Metazoa; phylum Arthropoda; class Insecta; order Psocodea; family Liposcelididae; genus Liposcelis; species Liposcelis brunnea. The sequence continues at coordinate 8,809,268 of CM042071.1, forward strand.
TTCCAAGCAGACCGCAACTGCTATTACTACCATTGATGTCACAGGCTCAAGAAGTTCAGGATAAGAACACTGCTATTGTCTCTGAGACCATAACTCAGGGAATGACTTTGGTATTGCATACCGCTAATGTAGCTTCGATTTCAGACCGTGGTCACAAGATGGATCTTGGGTTATTAGAACCCTAGGTAGGCGACTCCTGCGGGCAGCAACCATGAGACTAGCTGTTTATGGCTCCTCCATCCTGAGAATGGAGCCAGAGGCTGAGGTTCCTTTTATGAAACTGTAATCGCATCACCTTACTCTGTGAAGCAATGAGGACTAGTGTCTAGTCGACCCAGGACAAAGGTTCTACCTCTACTCCTTCACTTCAACAACCCTATACTGAGGAGATAAGTTAGACTTTTCAAATCCTAGAGATCCACGAATTTAAACAAATGAACTAAATGCAATTTAAGTAATGACTCCTGTCTAAACTTTTAGAGGCAGGGCAAAATTCCCATCCGTGAAATTTAAATATTTTGCATCTCTAAATAAATAAAACCCCACGAAAGTTAATTTCACAACAAACATGTAGGATGGGATCCTATTAATTTCAATAATCGGACTATTTAATAACAAAAACCAAATGTTTTAGACAGTACTGACATAACGTCTTTAGGCTTCATATCTTTTCATGACTCCCGGGCAGTAACACAGTCTACCGAGATGTTCTTTTAAAAGTCAGGGACGTTTCAAGCTGGTCATGGAACTATGCGTATGCATATTTATTAATTTTTCAATTAATTTATTATTCGATTAGAATTTGATATTTAAATATATGAAGGATTCACCCTTGTCCCTTTAGACGACTCTTCTTTTATTCCTCAATACCATCATTATTCTCATCAAAAGGGCAAATCTTTGAAGGAAATTAAGAAGTAGCTTAAAGGGAGAATGAAACGAGAGCGGGGAGAAGAAAACGTTTTTTTTTTTTATTTCATAGGAAAAAAGGATTATTATTTATTTCGAAAGATTGAAAGGGGACGGCCGGAAAGACCTAAGGCGTATCATTTACCTTACCAATGTCAGTCGACATTATTACCGTTTGATCAGTTAGAAAGTGTATTGAATAGCGAAAAACCGGCTCGTTTCGTTATATATCGCGTCCTGTGAACGTATTTAAACGGAAACCAAGACAAATTAGATTGATTGATGTTTTCAGACGTGATGTTAATTAGAAAATCATGGAGAGTGTTTAAAAAAAAAATTCGGATAAAAAAAAGGCGGGAGCCTTGAAAGCTCGTGTTTTAACAGCGAGAAACATGGTGTCTGTTTTATAAGATTATCTTCGCGGTTTTTGGAGAGAGTCCAATATTATGAAATAGCACCGTTAGAATTAATTACCATACGGTAAACAACCTATAATACCAGAAACCACCCACCCGAATGATCTAGACATACCATGTTCGTGTATTATTAAGAGGGAGGTGGAGAACTATACTAAAAACGGTCGCAAAAAAAAAAAACCAATAAAGCACCTGGAATCTTGTTTCTTTCCTGATCAGATTTAATCAATAGAAAATGAGACACATTTTTTTTTTTTCCTTTTCGTCTTTTCAATAAAATCACTTTGTCATCCGTTCACCTTGATTTTATAATCGTGCTTTAAAGAACCTTAACAGTACGCACACACTCCACACTCACACACATTAACATCCTCGGCACACGAGATAGCATTTATCACGGAGAACCTTCATTCTTCTTTTTAATCTATTTTGACCATTAATCTTTTAACATGTGTTTGGAGGTTGCTGTTTGAAGAGGAGTTATTCCCGCGTGTTTTAATTACGGCCGGAATTGAGACTCGATAAAATCGTGTGCAATTTAACGTATAAGGGATGTACAAGGTGATCGTTTTTATGGAAATAAAACCTGAAGGTATGATTTAGACAAGCTTTGTAATCCTGAAGCGGTTTTGGTGGGTTTTAGAGAAGAAAAAAAAATGCCGAGGAGGAGATTGGAGATGTTAAATAATTCGTAGTTTTTTCTTGTATAAAAATGATGTAGGCCTATGCCTTCGAGTTAATCAACGTAGCGATCCACCCTTGTATTTCTTTTTTTGTATTGATGCGGGGAATGAATGAAGACTGAAAAATGCAAGAAGGTCTTCCTTAAAGGGAATAATTCTTTTTTTTTTAATGCTGTTATTTATCAGAATAATGAAGCCTTATACAGTATGTGTTAGGTAACCGGTAAGGCATGTTTTGTCTTGCTCAAGGAATGGCGTCCTTGCCCTGTGGTGAGCTCCCTTCTCAGAGTTATGAGTTAGTGGAGGGCAGCAGCTTCGCTAATACTGACCTAGGGCTGAAGATGGCAAGACCTAGGCTCAGATACCGGGAGGCAGAGTTGGATCAATGGTATGGCTCCCGTACTGCGATGTGGAAGATTATGGAAAGTCACCACATTATTTGATATTCCTAGTAAAATCATCAATGGTTGGCCATGATGATCGCCAATCTCCGACGAGGAGCGGGCATTTAAAGAAGAAGATATGTGTTAGGGTTTGCATCGCGGATTACGAGACGATTCGCATAAGTTTAGTTCACCTTCCAGTTTAGTTTTTCTTTTGCTGTCGGAGATACGTTTCCATACCTGGCGGAGCGCTGACAGAGGAGAACCGCAGAAGGTCGTCGGATGAGACGGTGTCTTCCGAGGCCGTCGATGACTCGAGGCTAAGTCCGACCTAGGCTTTCGAAAAAACGCGACAACTGGCAATCGATACTTAAGTGTATCGACCACCGGCCATAGAAAATTATTACACTCATCACAATGGCGAGGTAATGGCGAAAAGATGACAAATTTAGTGTGCCTAGGAAGATAATCCAGAGTCATAATCTCGTGGAGTACTTTCTCGTAACGGTCCAAAAATTCACATTCGGTGGTCTCCGTGCGACCCTCACTGTCAAAGAGATTATTGCACTCATAACACCGACGCCAACGAGCCTTAATTTTAAATAGGTTCGAAAACTGTATCGTTCTCGTAGAGCCCTGCACGGGCCGAAATTTTCAGGCCCGAGTCCGGCCCGACTCTAAAATTCTAGGCCCAGCCCGGCCCGACAACAATGTGGCCTGAGTCCGACTGTGGTTTCCAAATTCTCAGCCCCAGTCCGGCCCGAGTCCGACTTTAAATTTGTATATTTTTCCATTGTATATTAATATTAAAGTATTCATACAAATCAACCCAACTTCATCCGATGAAGTTCATCGCCCATGTAAAACAGAATTGAATCGACTGTTTCTGAGCTGACAGTAGCCCAGAGAGTAATGTAAAAAAAGTAGTCAGGCCCGAGTCCGGCCCGGCCCGATGATCTTAGTACACACAATTCAGGCCCAGGTCCGGCCCGGTCCGACTGCCACCCAAAATTTTCTGGCCCGAGTCCGGCCCGGTGCAGGGCTCTACGTTCTCGTGTCTTACTAATACATTAGGATCACATCCACGAAATTCTATCACCTACATTTTCTAAAAAATTATAAATCAAAATGAAATATTATAATACTTTCATCGAAGTAATCAAAAAAACATCAAACTAAAAAAAACAAATGAATAAAGACCCCCAAGGCCGAAGAAGGCGAGGCATATACCCAGGTCTACAAGAAAACAGTAAACCAACAACTATAACCCGCCAACAAAACCTGGAGCTAGGCCAAAGCTACTGACTAGAAACCGTATGCGATGAACACTTCTTCTCCAACGCCCTTTGTTCCACATAAAAAAAACCCATTTCCCAATTCTCCTTGGCTAGCATGCTTTTCCTCCCTCAAACTTAATCCAAAAAATTAATTACAATTCCTTTCGGATATTTCGTTAAAAGTCTAATACATCATCGTCTTATTTTATATCGTAATCGTTAATCTATTCATATGGCCAAAGGTAAGGGAAAACGTTAGGAATAATCTAAACTGTTATTCTAGCACAATCATCCCCCGGGAAATCCTATTTCCCAACTTTCATGTTTTCCAATTTTGATATTTCACAAAGATATCGATTTCGAAATGTCTGCAAACTTTTATTCCCACATAACGCGTGCATCTAGTTAAAAAAAAGGGGGGAAATAACATTCGATTGAATTTTAGACCTTTTAATAACTCAACGCCCTTTCAAAAGAAAAAAAACATTAAATGAACCTGCAGAGGTCAAATTTCGGGTCTTTTACCTTGATCTATCAGATATTACTGCAAAAACAATAGGATTCGACTGGAAGCAGTTCACTTCCGGGACCATAACATTCCAAAGAAGAAGAAAAAAAAAATGTAGCCACTAATGAAATTGCATTTAACATAATAGAATCCCTTTCTACGGTCCCGAATCAAACAATGAATCATCATTTTTCGCTATTCAAAGAGAAGGTAGGTCGGATTCACGTTTGGCCAATCCCATTTCTAATCGAAAAAGAAAAGTAGCCAAAAAATTTTCAATCTGATCGAAGGACTTTGCGTAATAAGTGCACACAGGTTAAACATAATATCATTTTCAGGTTGGATATTAATATGCTTCGCAGCGGGCAACACGTAATAAGGACCTCTACAAGGTCGACTACATTCAAACATGATATGATCGCGATTAGGCTATTTTTTTTTTTTACCACCCTGCTAATCGCGTGTGACCGGGTCCCTCTCTTCTTATTATTTCCATGAGGATTTTTCCCGGCGGAGCAACTCAACCCCTCCTTCATCATTAATAGCTAACTATATAAAGGAGGCGAAGCGAAACGTTTACAAATGACTGGCACATACACTTGACTTAAAGCGCACAGTCACAGAATAATATTTCAAAAATAAAATTTTATTTCTTATTAAATTGCTTTTCTTCAAGTTCCCCCAGACAATAAATTGTGTCTCCCCTCAGCTTGTACTGCGGGCTTCACCCCATCTCGTCTCCGAGTACAACCGACTCCTGTCTTTTGTATTAAGATGTTCTCGTTCGGGGGCGTGACTCGAATAGTACGGGAGCTTTTTGGCTAAAAGCTTGAAAAAGAATACATCTTATCCCAAAACATTAATTAACATCAAACGGTCTATAAATCCAATCCATTACTGTCAAACAGCAATATTCAACAAATGGTTTTGCTAAAGCTCCGTGGCATATTAAACGTCCATCATCATCAATATTCAAATTAATACGCTTAAATAAATACATCAAACAAGTCGATCAGTCCATTTACGGCAAGAAAATCGTTCGTTTTCCTTAATCCTATTATCTAAAATACAACTTCACTAATCACCAAATCAATACACATTTTTTTTCCCCCCTGCGAAATGACATTGAGTCCTAAATCCTAAAAGGCCTAAGGCATGCATTAATCATAAAAGAAAAGAATCGAGGTCCTTTTTCCGGGAAAGATAACAAAATCCGGAGACAATAATCATTTACTTCGACAAATCCCTTAAAGTATGGCTTTTTCTCGGGTAAGCCCAATTTACCGGATTTCCCGAGTTTATTGTTTCAATATTTCCCGCGGCTGTAAAATAAAAGTTCATTCGCTGACTGGGTGGAATCGAATTTCATTTAAACCGCCATGTTGAAAATTCCTTTTTTTTTTTTTATATAATCCGCGTCTTACGTTCTTCCGTCGTTTTTCCCACCTTTTGTCATAATTTTTTTTTTTGCATGGGTTATGCCTTGGGTATACATAAGGAAAGGTCAACAGCTTTTCATTTGTAATATGTTATATGGCAAATGAAATCATTCAAGGTTTTTGTCACTTTTAACTCAAATCTTTTCATTGTGATCATTTATTTATTTTTCATTTCTTGTCCGGTCTTGTCATGTATTGAATTAAATTTGCTATGCAAATTATGTTAATGAATTGTGTTTGTATAAAGAGTTCATTATGGAGCAGGTATTAACAGATCGATTAAAGTCTCTTATCGTCGGCACCTCAAGCCATTTGTTTTTTTTTAAAATGAATTGCTGAGCCCATTATGACACAAAGTGGAATTCCTCCCGAGTTGTATTCCGGGTTTGTTTTGGCACATGAATGACACTTGGTCACAATAGAATTTTTGTCTCAAAAGGGATGGGCCGCTCAATCTGAACTGTAAGTTGCATTAATTGTGAAGCCGTAAACCGCTTAGATTCACTGGAACGCAGCAATTGACTTTGATTCCTTTTCTAATTTTCGGAAATTTAACGCCTCCTGAAGAGAAAAATAAAATCTTTCAAGGGATTTATAAAAAATTTTTTTGGCCAGATTTCATTTTTTCAGAGTTTTTAAAGTTAAACAAATTTTTTTAACATTTTTCCTTGTCAAGCAGATCTTTTGATAAATTTTTCCTCTCATACAAATATTTTGAGAATTTTTTCTTAATGAGTAAATTTTTTGAGAATTTTTTCTTAAGGAGTAAATCTTTTGAGAATTTTTCCTTGTCGAGCAAATCTTTTGAGAATTTTTTCTTGCCGAGCAAATCTTTTGAGAATTTTTTCTTGTCGAGCAAATCTTTTGAGAATTTTTTCTTGTCGAGCAAATCTTTTGAGAATTTTTTCTTGTCGAGCAAATCTTTTGAGAATTTTTTCTTGTCGAGCAAATCTTTTGAGAATTTTTTCTTGTCGAGCAAATCTTTTGAGAATTTTTTCTTGTCGAGCAAATCTTTTGAGAATTTTTTCTTGTCGAGCAAATCTTTTGAGAATTTTTTCTTGTCGAGCAAATCTTTTGAGAATTTTTTCTTGTCGAGCAAATCTTTTGAGAATGTTTTCTTTTTGAAAAAATCTTTTGATTACTTTTTCTTGTAGAACAAATCTTTACACCTTTTTTTCCAAGTAATGCAAACTTCATATTTAGCAGCAAAGTATTTTCTTTTTCAAATTTCACAGTAGCCCACATCAAAATTTTAATAATTACCGCTCTCTCGTACTTTTTATTATATAATGAAACTCATTAAAGAAAACTACATTAAAAATCCTGTTTCATTGCAAATCAATTTCCCAAACTCCTTTTTGATAAATATTTCAATGTTCAGCCACTTTTGGCTAATTTCAATTTTAAAACTACCAACTCACTCTGACTACTTAATTCGATACATACTAAAAAAAAAATTTAAAGAAGAATGCTTTTTAAAATCTTGACTCGCACAATAATAATTATAACCCTTCTGCATTATAAGAGCACAACAACCTTAAAACAAACAACAACAACAACAACAACTCACATTAAAATATTAAAAGGTAAAATGAGTATTATTATATTTATAATAGTTTTCACTATTATATTGCATCTGTGTTTAATTGTTTTAAGTATGCAAATGATAATCGTTACTTACTTCGTTTAATAACATTAAAAACTTGAGCGGCAAACATTTTCAATGTGTTTCTTAATCCTTTAGAACTAAAAATAAATTTTTCGCTTTTGAAAAGTGCTTACGCGAGGCTTAAGCCGAAAGCGAATCTTAAAAGGCAGTTTTAGAAACTTCCATCTAAGACGTGGGAATGAGAATTTCAAAATCTTGCCTGGAAATCGCGCGCGGCGGCATTAACGCAAGCATTGTTAATTTATAATTAAAAAAATGATGCACAAGATTGAATAGTTGTTTTAATTAGAACAAGTTGTAAATGTTTTTAACGTGATTTTATTATTCGGTTCAAGTGCCACTTATACGGTGCGATAAGTCAAATTGATTTTTTAGATGGAATGTTAAGAGCTGCATAAAATGTTAATAATGCGTTAGTTTTAAGTGTGAGAGGGAATGAAAAGAATTTTAGTCAAGCGGAAGAATAGAAGTGTTTTTAGGATAGTGGCGCTGAGGGCGTAATGAGCTTCGGGGGATATCCGAAGACTAATCGGTTAATGGATGGCGCTAGTGTCGCTTAGAGGAACTAGTTTTGATATTAGTAAAGATAGAGGCTGTTTTTAGGGGACTTAACCTAACCTAACCTAACCGAATTTTCAGAAACCGAATTTTCAGCTTGTTTTGGGGCTCGAACGATCCGAAGCCGGGGAATCGGTCCCTACACGGAGTTCTGGGAGCCCTGCCGGGACTCGGAAAAGTCAGTCAGAAAGAACCCAGCGCCTAGCCTTTCAAGCCAGCCATAAAATAGCGAAAGCTTTATTCAAGATTATTTGTCATAATAAACTAATCTTAAAAATTACGAACTTAGGAAAACCCAATAAAAAATTTGGGAGAAAGCAGCGGCGGAAGATGACAAAAAACAGGCGAGCTATTAACACCTGATAATGAACCGAGGGCGTAGAATAAACCAAACAAATTGAATATGAAAGTTTAATTGTACTCTTTTGCCCTTCGCCGCCTCCCAAACAACTACTTTAAGAATTTCCAAAACAAGTTACCGGGAGCTATAACTAGAATCGCATGTGAAAAGGTCATTATAAATGTGTTATGAAAAATTCTTTGGAAAATTAACAAAAAAAAAAATATTAATAAGTGGTCGATCGGAGCATTTTAAGGATATTTTTTTTAAACACATAAAAGCTCGAGGTGTGCGAGATCGTGAGTGTTGCTATACGACAGCCTGTCTGTCTGTAAAGATCAAAAGAAAAATATGTAGACGGGAAAATGATGTTACGTTTTATAAGCTCACAAGCTTTTTAACTTGATTCTTAAGCCTTGGAGAGCTGAGCATCTAGGGAAAAAAAAATTAACTTTCTAATTTAATGGAAAATTTTCATAGCCTCAAGTCAACCTCTCGTTTTAAATGTTTTTAAAATGGAATTTTCAGAGCGTCCTTTTTTAACTAAGTTTCTTTAATGATTGAAACTTCTTTAAGAGGTAAGGATCGAACATTTTGTTTCAAGAAAAACCACAACGTTAGAAATTTAGCTAGCTGAGTAGCGCGATTCCCAGGAAAGAAAAATAACGCCCTATGGCTGAATTTGGCCAACCTCAAAACGACATCAAATCCTCCATTGACTAACTTCTAAAATTTCACATCGACTCTTAATACAAAACGACTTCATTGATATGAATAATATTTATTCGTTTTAAAATTACATCATCGATGCAATAATTTACATTTCCAATAATTAATAATGACTCAAAACGACCATAAATTAAAATGATGTATAACACGATCCCACCCGATGCAGAAATAAATGAGATTACCAAACTCCTGAGGATTCCTTTTCGTATTAAATTTCTTTTCTTTGAGGCTTTTAATAATTTCCCCTTGGCCTCCCTACGACACGAATAAAGATATTCCTTTTAAGAAGACTTCTGTGTTACGTGTATAATCGGATTGCATGCTACTGTATAGAAATTTAAGCCTCATTAATATTCCCACCAGAAATAAATGCTCAAACTTTTTAAGTCTTCGTTTTTTTTTCGCTATGTTTTCGTGCTCCGCAACTGATATAATTTTTTTCTGAGTGTGTTAAGAAAATTAATGCCTCCTTCGCTTGATTGGGGGTATCGGTCATTGCTCACATGGGTTTGTTCGGCTTTTAAAAAAAAAATCAACACTTTAAATAAGTTTCTTGAGAACGTTTTCTCAAAAGGAATGCGTGTGAAGTGCAACAACGCATGACTGGTGAACCGTAACTTCGTTCATTTTTAAATACATTTTTCTTTTATTGTTCATTTTTTTTTTGTTAATCGAGATTACATAACAATTGGTTTTTCGCATTGTGATGGGTTCCTGGATGTATCGGTCGTTTTATCTAGACGAGACCTTCACCTTTATTTCCATTAGAGAAATGTTAATTGCAGTTTTATTGAATAAAGATAAAATTCGTTTGGGCTAAAAATTTTTAATCGCATGGGCTTACGGCCAGGGGCGGATTTAAAAGTGAGACGAATGGAAGATATTGTGCTACATTGGCCAATAGCAGAGCTTATTGCTGAAATTTGCTTCAGAGGCATTCCTGTAGTGTCTGTACCGTCAATTTGTGCTTTTGTGTGCGGTGTACCTAATAAAAATGGACGCATTGAAAAGTCTACTAAATTTTTCAATCAAATTTTTGATCGAAGTTCTAATTTTAACAAAAATGAGCTAGCTTGGCTTCAAGCTGATGATTTGATATTTCGCGACCTTAGTCGAACATAGTGTTATCTCTGATTTTTTTTATGAACATAACACAATGCTTAGCTTATGCCCCCGTGTTCAAATAAAAAAAATGAGATAATACAATATTCGACTAAGGTCGCGATTTCTTATGCGGTTTGATGACGAACAGTACGAAAATTTAAAAAAAAAAAAAAGGGAAGGAAGATAATTCACCCTTACCAGAATTCGTACAATTAATATATATGAAAGAATTCAAAAACCAAATAGAAAAAATCACCGAGCATATTGATAAGTTCATCGAAAAATCGAACAATATCGAAGAAAAAGAAAAATTTACAGCAGTTATGAATAATTTAGAATGTGGCGTAATTCTATGGAAGGATGGAAGGTTTAAAGCCTTCTAGTCCGAGTACGGACGAAGGGCTGTCCCCATCAACCAGCTCATCTTCATAATAATCATAAAGAATATAATTATCGTAGCCAAACCTCAAAACTGAATCAATTTCAAAAAAAGCTGAGCAGCAAATTTAATAATTTAGTAATATAAACGCAATACTTTACAAAAAATTCTAACCTTAGAATTTTTTGTAAAGTATAGCGTTTAAAGTTACAACTTTTTTGATAATTAAAGCACTATTGCCGCGTTTCCTGGGAAGTGGGTCCTCTAGCCACACACTAAAATCCATCTTGATGTTTCGTATAATAATAAAAAAATCAAACTATAAGCGTTATAAGCTTCTTGGCACCCCTGGCCAAGTCAAGTTGAGCACCCCTGGCTGACACCTATTTATGGAACTTATTGGGTTTAATCATTTTACCGAGGGATAGATTCAAAAAAAAAAAAAAAAGGAGCTACACTTAAACAAAATTTTGGGTCAAACGCTTTTTGGCTGAGTGGAAATTTATCAAAATTTTTCTAGTTGCACAAAACTTTTCAAACATAGTCAAACAAATTTTTTGACGAACTTTTCTTGTTGAGCAAATCTTTTGAGAATTTTTTCTTGTTGAACAAATCTTGTCATGATCTTTTGATAATTTCTCTTGTTGAACAAATCTTTTCATAATCCTTTGAGAATTTTTTCTTGTTGAGCAAATCTTTTGAGAATGTTTTCTTGTCAAGCAAAATCTATTGAGAATTTTTTCTTGTCGAGCAAATCTTTTGAGAATTTTTTTTCTTGTCGAGCAAATCTATTGAGAATTTTTTCTTGTCGAGCAAATCTTTTGAGAATTTTTTTTTGTCGAGCAAATCTATTGAGAATTTTTTCTTGTTGAACAAATCATTTCATGATCTTTTGATAATTTCTCTTGTTGAACAAATCTTTTCATAATCCTTTGAGAATTTTTTTTTGTTGAGCAAATCTTTTGAGAATTTTTCCTTGCCGAGAAAATATTTCTGTAAGGAATTTTCACGGTTTATGTAAATAGAGACTTTTGTAAGAGACTTTTACAGAAAATAGGGACCAAGTTCGACCTCGTCAAAGACCAAACCCTGAGTAAGATTGCCGCCACATAAATCCCACTGACTCCAAAAAAAAAAAAAAAAAAAAAAAAAAAATACCAGTCCAGAAAGCCTAGTTTGGCTCTACAGAAAATAAAATGCATCTGCCAGATCAAAACCCACCAGTCAAAGAATTTCAGCAGACCTATGTCCATTTAAAAAAGGTCTCTTTGCAGAACTCCCAAACCCGTAAAAAAAATTCTCCAATAAGAAGAAATTCACCCTGTCGTAACTTCTCTAAAAAAAACTTTTCCTCTTAATTTTTTTCAAGGGAAAGTATTATCAACCAATTACGAAATGATTACATTGCAGTATTGTCTAACGAATATTAAAAAAATTGTGCATTATCTGCTTGGGAGTGTTAATTATTGGGTCGGATCGGAGCCGTGCGAGATACATCGGAATGCAGAATTACCTTATTCGCATACCAAAACGCCCGCCCTACTGATCGACAGGCCAAAAAAAAACTACTTTGCACTTTCACTTTCCGAGGCATCTGTGTATTATCCCGATGTCATGTGCCTGACCTCCACCACCTTCTCCTATAGGAAAATATGAATCGATTTTTTTCTTATATACGTCCGACTTGTTTAAGTTATCTTTAAAAATTCGTGAGATGCAACGCCTGCCAGTGACAAATTATAATCATTACCCATGCTGGCTTGTTAGCGGATTATTAAATTGCATTGTTTTAGATTCGTACCTTCCGGAGAGTAAATAGAAAAAAGAATCTGTGATGAACTGAACGATTTTTAAAATCGTTGAAAACGAAAGTATAAGACGTGGGTTAAAGTGATCGCTATTTATAATCCAGTCAAAACGAGATTATTGATAACCAGAACAAGGTTTTATGAGGGACGCCAAAAAAATATGAAAGAAAGGGCGAAAGCGAAACAAAAATTTATTTTTATTTGTCGGCGACTAGTAATTATTAATTTATCGGATTTATTTTGATTCAATAAAAAGTATTGACAAGTAGACGTCGTAGGCGATTACTATTTGTAGGATTATTATTTTATTTATTGGAGGCAAGTGTAGTTCAAGTAATAGTTGTAAAAATAAGTTTGACAGGTAATTTTTTTTTTTCTAAAGCAGCGACCTAACCATTCCAGCTAAATTCGTCAGCAACCATGGCCTTAATATGCTGACCGAGGGGTTGCTGAAGTTGATGAAATTGATGAAGTCATCGGAGGCGGTCATAACTTGACCTGTGAATAGAAATCACAAAAGTTGTAGAGCTACAGAAGCAGTAGCACTTAGTAAAAAGTTTTTCACTGAAAAAGTTGAGTAAAAATGTTCTGCAAAAGTTTCAAAGCTCAGAAAAGTACTTTAAAAATTTTCCAAGTGTCAAGAAAAAATTCTAATATCTAGAGTTAGCTTTAAAAAATTCTGCACAACTCCCTGGCAGCCTCACAGTAATTTTTAAGATCTCTTCCCCTCACAAAAATTGTCCACCAAACTCAAAGGCTCAAAAAAAATCAAGTATTCTTTGAATAAAAAAAATATGCCTAAAAACTTTTGGAAAACTCAGTTGCAGAGGAAAATTCTAAAAAAAATCTAGGAACTGCAAACCAACTTTTAAAAGATTTTCTGAAACGAAAATAAATATTAAAAAAATTCTCTGCCTCAAAAAAATCTCTCCTCGAAAAAATTCCTTCATATTAGAAATTTTGTTAAACGCCGGATATTTTTCTTTCCTTATAACATACTAATCAAAGAATTTTCTCTCAAGCCTTGTGCCACGCTGCCTTCGAAATCCTTCTCCTTTTTCCAAATTTTTGCCAAGGCCACTTACCAAAACATTATAAACATTTCCCTAACCTCCAAAACCACACGAAAAACAATTAAAACATTTCCCTAATGAATTTTAGTGCCGAAAAAATTCTCATGCAAAAAAAATCATGTCATGGAAAAATTAATAATAACACCATACATTTTCGACAAGTATCCGATTGATAAATGGGGTCCTATAATTTCGGTCACGACCTTTAATTGTTATAGGTCTACAATACAAAACCGCCTAAGGACACAAGATGTCAATTTTTCTCAAACAACACACACTGCCACAAAACATTCCTAAATCTCCCAATCGAAATGTTAAAACGGATATTTACATTTCTACAACTCGACCATCAAATCAAATTCCCCCTCCTCCCTCTTTAACTTCAACCCGTTCGGTTCGCCATCTTTACAAAAAAAAAAAAAAAAACATTTAGAGCCAGCAATTTTTATCTAATTAATCAAATCCGAATGGAATTGAAACTCCCTTCGGAGAAAGAGAGGAAAAATAAAATAACTTCCTGTAAAAGGTATTCAACTGCGTAATCCCTCCAGCTCGTATCAATCAAGATGTCAAGATATCAACTTTTACATCGCACGAAAACCTTCGATAAATAATTCTCGTCTATACGGCCAAATATTGATTCTTTTTTTATTTGTTACTTAATAGGTTCACACCGATCAATTTAAAAAAAATACAAGGGCTGAGTATAATAGTTAAAAGTTAAATACAGGTCTTACATAATGCTCGCAGACGTGACTAGGTGAAAGGTCAATCGAAAAAATTCGTTTTTTCAATGTTAGAAATAATTCGCAATCAAGATATTCAAGATATGTCTTCTTGCATAGGTAAAATGCTTTTAATCAATTTTTCCGCGGCATTTTGACCTTATTTGTTTTTTTACTGATTTTGCCGGCTTCACGGTTTCCTATTTACATTAAAGTCTCACTTTGTGTGAGATGGTTGATCCTCAGGAGGAGTTAACCGTCGTAACGATTACTGAGTTTGTCACGATTTGATTTTTAGTCTGTTTGCAGGCGAGAACGTGACTCGACTGTCCAAGCCCGAAAAATGGCTGTAGTCTTTCGAAAAATAAGGTGATGGGAAGGTTGCTGGGCCCAAGTTAGATCCTGTAAGCGGTCGCGGTTCAAAGCAGAATTTGTAGGAATTGAAGTGAAGGGTCGCACACTCTTTTATCGACTTTGATTGCCAGGATAACTGTAGAAGGCGGTGACCGCAAGAAGCTGCTATCGACCGAGACTCCTTTGAGAAGGTTTCTGTCCTCTTTTACTAACTTACTGATTCGGGATCACAAGAGTTTCCGCCATTCAGACCTCTCCTGAGCCACCGCCCTGGAATCCGGCGCCCCCACACGACCCGCATCCCGTGCGACTGTATCCTCCCACCTCAGCCGCGGCCTTCCCAAAGAACCCTGTCCTCTTTTGCCCTGAGATAATTAATTGACAGCTACTTGTTCAACGTGCGTTTTGTCCATTGTCCGAACATTATTGCAAAGTTAGGTCAGAAGCTTTGACCAGGGAGCGGAGTGGACACTTCAATGAGGCTTCAGCTACTTACGGGACCACCATTTGCAATTCTGAAAGCTGTCATGTTCTCGAACTAGAAAGTCTGAAAGAAGGAGTAGAAACTTCGCTGCCATTAATTAACAATAAAAAGTGTTCAGAAAAGTACAATTTGTTCAAAAACCCAATTTCCTTAAAAAACGATTGCCCATCTCTGAATTGCCGCACATTTAAAAATTTTTGGATTTGCTGATTCATGGCGGACAAAAGCAGACAAAATTCCGTCCACTCCCTCTTTCAAACCTCGAGCTAGGAGTCTACCATGATCTCGAGATGAGACTTGCAAATATTATAAAAGTTTGAGCGCGAAAAAAAGCAAAACACGTACAAAGTGGAAACAATGTTAGTGATCGGCCTAGATCAGCTCAGGAATTCTTCCTACACTTGAACAGTATTTATATGACGTCATCCAGCTTTCCAGAAAGCTGTGAGAATAATGTTATCTTGGTTACCTTCCAACATCTCCGAACATACCTTCGAAATGCTTCGAAAGTCTTCGGAAACTTTCGATGAAAGCACTGATCGGCACAGAAATTCTTCCTACACTTGAGAATTACTCGTAACGTCAAAAGGGCGTGGAAACACCTTCGAAAAGCTTCGAAAGCCTTCGAAAAAATGTCGGACCAATGTAACCAGTTTTTCGGTCCAAAATATTTCGAAGCGTTTCGGTCCGAAATTTCGGACCAATGTAACCGCAGCCTTACTAAATCTTGGCTCCACCAGTCTCTTAAACTGTTTCCTCCTGCCTCGTCTGATGTCCAACCGTCGACTTGCCGAGGATAAAATGAATTAACTCACATAAAGTAATAAAGAGAAAAAGATCATTAGTAAGGATAATTGCATAGAGGCGATATAATCATAGGCTACACCCGGGATTAAATTTCATTACAATTAATGATCGGATATCAAAATCGGATTAATTTAATTAATAGAGCTTACATTACATATGAACAGGAGGGGATTATTTCAGCAGTGGAAAGGCAATGCAGATGAAGGAACACAATATAGCTTGCTCGAGACTTAAAGACGTTTACACTAGATGTTCTCCGCCGCGTAATTCCTGTTTCAGCTTTAATCAAAGTTAGGGAGACTAATAAGGAGTTTATTGAGTCGTCTGCTACACGTTCGAGATCGCCATTTTCAATTCTGGAAGCTCCGGAAGCTTTGCTGGAAGCAAAAACTTTAAACGCACCCTTATTGAAGGTCACAAGACTTTTTAAAAAGTATCCCATGTGCTAACTCATGTTGCATAACGTGAAAATTATCCTCCATACGGTATAAAAACCACGTTAACTTTTTTCCTTTTTTTGCAATAAACTTCCTAACGCACATTTTTTCCTCCCCTTCACGTCCACGTAACCCGAACGAAAAAAAAAAACCACCACCACCATTAGAAACCGTTTGAATTAATTTCACCTCATTTGCATGGGTTTTGAACTCCGAAAAGTTAAAGAGAAAACCTGACACGTTGAAAATATGATAAGTCCGTTGGCGGCCATATTGTTTGGACACGTTTCCATCAAAACAGACCAAGACACACAAATTACTTTGAAAACTTTCGATACATTTATCTCATCTCACACCTCTTTCCCCCTCTCTCTCTCTCGGGAGGGCTTCCCGGTTTTCCTTTCCTCCCACGTCGCCGCTACCACCGAGACGTGAATGATTCCTCCATCGAATTAAGTAATTAAAGTTTCTGTTCAATGTTTCCTCCCGACCGTCCTACATTAGGAACGGAAAACCCAAAAGCGAGCTGTCGCAGAATCATCTAAATAAATTAGCAGCAACTGTTCCAGTCGACAGGGTGGGTTGGATAAAAATGGATTTCGAGGGTTATGTCATTGTAATGAGATAATTATCAATATACCGGGTGGTTCATTTTCTGTGGTTGGCTACTCATAAGATAAACATTACATGTAAACATCGCAAAAAATGGACCACCTGTGATGGACAAACGGTTCTGATATTTGAATCATACTGTTTGTATGAACACTTTTGCGAACAGCAAACGTGAAAATAAGAAAAATTTCTTTTTGAAGTGGAACTTCTTATGGATTGAGATCTGTTAACCCGGTGTTAACACGCAAAATTTAATAGCAAAATATTATACAGTATAAAAATGGTTATATTTACCAGTATGAGTTTTTGTGGCTGTTAACACGGGCCCTTTTTTAAAAGAGCCGAAAAAAAAATTAAAAAATTGAAAAGGGCCGAAAATAGAAAAAGTCGAAAATGAAAAGGGCCGAAAATGAAAAGGGCCAAAAATAAAAAGGGCCGAAAAAAAATTAAAAAATTGAAAAGGGCCGAAGAAAATTAAAAAATTGAAAAGGGTCGAAAATGAAAAGGGCCGAAAATAAAAAGGCCCGAAAAAAATTAAAAAATTGAAAAGGGCCGAAAATAGAAAGGGTCGAGAATGAAAAGCATTTTCATGAAACATTTTATTTTGAAAAATGGTTATATTTACGAGTATGAGTTTTTGTGGCTGTTAACACGCAAAATTTAATAGCAAAATGTGGAAACCCACATTTCGCCACATTATTTTTTTTTTTTTTAAATGGTTATTTTAAAAACGAGCAAAATTTTCGAGTCCGCGCCGCGGAAGTTCCACTTCCTTCGTGAGTTTGCATACGAGAGACTCCCGATCTTTTTTTTTAACAGGTTATGGGCCAAGAAACCGTTTGAAAAAGCAAAAGATAAAGTGATAGCAAGAGAGTGGATGACAACGAAGTGAAGATAGAAGGATAACATAGTAATGTGGGAATATTAGGAAAACAGGAAGAAAGAAATTGTGACCCATAAGTTTGTGCTGCATTATATCCATTTCTCTGAGGGCTACCAGTTTAAAATTTGCTTGGGGATTCTTTGTTTTGAGGTCCTAAATTAAAAGAGATCGGCATATTGTCAGCCATTAAATTTCATGGCGACTTCCACAAGAAAAATGTACATGATGATACAAGCCGCTTTCTATTAAAGACAAAAGCACTGATCTCCTCTGGATACGGAAATGTCTTGCTCAAGGAATGGCGTCCTTGCCCTGTGGTGAGCTCCCTTCTCAGAGTTATGAGTTAGTGGAGGGCAGCAGCTTCGCTAATACTGACCTAGGGCTGAAGATGGTAGTAATCGGCAAGGCCTAGGCTCAGATACCGGGAGGCAGAGTTGGATCAATGGTATGACTGTGATGTGGAAGATTATGGAAAGTCACCACATTATTTGATATTCCTAGTAAAATCATCAATGGTTGGCCATGATGATCGCCAATCTCCGACGAGGAGCGGGCATTTAAAGAAGAAGAAGAATGGTTCCGCCACTCTTTCTGTCGAACCCCCTAGGATCCTTTGAAACAATAAAACCGGCAACCTTACTTGTGCCCGGAAAAGTAATCAGTGTGTGCCACAACATTCGCCCATGATTTCAATGCCAGCTTCCCCTCACATTGTAAGCAATAAACAAAAACATGACAACACACATCTCGAATTATTACTTTCAATGCCCCGAAGTCTCCTTTACGAACTTCTTGGTTTATTTACCTTTCAAAAGTCGAAATTAGAGGTTTCGAGTAAGGGAATTGCAATATATAGACATAAAGCATACATCATTACAGAATTTCTTCGTGTGAGTTTGAACCATTGCGTGCGCACGAGTCGAATTGAACGGTATGGGAGTAAAAGGGTAAGGTGAATCCTAATACGTTAAAAAGAGTGCATCCCATCAATGGGCTCGGATATCGCGTGCAATTTTATTTTTACGAGTTAAGGTCGAATAAAAATACATTGAGTTTTTCGGAAAATAGGAGAGAAAAAAGGATGAATAATACATGAAACGTATACACACATTCTGACTAGAATGACAAATGTGAACGTTAAGCGCAAGTTACACATTCCATTTGTATAACTCCTGCATCGGTTTTTGATTGGGATCGAGTTAATGGTTTAGCCCACGTTTCCTTAAAAAAAAAAAATGTAATAATATTTACGAGGAAAAAAGACGCCGGATAAAAACTTTTTCGGGAGTTGAAGACAGGAACTTTTCTTTTTGCAAAACAAAATGGCATTAAGTCCAAACTTTTTTTCTTCCTCTTTGAATTTTATTAGCCGAATAAAAAATAGAAAGATTAGGAACCTATAATGTATGATATAAAAATATTATCGAATTTTTTTTTTTATCGCTAACTTCATTTCGTCATAAAGTTTCTTTTCTGTTTCTTACTTCCGTTGCTCCGAATGTTCACACAGAATCGCATACTTCTTCCTTCAATTTCTCGAAGGAAAAAAAAGAAAAGAGAAACGACAAAAAAAACTAATCGAATTTTCTTTAAAAAGATGAGGCTTCGTGGGATTTTCAAATTCTTCAACTTGACTTTTCTTTTCCATCTCCTTGAATCATCTTCGGCGTTTATCTGGGCCATGTCTGCGTCTAAGAGCTGTTAACCTTTGATTCCAAAGGGTTTTATTTTTATGATTTTTTTTTCTTTTGCTTTCCTCTCCTCCCAACCATGATATCTTATGGGGATATTTTTACGGCAGTTTTGCTATACCGGTTTTTTTTTGGGGGGGAATGAAAGATTTCAATCCCATTGCGATTGATGTTCAATGAAGTGGAAAACAAATGGGCCATTTTTTAAAGGCGTAATGCGAGATGTTTTTTTATGGTTGTAGATTGTAAAAATAAAACATCCGAGGATGAGAAAAAGGAATGACGACAGGGATTCGGTTATGGGGAATAAAGGATTTCGCTGTCTGAAGATCAATTTTTCATGATTGATTAATCAAATGGGTTTTCGCGAGTGATTTTTATGACCATCACATGAATCTGTTCGGGTTATCTAAAAGACTGTTTTATTGTGACAAATTGAAATAACTGATTTTTATGTGGGAAAATAATAGGAGGAAGGTAATAAAATTGATTTAGGTTGAGGATTTTTAAGCGACGCTAGCAAATTTACTGGAGATGCTCTTTATTGGAAGAAAATATGGATCGGTGTGCCACCAAATTCGAGATCATGGCAGCTTCCAGTTTTCAAAATGGCGTAACCCTGTGTAGCAGACGAATTATTGAAATGTCCACTCCCTATTAGGGTTGCGCCAAACCGCCAAAATCGACAACTGAGTGTTAAGTTCTTAACGTGATCTCTATTCAATAAAAAAAATAAAACGATCCAAACAAAAGGCAAACTGGTGACGAACGCCGAACGTTCTACTTTGCACTCGGCCATCCTACGTTTGGCAAATAATCAAATAAATTTTTTAACTTTTTACAAACAACATGACATTAAAAAAGAAAAAAAAATCAATTCATCCATGCGAGAGACTTCAGCTGGAAAATAAAAAAATAAATGCTTAATAGTAATCGAAATTGCATTTAGTAAATAAACACCGCCATCTTCATTTGTTTTCAACGATGTAATATTTTCTTTTGGACTTGCCCAGATATCGTTCAATATCTTCAATATCGTCAGTTCTTAACGTGATCTCTATTCAATAAAAAACATAAAACGATCCAAACAAAAGGCAAACTGGTGACGAACGCCGAACGTTCTACTTTGCATGTGCAGTCTTTTAATTTCTTTAGCCATAATGCTTTCTTCTTGTCAGGTCTGCACCTTCCGCCCATCAACCTTTCCTTCCATAGATCTCTTTACGAAGCACGTGGCCCTTAATCTTACTGAGCCTTTTCGTCTCCTTCCACAAGGGATCCTGGCCTAATCCATGGATTCAATCCGTTACATAACTCAGTCGCCGCCATTTTCTTCTCCAGTGCCCTAATTCTTCGCTTAAGGGATTGCTTCCCAAAAACCAGACTCATAAGAAGCAGAGAGCGATGTGAGTTTAAATGACAAAGAAAGTAACGAGCTTGAAAAAAAAAGAAAAGGAAGCAATTCTTAATTTAATGAAAAGCGTCCAAATTTTTCATTTCCTCTTCATATAACAAAAATTTTAACTGGGAAATAAAAGGGGAAAACTTGGTTTTCTCTTGTTTGTTTCATAGCGATAAACTTATTCGATAACAATAAAATAAAAAGAAAAAAAAAAGAGGGGCGAAGCTCGTTTTCTGTCTTTTCTTTTTTTTTCTCTCTTTATCTTTTTAATTCTAATTTTCCTCTGCATTCCAGTTTTTTATTCTTGCAAAATTTTAACAAAAATGCCGCAGCTAATTAAATTGTTTTCATGGGAAATAAGGTCGAGTGAGCGAAATGAGAAGATTAGAGAGCGGACGAGTGGTAGCAACGGTTATGGCAATGGGCAAGTCTTATTGACAAAGAGGATGAACGTTGCGAGCAGAAAGGTGACGGTAGACCTCTTAACCAAAGGCGTGGAAGCTGCAGGAGACCCTAAAGGCGGTGAAATAACAATATCGAAGAAGGGGCAGAAGCAGCTAGAGATACTGAAACATTAAAAAGATGGTCGGTCTAGGATGACTAGGTCTAAGAGTTGCCAAAATGGCCAAGAAGCGCAGTTTTTTGCAAAATAAGTCTCAAACTGGGGCTAATACTTGGGCTAATAATGGGGCTAATACACATAGCTTTTGAAATAAAACTAAAAAAAATTTTTAAAACCCTTACAAAAAACTCAAGATAAACGAAACAACAAAAAAAAGGTATTTAAAAAGAAATGTGTCACGACTATCAAGTTACATAACAAGATTAAAGGATGATCTCGTACTAAAATTATGGTTTTAATGAAACAAAACTATCACGATGTTTAGTCAACTGTGGGAAGGATACGCGTGAAAATTAGTATAACTTTAAATGGAATTTGACTTCTCGATCTAGATGCTCTACATTCGACACGAATCGCTGGTATAAAAAAATAAAGAGAAAAAAAAGTTCGTGATTTTTAATGACTCTCGATATTTCTTTTTTTACCCAACCGCTTCCACGCGGCAATAAATGCAATTACGAAAATATGGAAATGTATGTAACTGAATGGGAGAATAAAAAAATTATGCGCTTTTACACTTTCCAAAGGGGGGAAAAAAATGGTTTATCGGTAATTGCATTGCATTTGGCGGGAGTGTTAACGAAATTCCAAGGCTGAAAAAAATTATGGACTTTATTGAATAAAAAAGATATCCACTTATCTGGAATTGCGTAAAGATCATGTGTGATGGGTCGGTTTTTTTTCCCACCTAATTACAGTCATAGGTGATTTTGAATTATAGAATGATGCGATTTGGGATCTGCCCAAAATGAAATTTCGCAAGTATGATAAAAGCATGGAAAATAGACGATAAAGTAAACTAATAGGACACTTTATGTTAAAACCAGAATCGAATCATCGTTCGATTTTTATGTTGGCTCTCTTCGCTTCAGATTGAGGATCCTAGTTGTTCATATCTTGGTTGCATCTGCCCGCGACAGGGACGGATCAGTTCCGGCGACGGGCCCGGAACAGTTCTGGCAGCTCCATCCGGGTCTCATCCAACCTCCCTACAAGACTCAGCTCAAGAGTTTTGCCAGTTCACTCATCTTCAGCTTTAGGTAAACATAGCCAGTCCATTAACAAGTCTACTCAGCTTAACCAGAACCCATAGAAATCTTTCTGTGCTTATCCTAGGCTGCTGTTACCTCAACCCAGGACTTCTATCCTATTGCTACAATCTGATTTTCCAGGCTACACAATACAAAGCTCAAGAAAATGATTGCGGACACTAATGAATATCAAACGACGCTATCTCCCTCAATCTCGATTAACTTCCTATATCCACGCCCTTTACCATCTTAAGAAAAGTGACCATCAGCTTGCAAGTATGACAAAGGGTACAAGGACAGATATAGACATCGTCGTGCACATGTATGAATAATCACAAAGTTCCATCCTTACTTTCACATGAGCAACCTCTTTCTGCTTTTTCCTATTAATAGCTTCTCATTAATTTTGCAATGCATTAACATTAGCGACTAGTCTTACGCTTGCGAAATTTGCATCCAACTAAGGTTGTCACCTTTTGCATTCGCCTTGCTCCATTAGAAGAATTCAATCCTGCAAACCCGTGAAGTTTTATGAGGGCCAGGAATTTTCAACTTTGGCCTATTCGGCAAGGAAAATATTTATGGTACGTCCAAGCCCATTCCAAGCTTAAGCTCGACAGCTTTAAAATGCGGCTCAGCCCAATTTATAAAACTCTCCGAATGCGACGCTTCCCCTTCTTCCTCACTTATTTTTGGAATAACTCAACTTTTGATTCAATCTCATTAGAAAACAATGCGGGTCTTTTTATATTCATGCCTCCTCTATCCCAACTAATACCGACCAACTACACCCCGCGGGGATAATGCCACAAAATTGCATCAAACAATTTCAAATACCTCAAAAAATTCGTGCAGACCTACATTTTAAATCCAGACCTTATTTGGACAGTTTTTTTTTTCAATATTCTTCTCACGAGCTCATAAAATTGAAAATGAGCATCTAAATTCGTGTCAGTTAAATAATTTCAGTATCCACAGGACAATTTAAACATCAAAATTAATTCTTCAACTTCCTTTCACTTAAATCAGACCAAATCCGTATTTTAAAAAAAAATTTCTCATACCCAATTTTAAATACTAACAACACAACAAAAAAACGGAATTACCCAAAACATTTTTATCACCGAAAGTTTTTATTTTTAAAAAAAAACTTGATTAATTTTTTTGATAGCCAATTTCTAAGATATATTTAAACCGACACATTAATTCGAATAAATAAATAAAGAAGCTGAAATCGTTTAACGTTCGCTTGCGGTTAATAATACAAGGTTCATGCGATAAAATCAAAATGCATTTATTGTTTCCTAAACCTGTTTTTTTACTCTTAAACTGTTTAATTTTCACGTATATTATTCTCTTCAGTTTCACCATATCGCCAACCAGTCGAAACCTATATTCATATTCCGGGTTAACTCATCTGAAAAATCAAACTGAACGATGAAGAAAGTTTCTTTAAAAAAAAAACCAACGCTCATGCAAATTCATAAAAAAAAATCATTGTCACAGGGATATGCTAAACACGGAACATGTTCGTCTCAATCGTGCTGTCACTGATAACCTAAAGCATTGTTATATCATCATCATCATCATGGAGAAGAAT
The DNA here is from genome assembly GCA_023512825.1 of Liposcelis brunnea. Classification (NCBI taxonomy): domain Eukaryota; kingdom Metazoa; phylum Arthropoda; class Insecta; order Psocodea; family Liposcelididae; genus Liposcelis; species Liposcelis brunnea. The sequence continues at coordinate 8,833,191 of CM042071.1, forward strand.
TTTTACTTTCATTCGCATATAATTTTAAAGATATAATATAAAAAATAAAAGAACATCATCGTCTGGCGTGAATCGCGCATCTTAGGTCAAAGATCATTTTCATTTTATGTTAAATTGTGGAATTTAATGTTGAAAATCTTCACAGCTTCCTCATTACCAACTAAAATAAAAAAAAATATTGCACAACTGCAGTCAGGGTAATGGTATTAACTGATGGGGTTTCAGTATCTTTTTTTTCCTGAGCTAAATTTTGCTAAATTTTTCTTGCCAAGCGAATTTTTTCAGGATTTCCCTTGTCAACCAAATCACATTCAAAATTTCTCTTGTCAAGCAATTTTTTTTTAAATTTCTCTTGTCGAGCAATTTTTTTTTTAATTTCTCTTGTCGAGCAATTTTTTTTTTAAATTTCTCTTGTCGAGCAATTTTTTTTTTTAAACTCTTGTCGAGCAATTTTTTTCCTGATTTTACCTGTTAAGCAATTTTTTTCCTGATTTTACCTGTTAAGCAATTTTTTTCCTGATTTTACCTGTTAAGCAATTTTTTTCCTGATTTTACCTGTTAAGCAATTTTTTTCCAGATTTCTCTTGTCGAGCAATTTTTTTCCAGATTTCTCTTGTCGAGCAATTTTTTTCCAGATTTCTCTTGTCGAGCAATTTTTTTCCAGATTTTTCTTGTCGAGCAATTTTTTTCCAGATTTCTCTTGTCGAGCAATTTTTTTCCAGATTTCTCTTGTCGAGCAATTTTTTTCCAGATTTCTCTCGTCGAGCAATTTTTTTCCAGATTTCTCTTGTCAAGCAATTTTTTTCCAGATTTCTCTTGTCGAGCAATTTTCTTCCAAAGCTCGCAAGAGAAGAATTTCAAAAAATGTGAGTTCTATGATATTTGACTCTAGACACCTTCCCTCCAAAGGAAAATCAACGCAAGAGCTAAAATCCGCCTACGAAATTATTTCCACAAAAGACAATTCCAATACATTAAAAAATATTTTTTTAAAAAAAATCCATTTCCATTTCCACAATATCTGGACCAAGTTCACCAGTCAACTTGTCAGACGTTATTAAATTTTGAGACGTTTATATTAGCAATATCAACTGACAAGCTCCCTCTGAAAATTGAGTCGAGGAAATTCACAGAAGACGCCCCTCTCAACCCGTGGCCTTCTCCAAAGCATAAGTCAGTTTTAATAACATAGAAAATGAAAACTTGAAAATTATTATTTTTTATTTAGTAGTCGCGCGGAATTTTTTTTCCAAGTCATAAAAATATCATTTAAATGCGATTCATTTCTAAAAAAATTATTTTGGGATCCTCTTAATTTCACTCATATATGAAATGAAAAAAAAAAAAAAAAGTAAAAAGAAATGTCATTAGAAATGGTCGTAATAAAACGAAAACGACAAAGCAGCGTTTATATCGAAACCTACTTTTCACTAATGTCCATCCTAATTAAATATCTTGTCCATTTACTGATTTAATTTATTTCCAAAAGAGAGAACCGGTCGAACAATCGCTTTTTTTCTTCTTTTAATTTTATTTTGTACATTAATCCGGATCGTTTTAGTGTTGTTTTTCGGTAATTCTAAAGTGTTCTATAAATCGGAATTGCTTTTTATCTTCGAATTAGGTCAGACAAAAAAACGAATTCCTCTATTTTGTGATTTGATGGTGGTAAAAAAAAATTTTAGGGTCTTTGCCGAATACGGATGAAAGAGCTGAATGGCAACAAAGTGGCGCCCAACGGCGACCCTGCGATTAAGAGTCTCATACTCTGCCGACTGAGCTAGCCGAGTTAGCCTAGCCAGGCACGGATTGGCTCTTCCAGAAAGCGCGGGTAAAAATACCACAAGCGGCGCTTTGACGTGACTACAGAATTCCAGAAGAACAGTTTTTATTGAAATAAAAATTTGGCTCGCACTCTAAGAAGACGGGGTGAACTATTGTCGAGTCTATAAGTGCCCGGTCTTCTTAGAATGCGGATAAAAAATATTTTATTTGCAGTAAAAACTTAAAATTTAAAAAGTTGTCTCTTTTTTTTAAAATTCAAAAATAATTTAACAAAATTTTGGGCAAAAAATTACATCTGTTGATTCAAATATTTCAATTCTATTTTTAAAAACTGCAAGAGCAATATGGTCAGAAAATCTTATTAAAAGATTTGGTCGACAAGAAAAAATTCTTAAATATATTTGTTCGAGAAGAAAAAATTCTTAAATATGTTTGGTCGACAAGAAAAAATTCTTAAATATATTTGGTCGACAAGAAAAAATTCTTAAATATATTTGGTCGACAAGAAAAAATTCTTAAAAATATTTGGTCGACAAGAAAAAATTCTTAAATACATTTGGTTGACAAGGAAAAATTCTTAAATATATTTGGTCGACAAGGAAAAATTCTGAAAAAGATTTGACAAGGCCCTTTTGAAAAAGATTTGTTGACGAGGAAGAAATTCTGAAAAAATTTGTTTGACACGTTTAGCCCGGTGAGCACATCCATGCCTGCTAAAAAATATTTTTTAGCCTTATACAGTAAAATTCACGAATTTATCATGGAATGTTCACGTCAACATAGATCTATGTTGACGTGAACATTCCATAACCTAAGTTAACCTACAAAACTCTAAAAACCCAAGATGCCGCGCTCACACCTTTCTTAAATTTTTATTTGAACAAGCCCAAACATGCCCACACGAGCACTTAAAGCAAAATTCTTGATTATTCATTAAGTTCTCAACGTTTCTAAATATTATATGATCAAACGCCTTCCGCGATTTCGGATTAATTTAACCGTCCTTACATAATAGCTTTTATAAGTACTTGGATGCACATTCGAAATAAAAAGGAAGTCACAAATATTTTATGGAATGCGATTCTTACGCTGTTACATAAATGAATGAGATTATATTAAAATAATTTTTTTAACAGAGAGAGAGAGAAAAAAAAGAAGATAAATTACACTTTCAGCTAAGAAAAAGATAGTAATTATCTGAATGATGAGTTGAATTGTTTTCATTATGAATTATATATCTCTGAGAAATTAATAAGGTATCATTCACGTCAATAAAATTTTTTTTTCATTCTAGTTTTTATTTAATTAAGGAAAAAGTCTGCTTCCCATGCGTAATGTTGTAAATAAGGCGTCTGGCCTAAATACACAATTTTTTTCTTGGTGTTACAGTGCAACATTATATTCCACGATCACTTGACCAATGTGTTCATGATTTGGAAGTCTGCAAGAACTCAATGGTGAGACTGGGCTTAAGGCTAAAGCCCCAAAAGAAAAATGGCAAGACCTACAAATGTTAAGAATTTTGCGCGCGGCCCTGGCCAGGGCACCAATGCGTTTAATATGATATTTAACCATAAACTAACAAACCCCTGAAACAAGAATTTATGATTCACCTGCTTAGTAAAGCTTCGATCTATAATCACCCTATCTTGATTGCTTTTTACAGAAATCCACTAATACGAGAAACATTAGTGATCTTGCGTGCCATAATCCATAAAACTTCTAAATCTCATTTTCTCTTTTCAATGTACTTAATCGACGTAAGTTCGATAAATTTCACCGAAAGGGAATTAGTTACAAAAAAAAAATTTTCCAAAAAAAATTTCACCGCATCCTAGCAAAAAATTTCAAACGAAAGTGAAATATAATAAAATGCTGAAATATGCGACATTACGAAAAATAATAAAAAGAAATATATAATGTGACAACTTTCGACTAAAAACAATAAAAATAATAAAAGAGATACTTCCGTTTAAAATGTCAAATCTATTAAAACTGACCGGCTCAACCTGGCTATCATCGACCATGACACTTTCTTAAAAAAAAATGTCCCGAATATTTCCATACAAAGAAAGAAATTCAATTTTTCATTCGAAGGTAAAGAATTTTTTTTAAAAAAAAATAAACAATGTAACTTTATATGGGTTTCATATGACTCGTACAGCAGTATGACGCATTTATTTATGTGCGTTACGGTGTATGCCCGAAATCGATTAGTGAGCAAACAAAAATTGACCACCTAAAGCCAAGTTCGAACATTCTTTATTTCGCAATCGTTTTAATTGAAAATGAGTTAAAATCGTTGAAAAAAAATCAAATGGGCTCTCGATGGGTCCCATTGTTAATCACTTGCTCAAGTGAGGCAAATAAAAAATTACTCTTGGTAGCTTCGTTAAGTTTGAAGTTTGAAGTTTGAAGTTTGAATTTTTTTGGTCTGAAAACTTAGACATTGCTACCGCAATGTCTAAGTTTTCAGACCAAAAAAATTCTTACTGGAGAGATGATGGTCCGTCTAAGGCTCTTAAACAACCATGGCACGAGGCAGAAGACAATAACACCCGCCAACCATTCCCTCGAACCGCTTTCAAGTCAACGTCATAAAATAGTCAAACGCGTGATGAAACCCGTGTAATATACTTCATAGATAAGGAAAATCGATACATAATCGATTTTAAAATATAAATTGAACTTATCCATTCATAGAATTAGGTCTATGTCGATCCTACTTGTTATGGTTGATTAAAAATCAAGTCTGTGCCTGTAAAGCGTTGTCTTCTTCACACGTCCGTTCTAGTTTAATGATTTCTTCGAAATTCAATTAGTTAAAGAAAAAAAAAGAAGATTGTATTGTTTATTGACGTATTAATCATGGTATATACAATTGAGTTTGCGGTCGCGATATAATTGGACATCTTTGTGTCGTTAGTTTCAAGTATTCTTTTGCGAAAGTTGTTTTTTTAGCGTATAAGGAGAATGATTTACTTTTTTTAAATGTCGGCATAATCTTCTGATTTTTAATTTTAATGGTTTTAGCTTTGTGGAAATGTCATAAGTAGATTATGAGAGTCATTGATAGTGGATCGAGGGTCTAGGGAAACTGGTCTATAGATTTTTAGATCAGCTCAGTGGGGAATTCGTCGATTCGCCTAGAGGCCATGTTTCTGGCCGCGAAGATTGAGTGCCAAGAGCCCACATTATTCTAAATCTCTACCTGGCTTAGTTTCAATAGACAAGCTTTTCGACAAGTTCCCTAAAACTTCTTCTACACGGAGAAAAATATTTCGTACTGGTTACTAAATCGTTTAGACGTCCCAGAGCTCATCCAAAAGTTTAGTAATTACAACTAAACTTTAGTAACAATTACTAATCTCTAATAAGCGCAACTAAGTGCTTAGTTGTAAATTATTTATAAATAGCCGAAACCGATTTATTAAAATTTTAGCTTAGACTATTTATTTACTACATCGAAAAGACAAATAAAATCATCAAGTTTGATCTCAGAATTTTTTACATTGTTAAAAAAACACAAAAGTTCGCGCACAATACTGATGAAGATTGTTCTTCACTCATTTTTCTTAAATGCAACTTTACAAAAAAAAATTGCGAAATATTTATAAATCGTGCTATACAAATGACAAGTGACAACCAAATTTATTTCGTAAACAAAATATCTTATGAATTAAATTCATCAACAGGCCATGTTTTTTTTTTTTTTCCAGTACATAAAATCCTCGCGAGAATAGTTAAAAGTCGTTTCCCTCCCTTTTGTAGAAGCAATTAGAACCGAATATTCCCCGACTGGAACTGAAACATGAACTTTTAGACGTAAGAAGAACGGGAGAAGAGAAAGCCTCGCGTAAGCTCCAGAGGTTCCCGCATTAAAAACCATCCCGTTTTTGTTTTGTTTTTGGGGTTTTAACAAATTCTTTCGAGGTTTTACCCAGAAATGTTTAGTATTTTTAAAAGAACATCTAAGCGGAAACCTTAAAATGAATTAATTATCATTCGAGCTGAAATTCAGTTTTAGACCTAAAGCGTTCTATTGTTGATTTTTTTTAAAATGCATTATGAGACTTTGTGAAGCTTAAGGCTTTTCGAAATGAATGGGGAGGAAATTCTAGACGTGTTAACAGAGCCTTGTAAAACCGCCTACGAGTATAATTCCCATGGTTTAATATGCTTTATAGTAACACTTAATAACAATTCATTTTTGTTCCCAGATCAATGTAAAAGTGAAAAAAAAAACGAATCATAACGTTCTAATTACAATTAAAGCGTTAATTGTTAAGTTCATTGTTATTAGTTCTGATAATCGAATGTAACGACGGTTTTGTTTAAACATTCCTGGGGATATTATGTTTATGTTACGCTTAATGACAAAAATCGCGAAAAATGAAGTGCCAGAAATCATTTGATAAATTTTTTCTAGAATTTTTCAGCTTTCGTTTCTTTTTTCTTCATTAAATGTTTTCTTTATGATCAAAGTTCATTTTACCTTGTCTGATATTAAAAAATATTACTTATTTAAAAAAAATCTGGTCACAGTTAATTTTTTCATAACTTTTTTCTGTCGATCAAATCTTTTTAAAAATTTCTCCTGTCAAGCAAATTTTTTCAAAATTTTTTTTGTCGATCAAATTTTTTTAAAAATTTCTCCTGTCAAGCAAATTTTTTCAAAAATTTTTTTTTTAAGCAAATTTATTCAAATTTTTTTTTGGAGCAAATTTTTTCAATTTTATTTTTTCCAAGCAATTTTTTTCAAAATTTTTCTTTTCAAGCAAATTAATTCAAAATTTTTTTTCAAGCAAATTTTTTCAAAATTTTTTTTTAAGCAAATCTTTTCAAAAATTTTCTTTTCAAGCAAATTTTTTCAAATTTTTTTTTCAAGCAAATTTTTCAAAAATTTTCTTTTCAAGCAAATTTTTTCAAATTTTCTTTTCAAGCAAATTTTTTCAAATTTTTTTTTCAAGCAAATTTTTTTAAACTTTTTTTTTCAAGCAAATTTTTTCAAAATTTTTTCTTTAAGCAAATTTTTTTCCTAAATTTTTCTTCAAATGTAGTACCACATCTCTTCTAATCGCATACTGCATTTTGCGCACAAGATCATTTGGATTTGAAGCCAACTCTACTTTCCCAAACTTTGCTGGCAAACTATTCCATATTAAACGCTCTTCAATATTCTACAACATAAAACCGCTGAACGCGAGCTAAATTGATTTATTCCCCACCTTTTATTTAAAAAAAAAAATCTTTGTATATGCGAAACCTGCTATATATTCCAATATAAAAAACCCGAAGCTTTTTAAACCCTCCTTTTATTTTTTTCAATATCACAATATTTTATGCAAAAGTATTGAGATACAGTAATAAAAAAAATCTATCCAAAGCGATTTACTTTAATTTCATTTCGGCTAAACTTTAATAAATTGAGTCTGCCTTTCGAGATCAAGGGATGATGAAATTTTTAAGCCCTCCGAAGGTAAACTTAGTCCTTTGTTTTTCCCAATAACCATTTACATTTTTCATTTTTTTTTTATTTTAAACAAAAAGGGGAATAAGAGATTTCACCACGTGCTACACCGCAAGAGACAAAAATAAAATCCATCGGTTGTTTTTTGCCACGGAGGAATCATATAGTATTCAAGGCATTCCTCTCCTTTTTGCCCCCCTCTTTTTCCTGTCAGGAGAAATGGTAACAATACAAAATAATAAAACATCAGACTTTATGAATTTTAATCCGCGAATGATATTCCGAGATTCAAACCCGGTTATAAAATATTCCCGCGGCATTCATTTACATGTTATTACCATTATTCGGTTTTTTTTTTTTTTTTTTTTTTGAAATCTTCATTCTCTCAAATTAAAATGTTTTTTGGGTGTAAGTGCTTTCAACAGGCCGCTTTTTATACTCCTAATAAAGAGTATATTAAAATCACTTTGTCAATTGAAAACCTCGGGGCTTTCGCTTTTTCTTTTTCTTTCATTTCTTCAGCTCACGTTTTTTCCCTTTTGCGGTTTAAATTCGCGAAATTCTTGTTTCATCTCCTAAAGCTAACCATAATTGATTTAGTAAATCACGACTTCGCCCGCTAAATTGAAAATTAAAAAAAAAAATACACGGGCTATTGATTTAAATTGATTTGCAAGAATTCCAATGTTAGGAGAGGTCATAATGCGCTATTGGGAAATATTTCCCGTCGGGTGTATTTCACTTGCAATGAAAAAAAAAATAACAGCAACAACAAAAAGTTTGTTTGGCTAAATATCTGTCCAACAAAAAATTTGACATTCGCATATAATAATAAAAATATCGTGCCAGATACTTATAATCCGCTGACTCATTTGATTCCGTTCGAAAACGTTTTAATAACCTTCACTTCACGTTTTTGTTATATAATATTGACACGGTTAAAGTGTGAAGTTCCAGTTAAATTGTTCATTGGTTTTTCGCAATTTATTAATTTTTTTGCAAATATGGAAAGGTTGAGATCAAAAGCCTGAACTAAATTTTAAAATATTCAGGCTAGACAACAACCCACATTTCTAATCGAGGAGTCTAATTTTTTTCCATAAATGATAATTTCAGTAAATTTGAGATGGTAAATAAAAGTGTGATTGAATGAGTGAGCGAGTGAATGAATGAGCGAGTAAATGAGTGAATGAGTGAATGAATAAGTGAGTGAGTGAGTGAGTGAGTGAGTGAGTGAATGAGTGAGTGAGGGAGTAAATAATTGAGTGAATGAATGAGTAAATGAGTGAATGAATGAGCGAGTAAATGAGTGAATGAATGAGCGAGTAAATGAGTGAATGAATGAGTGAGTGAATGAATTAGTGAATGAATGAGTGAGTGAGTGAGTGAATGAATGAGTGAGTGAGTGAGTGAGTAAATGAGTGAGTGAGTGAGCGAGTAAATGAGTGAGTGAGTGAGCGAGTAAATGAGTGAGTGAGTGAGCGAGTAAATGAGTGAGTGAGTGAGCGAGTAAATGAGTGAGTGAGTAAATGAGTGAGTGAGTGAGCGAGTAAATGAGTGAATGAATGAGCGAGTAAATGAGTGAATGAATGAGCGAGTAAATGAGTGAATCAGTGAGTGAGTGAATGAGTGAATGAATGAGTGAGTGAGTGAATGAGTGAGTAAAATGCATTAGCCAGTAAGCGATTGAGCGATTGAGCGAGCGAGCAAATGAGTAGAGAATGAGGAAATGAATGACTAAGTGAACGAGAGAGCGAGTGTATAAGTGAGTTACTGAATCAATAATGAATATCTCCTACATTTCGAGAGCTGGGGCCATTTCGGGAACTCAGTACTGAATCTCATAATGGGGCTTACGCACGCTTCATGAATGCAAACTTTGTGTTCTGTTTCCATAAACATGTTAAGCCAGACGACCTTGTTTAGTCAGCCCGATTTTTATTACATCAACACAGTATTTCAAGAACATATAAATAAACATCAAATAGCTAGGTCGAACAACCTATGCAGACACAAAATTTTGCATAAGAACCTCTTAGCTCAGATTTATAAAATAACTGTGAACAGAATTTTCTTGGCATCACCGTTATTCTGACCAATCCAATCACACCTCGAATTTGTCAAAATTTTCGCCATAACGAGAAGACAAATAAATTTTTTAAATAAATGAAGAAAAACCCTTCATCTTTTCTCCATTCAGCTAAACGCCAAAGCATCAGTATCAATGAAATACTTTTGCCAAAAAAATTTTCGCTAACCAAATTTTTCACTTCTGCTACGAGAAAATTCATAAATTAAATCTCTTCCCCTTTCTCAATCTCAGAACATAACTACAGTAGTAAATTACAATCTTATTCATCTTACACCCAACCTCCATATTTCTAAAAAGATGACAGCTAACAATAATCCCCCGTTTAATTATTAATTGATCGTTTCTCATTTCTCAAAATTTCAAAAATTTAACCCTATTCCTCCTTCCAAATTAAAAAAAAATATTTCTGAATCGGGAAAAAAAATTTACCTTGTATATCCCGTCCACCAATTTCGTCAGCTCTTCCGTCTCCATCCTTGACTATCCAAAAATAATAAAAACACAAATCACAAACACTACACTTTAACACACATTGATGATGATCAGCACAAACACGGAATATCCGTTATATTCTCTTCGTTACAAATTGCTGACACGCTCATTTGTCAGCATTTGTTAAAAACACCGACACGTGCATCTGTAACAGAAAGAGAAAAAAATTTTTTTTTAAGATTTTTAATGAAAAAGAGAATTTTCGCAAGGGATCAAAAAGTTTTGTATAGCATAAAACGATTCTATTAAATCAGTCTGATTGTTTGTCATTTGTTTTGAAAAGTTTTCACTTTCTCCTCCCCTCCTCTCTCACACTCCTTTAACAAGTTACGAAAAGAGCGCGAGAGGAGAGGCGAAAACCCGGTGGAAAGAATGAAAAATGAGGGACTACGTGTTTTCCTCCCTAAATAAGATATGACAGGTGATTAATCTTGTAGTTCTTACCTCTCACATAGCAAATTATCTTGTAGAATATCCAAAGTGAGCATTATACTTTATAAGATGTTGTTTAGAGCACACCCTACTTTCTTAACTAGTTTCATAATAGCAAAAGAGGAATAATAATAAATCCACTACGGACCTGAATATGAAGTAAAACTGACAATGAAATTTCAGTTGACAGTCGAAATCAAGATCTTGATAGAAATGTTAAAATCATTTTCAAGTTTAATCAATGAAGCCAAATATAATTTTGATGAGTTTCGAATTATTTAACTTATCTTCTCTTCTCTATAATTTTCCTAAAAAATAGATTTTAAAAAAAAATTTGGGTCTTGATGACAGTAATTAAGATAAATTCCTTTCCAAATTTTTAAGATTTTAACGTCTCCTGAGGAGAAAAATAAGGACTTTGGGACTTATTAAAACCAAAAAATTTTTGAGAAAATTCTAAAAATTTTTTTTAAGTTGAACAAATGTTTTGAAAATTTTGTCTAGTCGAACAAATGTTTTGAAAATTATGTCTAGTCGAACAAATGTTTTGAAAATTTTGTCTAGTCGAACAAGTGTTTTGAAAATTTTGTCTAGTCGAACCAATGTATTGAAAATTTTGTCTGGTCGAACTAATGTTTTGAAAATTTTGTCTAGTCGAACAAATGTTTTGAAAATTTTGTCTAGTCGAACTAATGTTTTGAAAATTTTGTCTAGTCGAACAATTGTTTTCAAAATTTTGTCTAGTCCAACAAATGTTTTGAACATTTTATTTAGTCGAACAATTGTTTTCAAAATTTTGTCTAGTCGAACAAAGGTTTTCAAAATTTTTTCTTGCTGAAAAAACTTTTTAATAAGATTTCCTAGTCAAACAAATTTTTTGATAAATTTTTCTTATCGAACAAACTTTTTGATAAGATTTCCTAATCTAATAAATTTTTTCAAAAATTCTTCTTGTCAAACAAACTTCATGATATTTCCCAGTCAAATCTTTTCATAAATTTTTCTTGTTGATCAAATCTTTTGGCAATTTTTCTTAGTTGATTCAATTTTTTTAGGGAGAAAGATCAAGACAAAATAGGCGATGAGTTTTTTTCGCATTTGCCTCGAAACAATTCATGAAATGATACCTTAAAGTGCATATCATAAAAAAATTAGACTATCCGAAAAAGGTAGATCCAAACTTCTTGACAAATATTCTTTCCTCTCCTTTTAACAAAAAAAGTTGATAAATCATATCCACTAGCCTTGTAAGCCTCCCTCAAAACCGCCATCTTAGCGATTTTTAATATTACTAAACTTAAATAAGAAGAAGGTTTAGGCTTTCTTTAAAAGTTTGGAATGCTTTTTGCGATAAAAAGAAGAGCTCTCGGGGAGTTGATTTATGTTAGAAACGAATTAAGAAAATTAGAACATAAAACTTGTAAAAAAAAATAAAATAAAATAAAAAGTAGAATCCTTTTCTCCCTCGCGCGGACTTCTGAATCAAGTTAAAAAAAAGTTTTTTATTTTTACTTTCGAGGTTGAAAATAATTCTAAAAAAACTGATAATCAAAGAAGGGTAAAAATGACGGAATTTAAAATTCATTCGTACACCCTTCCTCAATATTAATCCAATTGTTAAAATTTACCTTCCCCCCCCCCCCCCTCCAAAAAAACACAAACTGAAATTTTCCAAAGAAATCGGATCCGTTCTTCCTGTTCCTGTTTCCTTTTACAAAATCCCCAGGTCGCATTATAAGATAATTTAACGATAATCAAACTAATACAGTCAATTAAAGTATTTCGTTGCTTTTGACTTTTCAAAGGTCCCTCATGTAACAAAGATTTAATGGAAACTGGGAATTTTCAATATGAAAAGTCTGTAAAATTAATTTCAAGTTCGTTACGTTTATTATAATGCGTAAATTAAATTATTAAGGGTCCTATGGGGACCTTTTCCTTTGACTACCTTACAGGAGCTGGAAAAACAAAAAAGTTGAAAATTTTCCTCTCTGCCCTCGTCAGGCGAGCATTTCTCTTTTTAATCCTCTTAATCCAGACTCGGGGAAGCATGATGGTAATATAAATATTGTTGCAAGGTTATCATGGAATGATTGATGCCTTTATTAAAATAAAATAAAAGCATGTGCCTTAATGCGATGGTTATAAAGAACTTTTATAAGATGTTAACTAATATTTTTAATACTTTTTTTTTCTTGGCCTAACCTTTTTATCTAATGTTCGTTTATGAGGTAATATAATCTGTGAGTAATTAGAAATTTTTATTAGGTGACTTGTATAGGCTTCTTTTCCTGGTGAGATTGCTTATGGGAACATTTTTTTAGGAGGATACTAATGACTTAGGAATTTAGGCCTAAAAGTAGACATTGCATCTCTTGGGAATTTTCTCATTAGAAAGAGACAAGATTGGCTTCTTTATTTTGAATAAAATCTCGAAACAGTAGGGTGGGGAAAACTGGGTTACCCCCTAGGATCTTCAGCCTGCAAGGGGCAGGACTCACCATTACTCAAGAAGAAAAAGGTCAATGTGGCTTTTTACAAACCAAAAACGTAGCCTTCTTTTTTTAGTTCCACTTTGACTTAGGCTAGAGCCAGCCTCAAGGCTCTTGTCAACAGGTCATGTCTTAATTGGGCTCAAAAAGTGCACTCGGGAAACTCATTTTCTAAAAAAATGTCTGGCTTAATAATTTTTTCCTAAAATTTGGATGCCTTTAAGAATTTATTTCAACTCAAAATTATTTTCTGCATTGTTTTGGGGGTTAATTGTTTAAAAATCAATTTTGCTCCAGAAATTTAAAAATTTGCACCTTATTTTTCCTGAAACATGAATAACTCGAGCTTGACAACAAAATGCCAATGACATTCTGCGAATCATTTTTAAAAAAAAAGGATTTAGTCCAAGTAAATTTGAATGTGACTTACCAAATTGATTTTTCACATTCAAGACCAATATTTGCAAAAAATCATATCATTTATAAAAGTTCAATGAATTTAACTTAACTGTAAATATTTTTCAAAACTTTTGCACAGGGTTATTATTGAAAATTCAAAAGCACTTAAGTCTTCAAGCAAAATTCATGCTTCTCCACATTTCAGACACTTAAGACGTCTATACAAAAACCCCTAAACCTCCTGCAAGTACAGTCCAAGCTTCACAGCTTCAAAAATTTTATCAGTTCTTACTTTCGATGAAATGATTAGTCTGACACAAGTCAGCATTTTATCCAATTCACAATAAAACATAATCATCCAATCATCAATCTTGCATGATTACAAGTTTACATTCACTCAACCTAAATGCCCAAATTCATTGAATCCTGGAAAAATCAGATTTAGATTCGCAGATGCAAATCTGATTCTTCATTGGAAAAAAAAGTCCTAGACAAGCAATTTCATAGGAAAACAATGCTTTTACTGATTTCCTGCAATAAGTCTCCATTCATTATTAGGTTTGGCATTTTTTTGCTACTTGATAAATTCAAACTGTAAAAATTGTTAGCATAAATAATTCACTCTTCAAAACAAGCCATTTATGTATGTTTCTGTAAACTCAACCAGCTAATTCCACTGAAAAATCAATTAATAGGCCTTATAATTCCTAAATATCATTTGACTATCTAAAGTAAATATCACTTCCATGATCTCATGATCAACCTCATTTTAAATTTTTCAGGATTTCATTCCTGAGTACATACCTTCAGATATAAAAATATAAATGCATCATTTCAACGTAACCTTAATCCTAATATTTTTTTCCATCATCACTCAAAAAAAAAAACACAATACACTAAACAAAAACCATAGAGTGATAGCGATACCTCTCACCTACCTAGGGGAAGAAAACACTAAACACTAGACAAGTCTAGACACGTTCGGATTACCCAAAAAAAAATTTAAAAGCGATTATTTCTTACCAAAAATAAACAGCACGTATCCAAATTATTGTTTTTCTTTATCAACACGTCAAATATTATTAAAATTAAAAAAAAAATTGCGATAAAAGTTACCGCGAGACAAACACGTGCGAAGCGAAACACATCCAACAACCGAACTCGTCTACACTCCACGTTCTCACATTCACGTCGCGAGACGAACTGAGTAACTTTTACATTTTACTTTTACTCGCTTCCGCCTGTTTTTAAACAGGCGCATGCGCGTTTTCTAACGGTCTTGTAATTGAATTTTCATCAGTGCTTACCGCTTACCATTACAATATTTCTTTTTTTTTTTTATTCAAAAAGCGTAAAAAAATAAACCGGAGAAGCCATATCCCAGGGCTTTATTTCGTCCCCCTCCCTCCCCATTTTACCCCCCTCCCCCGAAACGGATGTATGATTTGAAGTCAATAGAGTATGTTTCGGTTTTTTTTTTGTTGAATATCAATTAAATAGCTTGCGGCAAGCATCTTTTGCTGTGCGTATGTAAATCTAAAATAATAATCGTGGGATTTTAGCATTTGGAAATGGGGATGAGTTGATAAGTTTCGAAATCTACATTGTAGTTGTTAAAAATATTGATCTGAACTCAGCAAGGTCGAACGGATTTGCAGTTTTGAAAAATGAACAATGTAGTAAGATATAGACGATTTTAAGTCCCCCAGGAAGACTGTGGCTTCTGTAAAGATGCATAGAGGAGCCTGAAAGGAGAGTCACCAACTCTGCACATCGAAACAGTGGCTTCTGATTGGCTTCGCTATGACCAAAATTGTTTTTAGTTGATTGATTGGTGATGACGTCAGAAATATACTAAACAACGAGAAAAATTTACAAGGTACAAAAAAAAAATACTTTTCATCACATCAGGACGAAAACCCTTCTTTCCTTCCCTAGGGGGTTTTTGAAAACAGGAAATTACAATGCATACAGAAATGAAAAAGACTGGGGGGCTTTTTTAAAGCTCTACCGCCTTTGGTTCGGGCCTCAAACTTGGTCTCTCAGGGCAATTTTGTTTTTTTCGTTCCCTGTACAGTAATATACTACTTCCCCATTTCCCTAATACATATTTCCTTTTAGATGATTTTAACTTCTCTTCTTTCTTATGTTTTACTTTTTCGCAAAATTCCGTTCTCACCTATAATCTCTTTATTTTCCTTCCATCTCTATAAAAACCGGGAAAACAAAGACAAATTATAAACGCCAAAGAAAACATTACGGAAAGTTGAAAATTCATCTTCGAGGAGTGGATGAATTATCACAAACTTTGCAAAAACTCCGGGAATTAATGTTGAACGCGATTGGGTGGGAGTCCAATTTTTAATTAAAAATAAGTGAGTGGAAGAAAGGAACTGAGAAGGCTGGGCTTATTTTTTAGCCGAAGGCAGTGAACCCAGTCATGAGTAAATAATCTAAATCTACTTTCCTCCGTTGCCTTTCAATTGTATTATCATCATCATTATTATTATTAAAAAAATTTTCATTATAACCGGGCACAAATTTTTATCCCTCAAGACCCCTTAATTTATATCCTTTCCTCTTCAAGCAAACATTGACGATTTTAATTTGTAATTTTACAGAGAAAAAAATTGTTTGCACAATGGTAATAAAAAAGGGGAAACTAATCATGTTAAGTGTAAGGTTCATATATGATTGTGGGTTATGATTTTTTTTTTTACTTTGCACCTGATCCACGAACGTTTATGAAAATTGACTTTTTTACACGGGCTCGTTTTGTAAGTAATTTGTTGTTTCACCTCATAAAAGGGGTGAAGGTGCTTTAGGAAAATGAAAATCACTTTTTGCTCATAGAATACACAAAGTGGAATCTCCAAACATGATTTTTCATTATTTCTCCATTAGACACGAGGTTCGCTATCAACGATATAATAATCTGTGAGCATGATGCATAATTCGTGGTGGCTAACCTAGTTGAATTTTTGATCATTCTCTGCCGCTCAAAATAAAATTGGCGGCTGACCGTGAGTTGGGACAATGTAGCCAGACTAATCTAGATTTGTGGAGGATTATTATGCTCATCTTTACCAATTTTTATCACTATATGGCAATACGACTAATATAACGGATAAAAATTGTTAAGAACAATACAAGGAAGTTAAGAAAATATTATATATTGCACATAATTTTCTTAAAGCCAATAAATCAGCAATGTTTTATTCCAACCTCTTAAATTATAATTTCCCTGTCTCGACGACCTTTTATTTTCAAGCTTTAAATTTTTAAAACTTCCTTGCACATTACTAATTACTTTTTTGTATGAAATCTAAAACTCGAGATTATTATTTACGACCCAAAAATGGCTTTTAAGTAATTTCTCGAAATCACAAAAATGTTTCTCTTTTTTCCATCTCCCATTCTTGATTTGTGTTTTGGTCCCAAGCGAAATCGCGTATTCTTATCCACGACTAAAAGCGCCACAACATTTTATTTGCTTAATTCTAATTTTTAAATCAAAATTAAGCTTAGCTAACAATATTTTTTCAGCTTCTCAACCGCTTTTTATAATTTTTACACCCAAAATTAAATTTCTACCCATTCAACTCTCTTTTGATCTCTCCAACATTTGCTTAACTAAAATCCTTAACAAATTTTTTTGTTCGTTATTTAAATAATTCATAAGTTCATCCTCCAATAAAATTAAACTGTCTGAATCATTACTTTGGCAAGCCATGACTAAAGACTGCAAGCATAAAAATAATTGCTCACTTAACATTGATAACCCATTATTATTTAATGTAGTTTGAAGATCAACAACTTCTCTATCACAGATTGCTTCTACCCAAGCATATTTTTCTAAAATTTGAGCAGTTGCAGGTGTTATTTGTTGTGGCGTTGGTTGCAAAATTAACAAAAGCAATATCCTATTTATTTCAGATTGAAGTAAAATATCCTGTTTCATACCAGAAGGCGGCAAGTTTTGCGATTCCTCAATAATTTCATTTGTTAATTTCAAAGATTCATTGTAATCACCTGAAAATAAATCAATATATAGTTCTAATCCTCGTTTTTTAAAATATTTCAAATAATAATTATCCTACCTAATTCAATTTTGCAACTTAATAATTTCTGTAAGCAGAAAATTTTTTCCACAGGTAGAGATGAAAATAATTCTAAAGCTTTCCTATACTCAGTCATTGCTAGTTCAATAGCATTAAGGTGATTTTCAAGAGTTGTTCCCATTTCTAATGTAATTCCACCTAAAAGTTCTTTTGTGTTGGGTACAGCTGGATCAACGTTACTTTTAAACCTGCAAAAAATTAATATAATTGAAACACCTTCTTTATTTAAAAATTTTCAAACAATACCAATGACATACCTATCTGAGCATTCTTGATAACATGTCAGTGAATGGTGTAGGAGTTCACCTGTTGCTACAATTTTCCGAGACTCTAATTTTAAATGACTCGCCATGAACTGCCGACTAGACTTAAGTAATAAATGTGCTTCTTCACTATGATTTCCTAATGTGCTTTGAGTTTTTGCTGCTGCTTGGTAACATAAACCAGCATATTGAGGCAATTCTTCTCTTTCGCAAGTGATGCCTAAATTTTCTGTGAATAATCAAAAATTGTTAGAACAGAAGATTATCAATTTCAGTTAACAAAAGTGTGACTTCATTCTTACCAAATGACTGAGATATTTCCCCAACATTCGGTTTTTTCAGCATCCTCCTAAAAAAATTAAAATTGAAATAGGGTTAAGAAATCATGATAAGGTTATGATGATCATGATGTTCACTTTTACTTACTTTTTCTTCAACTTATTAGAGATATTTTGGAACTGTGATAATACATCATTCCGTTCTTCTGTCATGATGATAAATATTGCAAATTAATTATTCACTTTAAATATTTTTTAAAAAAAAATGTAAACATTCGTGAGCTAAAAATCGGTTGTTCGAAAATTCACTTTTCCATTGAGAACGCGTTCAGTTTTGTGTTTTTCCTTTGCCGCCATGATGTAGTGCGGTCTGCTTCATTTTTGTTTGAAGGCGGCTGACAGACGCCACAAGGACAAATTTTTTTCCCCTTTGTGTTGTGTTTTATTTTGAATCTTGTCAAATTAGTTTCTGTGTTTTAAATACAATATTGACGTTAATTCCAACGCTTTGCCCTTTTACTTAATTTATTTTCGAGTATTTTAAATATTGGTCTCAATGCTTTTGAACAGCAATCCGGTTTCTAGCCTACAAAACTTCATGAAATCAAGGTAATATTACGTGATTTCTGATTAGAATTATCGATAATCCATGTAGAGAAAGCATACAAGTTTTGATTTTACAATGACCTACAATTTGATTTTTTGCTTTAAATGATGTAAATTTTTGTAAACGTAAGAATCTAATATTCTTAATGTTAGTAATATTTCCTGTTTCCTGTTTCAGATAGCACAAATAGTAGACAAGGACTTGAAGCTCAGTCCTTCAAAAAAGAACTGGATTCTGAATAATCCATGACCAAACAAGATTATTTACAATTTACGAAGAGCATTAATTTGTAAGTAAAACTTTTTTAAAATTTAAAAAAAAAATTGGCTGAGCATGAAGCGTCAATTTAAGAGATAAGACAATAAATCAAATAAAATCGATAGAGTTTTTGAATGGGCAGATTTCATGCTTGAATGGTAATTACATTGACTACTTACTATGAGTAAGTAATTGCAAAACAAGTATAACAATGTTCTTATTGTAAGGAAATATTGAATCAGTGATAATTGCTGCTCATTTAATTCATGTATTTCCGTTAACCTGTTATGATTTAAAAATTAGACAAGCCTTCTATTTGAAAGATGCTTGTCATGGTTAATGAAAATATTAGAAATAATAATATAAGCAAAACAATTCAAAAAAAAAAAGCCTCTGAAGCATTAAGATTATGGTTTTATGATAGGAAGAAAACAGCAGGGTCAAAGCTGAAACTAGAATTAGGAAATTCTAAAATGCAAGCTATATAACTTGATCTATAGCTTAAGACTAAAAGGGGGGTTGATTTACTTCACCTCCCAGCTTTTAACTTTCTATGAATGAATAATTCTTTTCCTATCGCTGTTAAAGGAAAATCCAAATCAGGAAGATAGCACAGCTTTATCCAAATTTTTCTTAGCTTAGCATGAAAATAATCCTAGCCCATAGCTGTGAAAACTTTCTACAAAAAATATTTAACATGAGATCATATAGCTGTGTCTTAATCCTTTTTTTTTTCGTAAATCTATCCCCAAAGATGGAAAAATATCTATGGGCCTAATTTTTTTTACTCAAGGAAGGGGGGGAAGCTGTAGGGGATGTAAGAGGACCGAAAATTTAAAGTAGGTCTTGCGCTCCGTTGACAAAATGGGGGTTATAGATCCAATCAGAATAAACCACATCTTCCAGACATGCGCACAGTCACAATCACTCTGACTCATCAAGTTCCTTGCTTGTCCGCCGCTTATTGTAAGAGGAACACTCTTCATTTAAGTTTGTGTTGTACGCGCGAGAAAGTTTAAAATAAGTTTAGCATTTATTTAAATTTTTCTTTCATTTAAAGAAAGTACAGTGATTCGTTTTTTACCTGTGTTGTGTAATAATGAGTTTTTATTTTCAAAAAAAAGTTTTATGATTTTTTCTTGGAATCCTTAAAAGGAGGGTGAGTCCGTTTTTTAATATGTTTAAACTTTTTACTCCTAAAATTTTCAGCTCTAAATTAGAACTAATTTAAATTTAAAAACCAGCAATTTCACAGAAAAGGGCTTACTAGACTTTGTAAGTTTGGTGAGAATATTAGATCCTTTGGGATCATGAATGCAATTTCGGGACTATACTGTATTGCATAAGCCAAAGCAAGAAAGAGGGGAGGGGGTGCAAACAAAAGGAGAAAGAGGGATGAAAAGGAAAGGGGGAGGAAAAGGGAAAATGCTCACATAAGCTAACATATCCGATTTTTTGGTAGCTGATTTCTTTATTTCAAATTTTCGCTCTTTGGTCTTTAAATTTCTAGTTCAAAATTTCCTTCGAATTTCGGATGAATTTTTTAGATCTCTTGAAAAATATTTTTTAGTCCAGTCCTACAATTTTCATAAAGATTTGATTCTTTTTAAAAATGGAAATCTGTTATTTTTTCAAAGAGGCCGTTATTTTTTTTATTAGAAAAAAGGTTATTGCTCTTTTTTTTTTGTAAATTTCAAAAGGCAAAAATTTTTTTGAAGAATGAATGGAATTCGGATTCATGAACTGTGAATCCTTTCAAAGGTTTTCGGTCTTTCCCATAATCAGGTATAAATTTTTTGTATTTCTAACAAAAGAAAGTAAAATGTTTGAAATAATGACCTGAATCAGTAAAAAATAAATTTTTAGGTATCTGACCCCAGCAGGTATAAGTCTTTAAAAAAAAACTCAAGATTTTCAATTGGAAACTTGAATTTTCAGGGCCGTAGTGAAAATAAGAGCATTTCAATTCTCTAATGCAATTAGAAATATAAACTATTGCGTCGTGGGTAAAAATTTTTCATTGTGCATCTCTAGTCTCTCTCAAAAGGATGATTTAACCAATGACAATTGTCAACACATGACAATTGGCAGCTGCAGCCGGCCATCGAATCATTAACCTTGATTAGAATGGGAAGTCATAATATTTTTATACGTATTGTTATTATTCATCCCCTGGAGCAAGGGCAGATGTCGCGGTTTTTCAAGGACGTGTGAGGAAAAAAAAACAAAATTTTAAAGAAATTAATCGGATAAGGCTTGATGAAGTAAATTGCTCTTTAAGCACTGTACCAAAGTAAGAATATCTTATCTTATCTGTCTTTTAGGGTAAATCTTAATAAGTTCATGGCCAATCTCGGTTACAGGCTATTTCTTGGCAGTCCTAGCCATAAGCAGATTTTAGAGTGGACTACCGTAAGTATCATTTTAAAGCTAATATGTTCTTCTTTTCTTTTCAGGTTATCTTTGGGCAAGAAGCCGTTTAGTGCAGAACAGTAAGTATCTTTTTATAATATTAAAGATTAACCTTGAAAAAAGCTAACAGATGGAAGGCGTTTAAACAGATATTATAATAAACTCCTTATCGACCAATGTCACGGATGTTTTTTTCATCCCCCATTTGGTTTGGTAATAAATTTGTCATCATTTTAAAAGGATCTAGCCCGGGTCGGTCTTTTCGGAGGGATTGGTTTTGAGCAGGTGCATGTTTTTTTTTGCATAAAAAATAATTTTTTTTTCACTGCTCACGAATTTAATTTTGGGAAAAAAGTTCGACCTTAATAACTTTGAGAGATTTTTTTTCTAAAACGCATTTCGATTCTTATGATATGACTAAATATCTACGTTTAAAAATTTAAAAGGAATCTGCTTTCATTGCTAAATAATTATAAACTAAACAAAAGTTTTTGTTTTATCGGTTATTGACCTTAAGCAAACGTGGTAGGTGTTCGCGTAGTGATTCAGTTTCACTACAGCAGCCGAAGGGCGGCTGCTTTCAAGGATACTTAAAAATTCCTTAAGCCGGTTCTGTTTATAAGTATCAAAAGGATATTTTTGATAAGTGTGGAAGAGTAGGGTGGTCCATTTTTCGACGACTTTTTAACGAAAACATTAGATTAGGTCGCTTTCCAAAGGTTAAAATTAGGTGAGCAACAAAATCGTAAAAAGTCGTCGAAATATGGACCACCCTACTGTAAGAGCATTGTTTCATAAGGATCGAATTATAACTTTCTCTTTCTAAAACATGAATTAAATAACGGGAAAAAAATGAAAGTATGTCAAGGGCATCAGGATCTTATGATGGTTTCTACTTTAAAAAAATCGGCGGATTCATTTTCTCCAAAGCGATAAAAATTTAGATTATCTTACCTTTTGTTTCCTGAATTCTCATAGAAGAAACAATTTTATCTGGAGCCTTCTTCTCTTTTTGAATTTGACTAAGCAATGGAGAAACTTCGATGTCCTCATCGTTGGGTAAAACCATTTTTGCCTACGACAAAAAAAATCCAAATAAACAAGTCATTATTATGTAACTTTTACATTCAGCTGATTTTACTCTCCTTCCGGGTGTAAGAAACTCTTATTGAAGAGTCAAGTGCTCCTTTTTGTGATTATTTAATTTTTAAACTTTCATTGAGGTTGAAGCATTATTTCACACCTCAGGCAGGCCTATTTATCTTTTTCCTTATGGTATAAAGCCCAAAACTATAAAGTTTTCATCTTGTTTGCTCATCAGCATTAGAAATAAAAGGAGGCGCCATTTCACTGAAATCTTAGACGAAAAACGTTCTTGGCCTTTGGGGGGAGCCAAAGCCTTACGCAATATACGGAAGAAAAAATTCATGCCCCTTCCCCCAAATGGCGCCACTGAAGCATAAACAAAAAATATAATCCACTGTAGTAATTGGACTCAGTCTAAAAAAAGTTTAAACCCATTAAGCTGAAAAAATAAATAATTCTTGTTTAACTTCTAAACGTTATTAATGTTAATTTTTCTTCAATCTTGGCTTCAAAAAAATCTTCGCCTGGAATACAGACTACTAATTGTTAGTGGGCCTGCTATTTGGATTTAAAATTACATCTCGAAGGAATTACCCCAAAAGTTAATTTGCTTCTTAAGAAAAAAAAAACAAAAGCGAAATTTAGAATCTGCAAAACAAAATAAAATCAAGGGAGTAAAAAATATCTGATTCAAATCAAATTTTAGTCGAAATTATGAAGAAAGAAGATTCAAAAAAATCAAAAGCAAACATTTTAGAATATAAAGTTACTAATTAGCCGTACTGTGCATTATTATCACTTCAAAATTCAAAAAATAAAGAATTGAGGCAAGTTCAAACTAGTTCAAACAGGTTTCACATTGCTCAGGCTCGCCGGATTCTTTTAAGCCCATCTTCTTTTACAAAGACCCAAGCGTTGTGTATTTTAGATATCAACGTGCATTCATTTTACAATTTTTTCTTATCTATGTTTTTATTGGTTATGTTCTTTTTATCACGTGGAGCTTCATTCATACCATTGGCGGAAATTTTTAAGTGGGGGTATTTAGGATTTTGATATAAATTGAAAATTTTTAGGGAGGGGAGCTTAGTCTTCTATGTTCGTTCGTTTTATAATAGTCGAAGCCGCTTTAGGAATTTTTATGCGTCATTCAAGCCTTAGTTGACTTTTTCTTTAAAATTGAACAAAATTTTCGTTTATTGAAAGCGAAAGGTGCTTTTCCCTTATTTTTTATTGTTAAAATTGATTTGGCGTTGTTGGTATTGATCAAAATGGTTTTTTTTTCTTAGATTACAGACATGTGGACATCAGAAGCTGATGTGACTAGAGACCTATCGCAACTGGATGATATATGCTCAAATTACGAGAACTTTCCAGAGCTGATAACCAGCAGCGGACGAGGCAAAAAATCCCAAACCAACTCCAATCCTCGAAAATCTCCCATCAGACCTGGATTACTGGATAGAAATGTAAGTATTTTGGAAGTTGGGTGGAGTCTAAATTGTTTAAATGCGAAATGCTTGAATCGTAATCATGATGATTATAATTTTTTTTTGAAGGGAGAGCCAATTGATTTTGACGAAGAGGATTCCTTGCTTTACGAAGACGCTCCAACCGAATATGAAGCTATTCATGGAAGAAATAATTTAAAGCATCCTCCGAAAGACCCTCGAGAAATCGACGCATCACTGCAACAACATTTGAGAAAGGTATGGAGAGATTTTAAGGTACAAGATTATTTTTATTCCAGTTCCACTAAATACTAATTTTTTATTTCAGAGTTTTGGGACTGTATGGGCCAACGACTCAATCGAAAATTACATAAAAGCCAAAGCTAAGGAAACATCTCCAAGAAAATGGCACTCGACTGGCTCAGACTCCAGTAGCTCCCTTCACGCTGGAAGAACTTCCTCGTTAGATGGGAGCACTGCCCCGCATAAAAAATCTCACAGGAAACGGGAGTCAACTAGAGAAGAGTGTAAGAAGAAGGATGCGAAAAGTTCACGGGGAAAAAAGTCAGAAAATCCAACGAAAATCGAAGTTAGAAGTCCAGTGGAAAAGAAGAAACCGGTGGAAGTATTCGAAATTCCTAATCCTCCTTGGAAAAGGGACAGATCTTCTCAGAATGCTTTAATTTCAAAATTGCTCGAAAAACGGGACTTTGCATCTTCTGATGAAAAATTGGAGATCGCCGCTGAGGAAAAATTAAGCTTGCGGGAAGAAAACAAGAAATATGTTCCACCTTATAGAAGAAATCAGAAAGAAAATGAAAAAGAAGAAAAGTTCACAAGCGATGAGGATGTTATTGTGGAGGATGATTTTGAAGAGATGCCTCAAGTGAGTCCAAATCTTAAAACTCCAGACTTAGCAGCTAAACTTTTACCATCTGACATCAAATTATCTAATGATGTGACGAGGGAAAATGAATGGGACATCAGTGTCTTTAAAAAAGAATTCGTGGGCCAGTTCGTAAGTCAAGTTAAGGAAATTGAAGAAAAAATCAACGATGAAGAAGAAGAGATTGAAAAAAATTTCGGAATACGAACAGTGGCCTCTATTCAGACGAACAAAATGGAGTTGAACAATAATGATCCCGAGAAAAATAAAAAATATGAAAATTTGGCAAAAAAAGTGTTATCGAACAAAAATCAACCGAAGAAGCCGTCTGGGAATAGCATATACGATTTTAATAAAATCCATACACCTTATTCATCCCAAGGGCAAAGCTCGCAACCCGTAAGTTATCTTTTTAAAAAAGAAATTGAGAAAAATGAAAAGAAAGAATTTAATTTTAATGCCAGAGATTTCCCATCGCTGTAATTTATTTATATGTTTTTTATTTTAAATTTTTATTTATCGGGAATCAGTTTTATTTAGTATATTTTAAATGTGGATTTAGTGTGAACGCTTGAAATAGTTTTTAATTTGATGTGTTATGTAAATTGTGTTTTGTAATGCAAGTTGTACGGGCTTAGTTACAACAAAGTTCGATAGATGGCGCTTAAAGTGATAAAAAATGCATTTTATATGATATCGGCAAATCTCAGCTCCATTTATTGAATTTTGCTGCAACTGAGTCACTGAGTATATTTTCAGGTTTATTAATCATATTTAAATATTTTTTTATTTTTAGTTTTTAACGCTGGTAATTGTCTTTGAGTTTATTATTGAGTTATAATTTTTTTTCTATAATCAACTGTGTGTTTTAAAAAAATGTTTATTATTAATCAGAAAATGCATAAATAAAGTTAGGTGCTGAAACCTAATGGGCTATTATAGAAATACACTTAAAAAATGGGTAGAAATTTGCAAAGCAAAAAAAAAACTTTAGCCACGGATAAATGGCTTTTCTATTCAGAAATTTTTTAAGAAGAAAATCGTTGCAATCTCAAAACAATTATTTAAAAATATGGCTAAAATTTTTAGTAAGCAGCGCGCCATGCACTAGAAGCAGTTTTGAATATCCCTTGTAAAGCAGTTAGAGTTTCTAGACTTAAATGATCTTGCAATTACCAAATTATGAAAAGCGTTATGGAAGCACCCGAAATGTTTTAAAGAGGTTTAGCCTTATCTTTCTTGTATCCATTTAGTTTAGGAGACAAAATCTACTTTAGATAATTTGTACCTCCGACTAAAATTTAAACTCTTAAGATAGTTTAGTCTTCAGTATTTTTATATCTGCGGCCACATTCTGACAAACTAAGCCCTTGGAAGTTTACCGCAGATTTTGCTCGAGAGGATCGCTGTCTATTGTTTTATCTGCTGAGGTGAAGGAACGAGTACTTATTTAGAGTTTATTACTATCCTGAATTTTTATTTTTTCCTAATTTTAGTCAAGCAGACTAAATTACAGACAGCAATCCTAGAGGATAAAGTCTACTGTAAACTTCCCGATTCTGTCCTAATATTTTTCTTTTATTTTTTTTTTCATTTTTAGGATCAAAGGCGGTTCCAGGGAAAAGAACCCGGGGCACGAAGCCCCTACATCAAAAGTAAAGTTTTTTATAATAAAAACAGAAAAAGGCACGAGTGAATTAATATCCCAGAAAACAATTTTAGTTGTGATAAAGGAATTTTTTAAAGTTAAGTTAATAATTAGTGAGAAAAGTGACTTTAAAGAAGAAAGGCAGGCGCAAAACTACCGCTAATTTAAACAGTTTGCATAAAAACCGTTCAAAAAACAAGAACATTTTAAATTTATCTTCTCAGCAAATTTAAAAATATCTGACTCAGAAATTAAATCTTTCTATAAAACAAGTGGCAAAATCTAATGAAGATTTAAAAATTAAGTAAGTTTTGATTAGGGAGCCTAGTAGGGAGTGGACACTTGAATGAGTCGTCTGCTACACTGGGGTGCGCCATTTTGAAAACTGAAAGCTGTTGTGATCTTTGACGGCCGCCGTTCTCGAATTGAAAATCAAACGTCACGATTGGCAGATTTTTCAATTTGAGAATGGTGGCCATCTAATTTGAAATCATGGCAGCTTCCATTTTTCAAAATGGCGTACTACTATGTAGCAGACAACTCATCGAAGTCTCCACTCCCTAGTTTTGATAAAGTAAGAACTCGGGTGCAGACTTGTGAATATCGTCTGTTTAAGCGGTGAAATTGCGGCTTCATCGTTGAGATCCTATTACAGCTTTGATTGGATCACAAAAATCCAGCGGCCATTTGACCACTGAAGCAGACGATATTAACTATAGCGACCCTAGCAGATGACATTTTCGTCCGGGATTTTTATTTGATTGCAGAACCCTGTACGTATTTTTCAAAAGCCCGCTCAATATTTAATCCTAGACGACTACTCATAATCTATTATTTTAGCTTAGACTAATAAAAGAAACATAATTTTTAAAGATGATCTATAAAGCTCCGTATTCAATTTATCGGGAGTATAGCAAAAAAAAATTAATAAAAAATATGGCAGCTCTTATGAATCATCATTAAATTTAAAATTATAAGCAAAAATATTTTTATTTGTCTTGTGGATTAAAAAAATTAATGTATTTTTGGAAATATATTTAGCAAGAATAAAAAAATCATTTGAGAAAATAGTGTTTTTTTTTTTAAATGGGGCAGTCCGGCGCTAAACTCTTCTGCTATTTAGAGGCCAGCAGAAAAAAAAAAGGTTTCAGTATTGCGGGCTCATGCGGGCCGGGCCAGCAAAACAGACACGTCCCGCGGGCCCGAACCGGGCTGGGCTCTAAATTAATCAGTGTGGGCCTGCAAAATTTGGCCCGCGCAGACCTTTACTGCTATTGCTTCATAAGCTGTAAATGCTTAGGACAAGCCTGTTAAGCCTTTACAGAAGGTCATGGCTCTTTCATATTTCTACCGGCATTCCAAAAAAAATGACTTGTCATTTCTTTTATTGCTTCCCTCGAATAAATATTTTAATCCGATGTTTACAAAAATAAACTAAAACATCTTTTTCATAAACTAATGCTTTAGCGTGTTTCTTAACATCACAACAGAAAATAAAATACTTATCTTTTACAAAGCCTATAATTATCCAAATTGAATCGCGATCAAAATTAAAGGCTCAATCTTTATTTTCCAAACGATAATTCGTTTACTAAATTTCTTGTTTAACCTTTCACTATATTTTTTGAAATGTATTCAGTTTTAGTGAGAATAAGAGAGAAAATATTTTTTAAATTCAGAATTCTAACTAAAAATCTCGAATTCAACATGGATCAGCTAAACTTAAAAAATCAAAATTTGGATTACACATGGGAAACTTGTTTCGACTTTGCATTTTCATATACTCGATTATCATTCCTGCCGCCATTTGGAAATCCTTCGTTATTACCACTGGGATATATCATGATATTAATAGTCTTCATCATCAATTCAAGAGCG
This sequence comes from Liposcelis brunnea, assembly GCA_023512825.1. Classification (NCBI taxonomy): domain Eukaryota; kingdom Metazoa; phylum Arthropoda; class Insecta; order Psocodea; family Liposcelididae; genus Liposcelis; species Liposcelis brunnea. The sequence continues at coordinate 8,861,241 of CM042071.1, forward strand.
ATTTGCATGCCGATTCAAGAAGATAAAACAAACATCGAATACTATCTCGTTATTCTTAAATTTTCTTTTCTGATAATAAAAGCAATTATTTATATAGCGACTAAAAATAACGCCCAAAAAGTATTAAAAGAAACAGTTAATTTATTTTTACAAAAAAATAAAATTAACGTAATTAACGGTAAACATCAGCAATTCATTCAGATTTGGAAAGAGAATAAAGCTTTGATTTTTTTGAAATGGTTTTACCGGGTTGAAATTATTGTGTCTGCCATTTGGATTGGCCAGGCATTTTATTTTTCGGCTGTCGATGATAATGCCACGAGGTCTAAGTTTCCTTATTCTTCGCCTTATTATGATTATAGTGATGTAACGAAATGGCTGTATATTGTATCTGATTTTTTTGGGCTTTGGGTGTGCGTTTTTCAAAATATGCACAATGATATTGTGTTGATATCGTTGTTTAGTTTTCTTCTCTCACAAGTTGATTATTTGAAGTTATTGATAGAGGATGCGTTTGATGAAAAGAGGCGTATGGATATTGATAAAAATATAAGATGGTGGATTAGTAATCATCAAGATGTTTTGAGGTAAGGAAGTTGAAATATCAGGCATGGCATGAGTCATGGCCGTGGGCCATTAGACCGTGGGCTATGACGCCGTGTGCCGTGGGCCATGAGGCCTTTATTTCTGAAAGGGCTGAAGACCTTAAATTTTTTTTTAAGTTCACATTTTCAGCATCACTATTCTGACAGAAATTTTTTTGAAAAAAATTCTGGGGCTAAGGAAATATCTTGCCCTCTCTTACAGCTCATAGAAGGTTCGCTAATCAATGAGGGCATCTCAGCAGTGGTGCCAATTTAAATTCTTTGCTATATTTGACTAGCTTTAGTTGCGCTTTTCGCCTTAATTTATTTAATGAGTTTCCCAAAATCTTAGAAGGAAGAGGGGACAATAGCTGGGTCCACAAGCGACGCTAAATGACGGCCTTGCAACTACGGATTAAATTCGCAGGTTGCGCTGGTGGGATTCGCCTTTAATTAGACCCTAGCCGAGTTTTAGTTTAAACTTGTACTTGGCCTAAAGAGGCTCTAAAAATCTGCTGTAACCCCAATAGTAGGATTTTATTGCCAGTTTGAAAATCTTTTTTTTTTTTTGCTTCAGGTATGCTGAAAATCTAAATGATGTAATCAAGTATGTAGTTCTTGCAACGTTTTTCTTTAATGTTGGGGTAGTCGTATCATGTTTGTTTACTTTTGGAGAAGTAAGTACTCATTTTCTTACAAATCAAATAAGCCATGTTAAATTTTTTTGCTGTTTGCAGGAAGATACTAACCAGAGTTTGGGGCAGAAATACTTAATGCTTGTAATTTTAATCGGGGAACTTACAGTCTTGCTCGGATATGAATGCGGGATTATGGAAAAAGTTAATGAGATAGTAAGTGATATGAAATTTTAATTTTCGAATCCGCTAAAATTCAACTTAAACACACTTGAGCCCATTCTACAAATCAAAATTTCAACTAATTGGGCTATTCGATTAATCCTGTCCGCACAACCTCGATTTCCATAAAAAATAATGGCCGAGCCTAGTTAAAAAGCTCCTAATTTCAAATTGGCGGATCCAGAAATTTTAGAAAGTGCGCACTATTTTCAAAAAATTTTCATCTCTTCAAATATTTTATGAAATTTTTTAAATTTCTTTCCCTCTATTTTTTCCCAGTTTCGGGGACAAATTTGCACTGGTGGCCAATCCTTAAATTGCGCGTATTTTTCCAGCATTGTTATTTACACGAACGAATCTACAATATGGAAACAATTTATGGAGAGCAAAAAAGAAGTTATTTCTTAAAAATGATCATAATGAGAACGCAGAAAAAAATTCTATTCCAGAGTTATGGGTTCTTCACCATGTGCTTTTACGATTTAAAAGAGGTATCAATAAAACCAAATTGAAAAGAACCCCAAAAATTTAAGAAAAAACCATGCGAAATATTTTTTCTTTCAGTTAATTCTGACAATATACCAAATTCACGCTTCACTAACCTCTATACAAGCAGGGCACGGGCACTAAAATTCTCCACAACTAAAAAACAAATCATGAAAATATAATATTCTTCAAATTACTAAAATATAAAAACATTTCAAATATATTTAAGCATTTTCTTTCAATAAATTAATTTTTCAAACTCTCCCGCGTAAACTTTTGAAAAACAACAAACCACGTGACCCCATAAACTTCACATTAATTGGTTGCTACGCAGTTGCCATGACAAACCATCACATGGAAATAAAAACATAACCTCAAATGGTAATTATACCGCATTAAATTTAATTTTAATGTTCGTCAATTTTCTCTTATTAGTATTTTAATTATTCAAGTTGATTATGTCGTCTGAAAACGAATTAGTTGCAGGTTTGTGTATTTTTAAAATTAAAATTATTAAATTTTTAAAAACGATCTTAATATTTTTATAATTCATAAGTTGTTGCTTTTAGCCATAAAAGGTACACTGGAAAGTGATGGTAGCTTAAACAAATTTAAAGCAGAAATGAGAACGAAAGTCATGAATGTTTTAAATGCTGAAAGCAATCCGGAAACACCAGAGCTGCCTAAAGAAATGGTATTAATCAATGAAATTATTCGAGAGTATTTGACATGGAGTGGGTATAAATATACGAAATCAATTTTTATTCAAGGTAAAGTAATTTAGTTTAATTTTCTGTTATTAATTAGAAGAGCAATGACGATATATCAGATTTTTTTTAGAATGTGGATTGACAAGTGAGCCATTATCGAGAAATCAATTATTGCAAGAATTGGGTGTGACTGATACAGAAGAATCATCAAAAGTGTAAGTATTTAACTAAGGATTACTATAAGCATTATAACAACAAGATTAATTATATTTTCTCATTATGATATTTTCAGTGCTATTCTATGTGGAATTATTTCAGCATTTAAAGAACGAGTGAAAAAGGATGCATGAAAGTGTTGTGTATATTTTAATTTTTTAAAAGTGATACTTGAGAATGAATTCAGATCCTTTAGATTACTGAATAAATATTTGTGCTGTAATTTTAAGAAATAAATGTTTCAAACTACTTGTGATGTTCTAGAACATTAATATAAATTTTTTTAAAAAGGAAAAGTGGTTCTAGAAAAATTTATTTTTGTTGTGGGTAAAAGTAAACAATGATTTTTTTTGAGAACAGCAATACAGGAATGATTCTAAATCTTTTGTAACGAGTGAAAGATTTATACTGGAAATAGCTCTTGAGTAAGTTATCGTTTGAAAATAATTTTTTGGGTAAATAACTTAACAATAAAATGGATGAACTAGACGAAGATTTTGAAAAATTCATAACGACTATAGAAAACTTCAAGAACGATTTTTCTGAGGACGGTGAGTAATTTTGTGTGCTAGAAGTATTTTTTGGCTGTGAAATACTTTTTTTCACCTATTTTGGTTTTTTACCCAGAACAGAGCAAAACATCATTAATGCTTGGATCAATAAATTGCAAGCGGACGAGTATACGGACAAAAATGAGAGGTTAATGCGAAATGAATATGCTTACTTCCTTCAGAAAATGTTGCAAGAACCAGAGACGGGTCTCGATTTCCCGTTTAACGAAATGCCACCTGAATCTCAAATAAAAAGACTTTCAGATTTTAAAGTATTTAATTGATTTAGTCCCCCAAAAATCCGCAAAACATTTTTTTAGAATCATTTTTAAAATTTTTAGATGAAAAAGCGTTCGTTAAGTTGGGATGACGAAAATAAATCTCGTTCGTTAAGTCGGGATGATGGCAGCGGCGGCCGAAGAACTAGCTCGATAAGTCGGGATGATGGCAGCGGCGGCAGAAGAACTAGTTCGATAAGTCGGGATACTGGTACTGGATCAAGAATATCAGACCGATCGCCGGAACGAAAACCTTGTTGCACTTTTGAATCTAGAAGATTATCCAGCCCGGAGAGACCTAAACCTCAGCAAAATATTCAGAATCTTGTAATAAATGAATTCGAAAACCAAGAGGTGAGGTTAGGTTTTACATTATCAAAAGTCAAAACAACAAAATATTAAGCCAGTGACCAAGCGTAATAATAAGTCAGATTACTGCATGGTTATCACGTGGCTATTTGTAACCAGTTAAGGTTAATCAAGCGTAATCCAGCTCTTTTAACATTTCAGGAAATGGCTAAAATTATCGCCAGGTCCAAAGGGCAATCAATATTCGAATTTATAGCCGCCCTATCTCCGCATACAAGCGACAGAGGAGTAAAACTAAGAAATGCATTAAAAGTGGAAAGCAACGCATATAAAGAATACGTAAATCGAATAGTTTCTCAGCGTTTCCAAGATTTAACGGATATTTTAGCCAAAGAGCAAAAAGCGGAGATGGAAAGGATTACAAGTAAAAGCGATGAATGGCAGTTGGAGATAGTTCATATCAGGAATAGGATTCAAGAAATAGTGCCGGATTTTGATTTTGATTTGTTTGATCATGATAAAGATTATTTAAGGAAGTTTTTCATGCTCGTAAGTTTATTGGGTTGAAATTTGGATGGGTGGCGTTCGTTGTAGTTTACTGAATCCTCGTAAGATGGCGCTGCTTGGAACGATTTAAAGAACTGGAGCTTCAAGCTTGTATTCAGTCTTGCCGAAACTTTTCTGAAAAATTTCTAAGCTTTAGAAAAATAGCTATGGACCACTGCCACCAGTTTTCGAAGCTGCTGAATTTTTTCCTAAGTCTTTTTACACTGTTTCTAAAATTGCATTTATTCCAGGAATTGCAAAACTTACAACAGCGAAAATTACCGGATACGACTGAAGATGATGAGTTGACTGAATGGAAAGAAGAAGCCTGTCATCGGCTTCGTTGGTTTCATGAAGAAATCCACAATTTAGAGGTAAGGACCGAGGAAGATCCCTCTATTCGTCAAGATCAGTGGCGCCACCAGAGAGAAAGCTTGGGGAGTTATTTGGCATCTCTAAATTATAGAAAATATACAGCCTCCCTCTGGTATCAGCCTGGACCGGACTGGCTTAGGCGGGCGTACCGGATTTGTTTAAAAAATATCCAGTATTTTAAAAATGATTTTTTTCATTTATTACAGAGCGAAAGTAAGGAAATAAAGCAAGCAATAGAAGAAACCAGATCAAAGATGTTAATTTTAGAAAGCAAGGCAGCCCTTAAAGAACAGAACTACATCGAATGCTTGGAAAAGATAAATACTGAAATAGAAAATTTGAAGCAAGAGTAAGGCCACTGTACATCAAATTTTTTAGCACTAAGAGCTTTTTAAAAGAAAGCAGAAGTAAAATTCTGCCGCTAGGGTCGTTGAAGTCACGTTTTTCACGTCCAATCAGCTTGGCCGACAACATGAACGCGGCTTTGCTTTGCTGCGGCACTAGAGGTTGGTTAAGTTTTGCGTCTCTAAAACTAAAATTTTTTTCAGGAAAAGCCAAATTGAAGCTGAAATAGAAAAACGTTGTCGTTCTTTAAAGGAGCCTAGCCGTTCACCAACACGTGAGCCTAGCCGTTTACCTACACGTGAGCCTAGCCGTTCACCTACCCGCAGGCCTAGTAAAAATTACTAGGTGAATTATAATAAGAAATTTAAGAAGAAAAACTTGCTGCACATTTTCTAAAATTTAAATTTTGTTTTTGTAGCAGAAGATTTAGTCACCATTTTTTTTATTTATTTAAATATTTACAAATTTCAAGTTTTTTATTTATTAATATGGATTTAGTGCAAGAACTGAATTACGATTGTAACCGGGATTTATTTTTAATATATTTTAATATGAAAAAGAAAATACAAAATAGAGAAGGTTAGAAATCAATTGCTATTATTGATTTTTTCTACAAAATTATCTTTGTTTTCCTAAAATCTTACAGAACAAAGTCGTATTTCCGAATGGATAAAAAAAATAATGAAGTGCAACAAAAAATTGAGCGATATCAGATTAAGAAACGATTTTATGGATCATTTAGCTAGAAATGTTGAAAACGGAAGATTGGATCCCCCGTTTAATTTAGAGCCACCCCGGCAACCTCTTAAAGTCATCGCCAAACAACTGGTACGTCTAAAAAAAATTTTAACTAGTCCCAGAAATTTTTTCAAAAAAATAATTTTTTCAGCCAATAATTGAGGATTCTCCTACAAACGATGAGGATACTTTATTACTGCGTTTATTGCCTGCAAAACATGGAGGATTTCTACTTCCGAAACCGTTACCAAGAATAGGAGCTTATTGTTATATTGCGGCATTAAATGATGATTAAAAAAATTTTTTGAAAGATTATTGAACTAATTATTCGGTCGTTCAACAAGGTTAAAGAAATACTATAGTTTTTCGATCAATCGATTAGATCATTTTAAATTCTAATTAGTCGTAGAGCGTGATTATTTGTTATATCTTTTAAAAGAATAATAGGCATGAATAATACGACATTGTATGTTAGTTTAAATACTCTTCGATAGTACGGCAAGTATTCAGCTTTAAGTGAATCGGAAATTTTAGAGTAAGTAAGGTAGATTATTCAACATAAAATTCTTTTAATTTTTGTAAAGTCATCTGTTAAACCCTAAAACGGTAAATCGAGCTATTTGTGAGAAACAAGCATTGTCATGCAAAAATGCAGACAGTAGCGTCGATGGAAAATGGGTGCAGTTGAAGGTTTATTAGGAGTGGACAGAAAAGCAGCTCAAAAGCCAAAATTTTTGGGAGTGCTAACTGTTAACAAAAGACTAACGAAATATACGCTACACTTTGTATAAGCACTCGACCCAAATAACAAATTCTGAAAATGCTGTTTTGCCCTAAAACGATCATGGCTCTTCCTCAGCTCCAAACCAATTTTTACTAAGTCTAGTTAGCCAATTTTACGCCCCTCCCATTTTAAAAATTTATCCTGGTGCTACTAAACTGTTCTGAGACTTTTAATTAAAATGAAAATTAAACTTGCACCCATAAAAGCAAAGAACGCCCCAACGCTCATGGCCATTTTACCATAAATTCCTCGCGAATACATTAAATTTTTTTAAATTAAATTATTCTGATTATTAGTCATCATAATTTAACGCCTATTCACCACCTTTAATAAACAATAAATCCCCAGATAAAATACATAGGTCAAATTTGTCACGCTGGTCAAGAACGTTAAATGACCGACTGAACTTTTAAACTCTAAAAAAGACACGTCTGCGCATGCCCGATCTTTCATTTATCTTCTGCTTTGTTTGGGATAATCGTGTATTCGTGTTTACAGTTTCTTTTTCCATTAGAAAAAAAACCTACAAGAAAATTAATTAATCACAAAATGTTTCATATCAGAAAATAGTTATTTCCACGAAAAAAAAAAATTGAGTATGTATTTTCAATTAAATTTCAATCTCGTTTTTAAAATCCCCCATTTTCAACCGGAAAATTTCTACTCATATGGCAATAAGCAGGTTGGATATCGATCCGAAGACAAGCAAGACAAGTATTTAATTTTCAAAGTTGTTTTATATATCCTGAAGGACAAAGACAATCGGATTTGCATGTATTAATTATGGATTTCAAAGCTTGCACGTTTTAGGCCACACGCCTGATTCTGGGTATTAGTCTAATCGGTTTTGTATAAAACGAAAGTATGTTAGTGAAAATATTAAATAAAATATCTTTTCTTCCTAAAATATCAAGTAAAATTGTCTTCTTTATTAGATAACTAATCATTATTTTCTATAATTAAAATGAGCAAACAAATTAAATTGAAATAAGGTAGAAATTTTTTTTCCTATGAGCTTCTCCGATTTCTGGATAAAGTGACAATATGGTTTTTAAAATTTTAAAGCTGGATCTTAATTAAGTATCTTTAATTTATTTTTTTTAGCTGTGATTTTTCATTATGGCAACAAGTCAGATATCTGCTTAAACAATGGATTTAACAAATTTATCAGTGTATGATGATTTTCGAAATGATAAAAATCACGTTTAAAAACGTTAAATTTAAATTCAATAATGATTAAGGAAATAGCTGAATACTACAATAATAGTTTAAAGTGCCAATCATTTAAGTGAAGTGATTGTTACGACTATGAGCAGTAGCATGACAGTTTCCTTGATGAAGATTAAACAGATATGGCAGATTATTTCAAGCACCGCTGATATAAAATGTCTACAACAGTAAGTGTTTCTGTTGGGGGGTGATTCTTCCTTAAAAAAAAATTCCTGATCGACTTTTTTGTTTTTGTAGAGTCAAATGGAAAAACTGCAGAGCTCCGCCTAATTCTGCATACATTCCTACTAAAATTGAACATTGTGCAAATGTTTTTACTCACGGGGTAAGTCTTGATTTTTTTCCCCATAAAAAAAAAATTGTCTGTTTTCGTAATTAATTCAAAGTCCTTGATCCAAAGTCCAAAATGTCATTTTAAATCATTCATGAAAGTTATTGAACTTTTTCTGACCTTGCCCTGAGCTTTATGCTCGGTTTAAGTTCAATATTCGATTATTACAATTAAAGCTTATGGCTTTTAAAAATTTTACGAGGGCTTTAAACTGTTAAACAAGTTTAATTGCTTTGTGCTGAGATTAACAAAGCTTTTAAAGAAATCGTTTATGAGTAATGATTGAGTGTAATGAGTGAATGAATGTCAAGGCCATTGAGTATGTTGATAAAAAAATGGTGATTGGGTTTGACACGTGTTTTTAATTATATGATAATGAAATTTTTTTGCTTCCTGATAATTAAGAAGATAAATTTTAATTGATGTGAATTTTAATTTTTTTCTTTTTTTTCAGATTTGGGTTGTGCCAAGTATATTAGGATTTTTGAATTTACTTGAAAGATCTCATAGTTTTTCTCAATATTGGGCTGCTCTTGTTTACGGGGCATCTTTGATTCTCATTTTTACAATTTCAACGTTTTTTCATTGTGTCTTTTTCTACAGTCATGATAAGTAAGTAGTTATAAACATTATATTGCTTTTACCAATTAAATTGCTCTGCAAGCCTAAGCTAAAGCTCTAATGGGCATAGCTTTAAAAAATTTGGCTTAGGGCTTGTGAAAAAATTTTTAAGCTTGGATTATATTTGCCTAACAAATATTTCTGGCAATCAAATCTAATTTTTAATTTTTTTTACAGGCAACTAAAAGACATCCTACACAGATGCGATCGTGCTATGATATATGTATTTATAGCAGGATCATATTTTCCATGGGTGACACTTCGGCCTTGTCCAGATGGGACGTTGGCCAGCCACCTTAACTGGATAATATGGATAATGGCATTCCTAGGAATTCTCTATCAGCAGATTTTCCACGAACGATACAAAAAATTAGAAACTTTCATCTATTGTTTTATGGGAGTAGTTCCTGCTTTAACAATCGTTCATAATTGGGTAAGATGTGTGTAAATATGAAGCCCCACACAAAGCCAACTTTTAGTTTTGCACTAGATTTCTCCACTGGATAAAACTGCATGCTCCTTTTGCCAATTAAAGCAGCAATGAGCTAGCTACTTTTCCCTTTAAGCTCTCTAGCTCCCTCTCTACTAAAAATCCTACGTTAAAAAAAATATAAATATTCTGCTTACCAGACTGATTTCTCCGGCCTTCGAGAAATTCAAATCGGAGGACTTATCTACGGAGTCGGCGTCGTATTTTTCAAATCCGACGGTGCGATACCTTGCGCCCATGCTATTTGGCATCTCTTCGTCGCAGCAGCTGCTGGTATCCATTACAACGCAATCGTTCATCATTTGTATCCGTTGACCGACAGCGGGATATCCATCCTGGAAGGAAAAGTAGATACATAAGAAATACGTAAATAAGACAAATTATTGACCGCTCAATTGTTTCTAATATTTAGAATAATTTATGCGTAGCATATGTAGGCTCATAAATGTAATTTAATTGCATCTAGGCAATCGTGCCAGTTTTTCTTAAATTGAGTTATTACCGGTCATTAATTTGTTTCGGGTAATAATCAAAGCCATAGGGGTTGATAATAATGAAAGTAGCCATTTTATCATTCTTATCACCCCTACCCAGTATTTTTTTTTTTTTTTTTTTATTAAAACAGTACATCTAGTCATTTTAAAAAACATGTCTACCATGCAATAGTATCCAAAGAACAAAAAAATAGTTTTAAATAGAGAATTTATATGACAAAATGAATATGTGAAAAGTTGAGTACAGTAGCTGAATGCGCAGGAAGAATATTTAGCGTTTCGAAAATTTCTAAAAGAAATTTAAGTGTGCACGGTTTATTTAAGTGCAAATTTTTTATTAATTCCAGTTTTTTTATTAGTATATTTATTGTTTTTTCTATTATTTTTTGAAAGCTAATATATTTTGGTATGGGATTTTTAATAGTGGTCTGCATGGGCCTAAAATTCTAAGCCAAAGTCGATTTAAGTGAGTTTTTCGAGCTCGGGTAGGCCTATTACAATGGCGACGTGCTCTGACTTGTGGAAACAATTATCACTAAAAATTGATTCGTTTTTTAGAAAATTTTGAAAAAAAGTCGGTCTCAGGTTTAAAGTGTATTTAAAATGCCCTAATTATCTCAGGCCTAATTTGGGCCCGTCCAGACCACTAATTTTAAAAAAAATAAACAATCAGCATGAACAGAATGAAATTTTTTTTGAATTAAATGGAATAGGGTAAATTGTATACAATAATATTAAAAATATTTTTTCATTAGGTTCATAGCAAAATCTATTTATAATGTGAATCTCGTTAGTACTTCAGGGTGATGAAGATTTTATAATTATTTAATACTAACGATGTTTTCCTGCTATACTTTTGAGAAAAATTCACAAGATGGAGTTAGTCCATTAACCGCTCTCTGTTAACCATTTGGGCCCTTCCTACTATTTAGCTGCAATGAATGATGTCGAATAAATTTAGGGAACAGTGCAATTTAAGTTATAGGATCGTTCATGGATAATGTTCAGGGTCTCTAGCAGAACTTCCCAACAACTTAAATCCGTTTATGTTCAACAAATTTTCGAAAAAATACAAGTGACAACTAATATTTATGAGAAAAAATTGTATAAATCTTCAAACGCCATAAATAATCATCCTGAGTACAATGTAACTTCATTTTTTTCAGTGTTTCTTCATCGCAACTCAAAACCATGTATCCTCATAATTCTTTGACAAGTTCCTTTTAATCGCAAACTTTTAAAAAAAACTATAATCAAATCCTATTTACTAAATATTTCACGAACTAGCTCAATCGAATTTCAAATAAAAAAATCTTTTATTATGTATCTTTATATTAGAAAAATAAAAATTTTACAGTTATGAAAAATCGAATAAGTGTCAATTATATTTTAAATATTCTCACAAATTCGAGGAAAAACAAAAATCATAACCAAAAATTTCTTTGATATGAAGATATGTAGTTACGTGGTATTTCTAAATTTTCTTATATTCTTGCCGAGATTAAATTTTTTTGAGAAATATTGGCAAATATTAATCAGGATAAAAGACTCATTGTAAATATAATTAAGATTGTGAATATAAAAAGTTTAATCAGCTCATATACTCAAAAGAAAAAATTTGACACTGATTAAATTTTTTGTACGTCGATTTGCGAATTCCATTTAATAAATGTACGTAATTTAAATAAATGTAATTAATAGATATTCGAGTGAATACTTTAAAAAAACGAGGAGTTTTTGATCTGTGATAGGCGAGTAAATGCCCGTCATCTTAAATATATTGAATGGAATTTAATAGAAAATTAAAGAGTGGGTTTTGTGTGGTAAAATTAGAGAGATTAGGAGTTGCAGTCACAGATTTTAAATGTTTGTGGTTTTTGAATTGCATCACAATCACTTGGGGAATCACAAATTTAGGCCTCTAGCCAAATCGGTAAATCCTTAAGTGATTTATAACATAAGTAGAAAAATTAAAAAGAGAACTGCCACGTGACTTAGTTCAGAATCACCTTAAACTGTGATTTTTTTTTAATTAAAAAAAATTTTGGCAATTTCTTTTGAAGAAATTTCCAAATTTTTAGAAAAAAATTGTGTTTTGATCTGCTATATTGTTTTATGTGAATTTATTATTAGAATTCTGTTAATATATTATTGGTAAATCAATGTATATATTTTACTTTTCATTCACCGATATAATTCGGCATCCTTTTTTCATTAAAAGCGGTTAATCCTTCAATTCTATCCTTCGTTGGGATTAAATTTGCATATGCTAACTCTTCAACTTTCAATCCAGAATTTAAATTTAATTTAATCCCCTCATTAATCGCCATTTTAGCCATTTGAACCCCGATCGGTCCATTCGGCAAAATCTCCCTGGCGATTTCTAAAGCTTTATTAAAAGCAGCAGTGCTATTTTCATTTTGCTCAACAACATGATTAACAATCCCCAATTCGAACGCTTCTTTCCCGTCTAAAATCCTCGCTGTAAATATTAGTTCTTTAGCTTTTGATGGATTTATTAATCTTGGAAGTCTTTGAGTTCCTCCAGCTCCAGGTATTATTGCTAATTTTGTTTCAACTAAACCGATCTTAGCGGTTGACGATGCTATTCGAATATCGCATGCTAATGCTAGTTCTAAGCCGCCTCCTAAAGCAACGCCATCAATAGCTGCTATGATTGGTATCGGAAGGTTTTCGAGATCGTTCATCATGAGTCTTAAGCCATCGACGAATTGGCGAACTTCAACCGGCGTTAAATTTAGTCGTTCTCTTAAATCAGCCCCGGCACAAAAAACTTTAGGCACTAAACTTCGGATTATCATTACTCTTAAATGTTTATCATATTTAACAGCATCTATTGTTTCGTTAAATGATTTTAGTAAGCCACTACTGAAGGCATTTTTTTGCTTAGGGCGATTTATCCCTACTTCGATTATTCCACTATACTCTCCTTGTAAGTGTTTGATTTGTAAATTATCGACGACCGGTTGGCTGTAATATCTTAATGATGTGTACAGTGGTTTGTTTATGATTTTCTTCAGAAACAACATTTTGGACTTCCCAGATTTGGCGGTTTTTCGCTGAAAATACAGTGATGCCACTTTGACCTAAAATTTAAAAAACCGTAATTATTTTTTTAATTTTTTCTAAGAAATTAACAGCACATCAATTATACAATTCACTTACAGTTAAAAAACGTTATCAACCTTGATAGACTCGTCCTTGCACTTTGTGCATTTCTCTTAAGTTATCACTTTTTTTTTTATCCACCGAACCGGCGTATTTTTTTAAACACCTAATAATATTCACAGATATTACATTTAAATACTAAATTAATTATTAACACGAATATTTTTTCAATTAAAATCAAAATTTAGAAAAACATTTTTGTTTACAAGTGATTTTGCACATGAGCACTGCGTAGTTATATTTACGGGCGGACCAGATTAGGTTATGTACTGGTTGTTCAATTTACAAACAACGAAGTTAAAAATTTAACGAATAATGAAACCATTCCACGTTATTTTACTTTTTTATGTTTTTAATGGTTATTTATGTGGCAAAGAAGAAGAGGAAGGTGTTAAATATGCGAATAAATGCGAAGGTAATTAAAATTTTAATGAAATAGAATCATAACCAAACCATGTTAACCAATCATTGCAAAATTATTGCTTTAATCCTTAATTTGTGAAAGTAAATAATTAATTTCATCTTCTTTTTCAGTATGTAAAGTAGTTTCAACTGAATTAGAATCTAAGTTAATAGATACAGGGAAAACACATGACGTTATAGAAACTGGATATTCCTTAGATCCAAAAGCTAAAAAAAGGATAAAGTATAAAACATCGTACGTATTACAGGAATACTGATTCAAAATTTTTTTAACATTAGAGTTATAACGATTTATCATTTACAGTGAGCTGCGCTTGGTTGAATCACTTGATAACATATGTGAGCGAATTCTCGAGTACAACATTCACAAGGAAAGATCTGACAGTACAAGATTTGCTAAAGGGATGAGTCAGACTTTCCAAACATTGCATGGCCTTGTGTGAGTATTGAAATAAGCATTAAATAAAATTTTTTATGTGATTAATTAATTCATGATTGTTCACTTAGGGATAAGGGAGTTAAAGTAGAGCTTGGGATGCCTTATGAACTATGGGATAAGCCATCAGCTGAAATCACGAATATGAAAACTCAGTGCGAGACTCTTTTAGAAAATTTTGAGCCAGATATTGAAGAGTGGTATTTTCATCATCAAGAAATTCCTCTGCAAAAATATTTGTGTAGTGATCGGGTTTTAAAAAATGATGATGACAAGTGTTTAGATGAACAAATTGAAGATCAAAGTGAAAAGAAGAAAAGTAAAAAGAAAGGAGAGACAAAAGATGAACTATAGTATGATTTTAGGTAGCTTATTTAATTAAATTTTGTAATTAAACCTCACAACCCTAGTCAAAAAAATTGTAAGTTTGCAGTAAGAGAAAATTAATTTTTCTTTTTTCCTAATTGAAGACTTGGTAAGTATGTAACTTTATACTTCTTTTAAGTTATAGATTCAATTAATTTTAAGGTCATTCCTTGCCTTGTATCTCATAATTTCTATATTTAAAAGTAATGGACCAAGAAATTCAATAGCTATGCATCTTGACAGATACATGGCAGTTTTGTTTTACATTAAAATTTTTTTTACTGTCGCAGCTTAAGCTTTTTTTTATATTTTGGACTACAATTTTATACCTTGTTGCCTTAAACCAACTTAATTCCTGAACTCACAAAAAAATATTAAAACCGCAAAACTTATTTTAGAGTTTAAAAAAAAAATCCTGGGAAATTTATCAAGAATTTCTAGCCACAAAAAAGTCTAAAAAAATTCCCCAATTGGAAAATTATTCTCTAGGGATCCTTAGACTAAAAAAATCCAAAAGGGTTTCCTCGAAAGTACATTCCTAATCATAAGGATTTTAAAACTGCTGTCCACTATTTTATACGATCCTTAATGTATCCCAAAATGCTTTGCTTGTTTGAGCTTTCCCTTTATCCAACTTAACAACATTTAAAATGTTTAACAAAATTATAATGACTTGCCCCTCTTAAAACAATGTGCTATTATTTCTGAGGCAAAAATTTCCTGCATCAACTACACCAAGAAAACCCATTTTAAATACACTGTCATAAAATAGAAATTAGAATTTTCACCTTACAAGGGCTCAGTGAATAACCTTGTAGACCAATCTTGTCACAGTTTTTCTGACACCTAAAAAAAAAATGGCCTCGAAGTAAGCCGGGAATTTCTCTCATTAATTTGTTTCAATAGCCCTAGTTATTATCATTTATTAGCTCTTAATTTCTTATTATTTCACTTTTGAATTAAATCTTCGTTGTGCAAACTAATTTAGTTTGAATGACATTCATCCTTACTGAAAGAAAGGAATAAAAAAAAAAATTGGCAGACGCCAATCAATCATACCTTCAATTCAATGCAATGGCGAACGGACGAAGCATTTTCGTTATTCATTTTCAGAGATTATTATTCACGTTGACAAACGATTGTAACGTTATTGCTGATTGATAAACTTAGAAAATTCTGCATGACGATCATTATTAAAACACTATAATCATTTAAAACACCGAAATTTTACGAAAAACTTACGATTTTTTAACCTACCGAACCGAATTCAAACGAAGCGAGCACGTTACTGCAGGATTGCCAACTTTCCCATACCAACTTTCAAAAATAAGCAAAAGAAAGCGATTTTGGATTTTGTTTTTCAATTTTTATTTATCCACTATAAAAAAAATTGAAATAATTTCAGAAGTTTTAATAAAATCATGAGGTTCAGTGATCATTTTCAACGATCTGATTGAATTGGCAACGGGATTTCCATGACATATGTGATATTAACAAATGTAAACAAACGTTTTCTCCATAATGACAGGATGCAGTGTTATTGGATGTAAAAATAGATCAGAACGTGGTTTTTTAATGAAAAAATTTCCCTCTGATCCGAAACGCAGAGCTGAATGGATATCAGTTGTAAGGGGTAACAGGGAAAATTGGGAACCAAAACAATCGTCATGTGTTTGTGAGGTTAGAACTCTTCAAAATTTTCCACAGTGCTCTACATTTTTTTTTTGTTTACAAATTTTATTGTTATAGGTGCATTTTGAATCTTGCATGTGGGAAAAACAAAGAGTAGATGGGAAAAGAGCCTTAAAATGGAATGCTATACCAACTTTGGTGGATACAGGTGAATTCCCTGATACAAAGTTTGGACGTAAACAATTACAACTGCAGCAACAAAAATTATTACGACAATATCAACAACAACAATCGATTCTTAAGAATCGTTTGATATTGCCAAAACCGGAAGTAATACTTCAGGATAATAATCCTACAATTAAAGAAGAGATACTAAGTTCAGATGGCGAAACAAAAGCAACAGGCTTAGAACAAGTAAAAGTTTATGTGGATCCCCTTCATAATTATTGTAGGCGGGGACAAGATGACTATTCATCACAAAGTCAATCTCTACTAAAGTCAAGGCAAAATAAGACTGCTACTATTACAAATTCAACAGAAAAAATTCAAAATTATTTTATAAACACGACTGATAAGTTCCATAATTATTTTAGTAAGAAAGAAAATAATGAAAATCAGGTGCGAATTCAGGTGCAAGCTCCAAAGGCTTACATTCCTATCAGACCAAGGTGAGTTTTGTTTTGATTAAATTTTTCTTATCCTAGTCTCTCTTTTTTTTTCTCATTGCGATTTATCATGTTCTCTATGCAAAAGAGGCAGGCTTGGGAGCAATATGGAGATTGAGGGGGAAATGTATCGAGACAGAACATAAATTTTGATACTGATTTTACTTTCTAATATTCTCTCATTACAGACCTATATATAGTAATCAACTAGAGAATTCATCTACGTATGCATTAGCGTCACCATCCGATAATGAAAATCTCAACCTTCCTCTAGAATGCGTATTGCTAGAAAATGACTTCGACGAAGATTTCGAAAGTGAAAATTTCGTAAACAATGCAGCCCCAATTATTAAAAAATCACCTTCAAAAATAAATCAAATTAAAGAAAAGTACATCTTTTCTAGACTCAACCACGTTAAGTGTAACGATGCCGCATGTGATAGACTTCACCTTCAAAAAGAAAGGACCATTAATTTATTAAAAAAAAAAATCGTTTCACTTCGAAGGGAAAATGGTAGACTTCTTAGAAAAATATCTGAACCTAATGAAATGTTAATGAAAGTGTTTAACCAAGACCAAGTTCATGCTGTCGGTCATAAAAGTACAAAATGGAGCTCGGAGACAATTATTAAAGCATTAGAATTGGTTATAGCTTGCGGTTTAAAAGGTTACAAGGAAATTTTAAGGCAGAATTTGCCTTATCCATCTATTCGGACATTGCAAAGGAAACTTGATTGTGATATCAGTTAGCTTTCATTTCTTTTTAGTTTTTAAATGTTGAAAATTTTTAATTTTCAAGCAGTTTGAGTGTTTTGAATTGCTAAATTTCTAGCCTAAGTTTATTGATTAGTGATTTGTTCAAAAAAGAAAATGCAAGACTTAAATATTCAATTTATGGAAAAATAATTATAATTTTTTAAATAATGAACACAGTTGGTATAATTTAATTAAAATAAAATTTTTAATTGTTTGTTTTTTGAAAACAGTTTTTTTCCTACTAGTGTCAGAATTCCTGGACACAAAAATTATTTTAAAAAAATTTCTCAGGCTGAAAAAATGTTTTTTTGGAACTTGGAACAGGAGGGAACTGTTGGGTTATACAGTAGGTGAGGACTCGTAGTGTATTTTTATGAAATTTGGCATCATTTACAGACATCTCTAAAGAAAATTGACCCAAGATTTTTTGGAAAAAAGTAGACAGTATCTCTTGATGATATTCCACAACATCAAGGAAGTTAAAAACTGAAACAGCATTTTTTTTAACAAAAATCTAATTAAATAACTCATTTTCACAGTAATATTTTAACTATTCTAGTCCTCCTAGTCAAAATCATTGATATCACTGACATGAATTCAAGTTCTTAAATTTTCCTTTATTACGGCACAATGCCTATTGTTCAGCAGCACTTGCACTAACAGCTTTTTTATCTTTCTGTTTATCCTTTTTCCCTATTTTTTGTACTTTATGTTTTCCTTTTAATGCTCTTAACCGTTTCATCTCATCTTTAAAATCCAGATGCTCATCCCGAAACAAACCATAGTACCTAAGAGCTCTCATCAAACCAAAAGTTTCTACATGCCTTGGATAATAATTTAGAATTTCATCTTTAACATGATACGGTTCTCTTTTAAATCGTTCAACCACCCTCAATGAAGTTTTACTTGTTGACCGGGCTACATCCCCAAAAATCCGATTACTTAATCTTTGCATTTTATTCGCATAACTCGTCCCTGCAGATATTAACTTAATATATTTATTCATTTTTGTTAAATATTTAATTAAGTAAATCCTAATAATTAAAAAATCATCGAATTATAACCACATTTAATATTTTAAATAGAAAAAAAGTCGTCTGTTTACTTTTTTTTGAAAAAACGTGGATAGAGATTTTGATTTCAAAATGGCCGGCGGCCAATTCGTGGAGTTAGAAGAAACGTAAACAAAGATGGAGATGATTTTGAAATTTTTTTAAATCATCACGAGACAAAACGTTGATGTCATTCATACCAATTAATGATTTTTTAAGTTATTAATTAGTTTTCAAAAGATATACTCAGATAGAAAACATATGTAAGTAAATTGTTATTTATATTTCAATTTTGAAAATAATAAAAACGAATAATTAACGTTTGCTGGGAGATAAATCAACGGAGGAAAATATAAATATAATAAGGAATAATCGTTGTAATGAGTCATAATTTTTTTGTTGCCTTTTTTCTAATTGTATTTGTCATGATTTTACATCATATTGCTTATTAGATAAGTTGAAGCCAGATAAAAAGGATTTTAAATTTTTAAATTGTGTCATTTATTTTTTTCATTTACAAAGAGAAGCGCTTATGAAATTGTGTGGATTGTGAAATTATAATATTTGGGTTATAAGTATGTGTTGATGTATTTATAATCTTGACGATTAGTGTAAGTAATTTTCGAAAAGTTGAAAGAGTGCTGTATTGACCTGGTGTAATGAATTTTCAATTAGATCAAGGTTAGAAAAAAATAAAGAGGTCATTAAAAAATTACCTTTGCCAGGATTTGTAACAGATGAGATGTATTTTTCGCCAGTGCATTTTGCAAAAAATTGAAGGATGCTTCATGTTTGGGTTAATTTTTTTATATCAAATTTAGCGATTGTTTGGGTGTGTAAGAAAATTTTTTTGTTAATGAAAATTCCAAAAACGTATTAGCAGGACTTTTGTCAAAAGTTGCAAAAAAAAAAAAAGGTTAAAGGGAAAACTTTTGCAGAAGGATTACTTGAACCTGAAGAGGCTCTGAACAAAATTTTTGATAAGTATTATAGGAACATGGAAAACTATAGTCTGATGGCACTTTTTGCTTGTAAAACTATCATTTAATTAAGGCAGCGTCATTTTAGTTTGTACAATAGTTGTTTTAAGGGTGCTAGAGTCGCTTTAGTTCATGAAATGATTGTCTAGGGACGCTAGAGTAGTTTTAATTTGTGAACTTGTCTTTATAAAGGCGCTGGAGTAATTTAAAATATCCCCATATCCAAAAATTTTCCAAAGAGCACCAGTTACGGTTTATTTAACGGTCGATAGATGGCCCAAGTGTTGTTTTAGTTTACGGAATGGCCGTTGGATGTCGCTGATAATAATTATGGCTACAATGAAAGAAAAATTTTAGTGCTTAGATATTCTCTACAAAATTAAACTTGAAAAATTAGAAACATTGTCCTCCAGGTTTATTTCTTGAGATAGGACAACTCAAGCGCCGTCTACCGAGCAATTATTGAACTAATGATTCATGCACTCTATCGAATATTTTTAAAACTTATGTGGGACTAAAGGGATGAAGGGGAGGTGAGGATTTTTTTTAAAACTCTTGAAACATTTTTTTGCCTACACAAAACAAATTTAAAAAAGAAAAAGAGATTAGGAAATTTACTCGGAAGTAATTACCAATCAGTTCCTCTTTTCAAAAAATAAAAACAAGTTCAACAATTTAAAAATCTCTAATGCAGTTTCCCCATTACTTTAAGCCTTCATCATTGTTATTTTTTTAAAATGTCCAAGAAAATAAATTTTAAAACAAAACAAAAACCCCAGGAATTCGAAAATATATTTCGTTAAGAAATCAAAAATTATAGATTATAAAGAATCGGTATGTTTGGCAACTTGATATTATAATTCAAAAAAATTACGTTGGTTTCCTATGTATTTTTAGACGGGCAAGGTGGGAGCATTTAGTGGACGTGCTCTTGTATTTCGCCAAGCACCTTTCTACTGCAGTGTCCAATATAACCAAACGGTTTTTCTACGTGTCGCTAATTTGATTTTTTGTTTTCGTGAAAAATTCTTATTCGTATGAGTAAACATTTTAATTTTAATTCAAAGTTGAAAAGTGACGTTTTTTATATAAAATTGAATATCACGGTTAAAGGTATGATTTTTATAAATTAGCTAAAAAATTTTCTTTTCGCGGGTTTTAATTATTTCGCTAAATTATTTTATTTTTTTTTAACGGATGAGGGAGATTGTAATGCGGAAACTTTTTGTGTGCTTTTTAAGTCTTTGTTCGGGGGGAATTTTAATCATGGCTCATTTATAACTTACAGTTTTTGTTTTTTTCGAGATGCAAAAAAAAAAATCGGAGCTTTAAAATTCATTGTTCGCAATTAATCTTTTTTTCTTTTTTTTAAAAAAATGGTGGGTTTCCCTCGTTTTGAATTTTTAATAAAAAAAAATCAAGCGAGTGGATTAAATTTCGACTAAAATAACTCCAAGGCTATCGCACCAATAATTTTTATTTTATTTTCAGGTGATAATGGCGTAGGGGCAGTATTTCAACAAAAATCTTCCAGATCGCATTTTATCAATTATCCAATTTAAGAAAAGTTTTTTTCTTTTAAAAAAAAAAATGGGGACGGCAGTTAAGCTTTATGTTTATGATTTATCGCGTGGCGTAGCTGCGATGATGTCTGCGCAATTTTTAGGTGCGTATTATTTTGATGAAGGACTTTTAGGAAAAAAATTTTCTTCAGGAAAAAAATAATGAAGTTTTCATCGAATTATAAACAAAAGATGAAGTTTTACATGTTGGCAAGTAATTTGGACGAAAGAACAGGAAAATTTGGCTAACGGTACAAGGCCAAGAGACTTCGCTGACAGATGAAAAAGTCTTATATACGTTTGACCTGCTTTTGAATAATGGTCATCTAGGCTCGTTTTGACGTTAAGCTATTAATAATAAGGTTTTTTAGAAAAAAATTAGATGAAAATTTTAAATGTCAAGAGCTTGACATTTTTTGGGTGTTTTTTTTTAAGCACTAATGCGGGTTTTTTTTTGTTTTAATAGGTAGACAGATTGAAGGGATCTGGCACACTTCCGTGGTTGTATATGAAAGAGAATATTATTTTGGATCCGGTGGTATAATGTCAAGTCAAGTGGTGAGTATCAGTTGAGTAGTTTAGTTGTAGAGTCTATTTTTGTATTGAGATTGGCCATGAGCTGTATTCGCTTTGTCAATTTTAACTTCCTCTTCCGCTTACTCTCATAAGGTAAACGTTAGCAGAAAACCGGAAACAGTTGGGGAACCGCTATGGCCAATCTCTGTTAAGATATCCAAGGAGACCCAAAAGGTCAAAGAGGCCTCTTCAAAGCGCCTGAATAACGAATAGAATATATATGAAGACAGTAAGGTGGAATTCATTGAAAAAATAGCTTGAGAAAAAATTTTGTAGGGAGGATAGAGAGCCCTTTTGACATTGCTCCGTTCCTGCGTGCGGGCACCCTTAAAACTTAAATTTTTTTATTTTTTTCATTCAGAGGAAATGAATTTGGCCAAGTTTTAAAAAAAAGGATTGGATATTTTTTTTTAAAAAAAAAAGATGCCACTCAAAATTTAAAATGTGTTTGATCTTGTTTTAATTAAAAAATATTTTTAAAGCGGTAGATTTGACGGAAATTGATTTACGAGCCAAAAATACTGATTATTTTTGAAGGTGCATTTTAATGATTTGTTTTAATAATTTTGGGGTTGAAATTAATCTTGTTTAAATATCTTGTATAAATTTAAATGAAGATTGTTGACGCTGGTTTTTATTCACAAAGGACGAGCAATTTTTTGAACTGTTTTTATAAATTTTAAAAAAATAAATCTCTTTAGCAAAGAAAAGGGATGCAGTAAAAAAGTAATAAATATTCATTTAAAAAATGAATGAAAGATAAACAGAAAATTACACACTCGTGGCTCGTTGCGAGTTTGATGGAGTGTAAGTTGTAATCGAGTCTAACAAACATATTTAGACTATTTCATCTTTTCTTGTCTCCTCTTGAAATAAACTTGACGGTGTCTTTTCCAACACTGTGTTAAGTGAATTCATAGCTAACCGCTGCCACCAGGCAATATTTCCAACTTTCGAGAAATTAATCCTGCTCAATTTTCGTCAGTCAGTCCTTTGCCTCAAAACTGTTGCTACTAGTATAAAAAATGAGGAAACCACTCCTCTCTGTAATCAAAATTTCATTCTAATCATTTTGCGCTATAGCTACTCGTATAAATTTTCGCTTCTTTGACATAGACCCAGTCTTAGGAACTTCTTACTGATTACTATGGCAACGCTGACTCAAATTTGGAATTATAAAATACATTCTAGATGCATTTACTTATAGGGAACTAACCAGTAAAATTAATTTGGCCATTAATCTCTTCCCTGGCTGTAACTGGCCTACAAAGCCTGAAATGAGAGAGTCGCCAATTAAATTGCTGCTTCTTGATTGGCTGTGACCAAACCGTTAAGTACCGAGCAGTAGAAGACATATGACATCACCACCAATCAACGGCAGTCAGTCGAAAACGATTTTGGTCACAGCCAATGAGAAGCCAGAATTTCAATATAAGCTCTCTAGGCTGGCCAACACAATCCATGGGCAATCAAGCGGCAAACTATTTTGTTTTTTAAATTAATATCAGAGTCACAACCCAAACCTCAAGTTTCAAGACTTAGAAGTTCATGATTTAGACTGGAGAGGATACCAGGTTAAATAAAAAAAGATACTTGACTTCGATAGATTCATAAAAAATTTCCAAACCTCCATCACACGATTATTGTACTAAAGGAATATTTTATCCTTCTATTTGTACAACAAAATAAAAATAAAAAATACTTTTCAAAATGGCCGCTATATAAATAAAAAAATAAATTAAAATCGACTGCTAATGTCAATAATGTTCCCAACGGCCAAATCGTTTGCCAGATTTGATTGGACGTCAACAATACAACGGCCATTTAATCACAGCGATACTAGCGCTTAAGTTTCTCTTTTTTAGCGTCCCCCAACGTCCACCCTAAATACATCTCTTTCAAAAGACATTTCACTTTCAAAATTAGCGCCAAAAATTTTTACTTATTAAAAAAAACAACTTACATTTCGTTACATCTCTTAGCCACTTTAATAATAAATTATAAACATTATTTATTTCAAAAATTCCCCTTCTCATAACCTCCACTGCAGCATATCAATACTCCTGCCAGGATATAATAAACAAAGCACCTGCTCATACACATTCATCCCGCCTAATCAAAAAAAATTAACCATACCTCTCGAACGTTTTATATTTAGCCTATGAACCCGACAACGTGACACTCAAAAGTTAAAAAATAATGAAATTAGCCAGGAAGAGCGAGGGCTTGAGTAGCAACTATGAATCGCGTCAATGAAGTTTATAATAAGAATATGGTGATGCTAAATTTGGCCGCTGTTCGAAAAGTTATTTTTAAACCGGTAAAACATCGAGTCGAAAGTTCGATGTTTTAAGATACACATGTGCATTTCGAAGCCGGATCGTGTGTGTTATAATAAAACCAATTGTAAAGGATACAAAAGAAAATTAACAAGTGTCACTATAAGGTATGATTTTCAGGTTTGGACAAGTTTCGACAGGTTTTCTCAAGTGAAAATTTAAATATAAAGGGATTATTCCGTTTTTTAGAAAGAAATTCTAATCGTGGCTAAAACATCCGGGCAGCTTCGTGAATTTTTTCAAAATTATTATTTGTTTATTATTTATTAATTATTTAAAAATAGTTTTTTTAAATTTAATTATGCGCACAACTGTCTAGTTATTATATTTATAGATATTCATAATTAAAATTTTTAAAAAACTTTAGCTAAATTCTTCCTCGGAGAATTTTTTTAATTTCTTTTAAGAAATATTTTTAGCCCATTAAAAAAATTAGCAAATTTAGACAAAATATAGAAAATTTCTCATGGGAATTATCAAATCCCTTACTTCCTTCTTTTTTGTAGCTATAAAACCATTTTTTACTTTAAATATCCTGAATTAGAAATCAAGACATCATTTGGCAAAAGTACAAAAATTTTCTTTCGAATTGTTTTTCTTCATTTCTCAAAAGTTCAAGAACCTTAATCTGATCTTTTTACTTCCTTATATTCATTTTTTTTACACAAAGAAATTAATTATCGAATCATTTTTGGTTTTTTAAATTTTAAATTAAAAATTTAATGCGCCATTATGAATCCTACGTGAAAGAATAATAAAAAAAATAATATTTAAAAGTGCCAAGAATTTAACTATCGAAGCTACATTAATTTATACGTTATTCGCTTGAATTTCATTTGTAAAATTTAAGACATACCTTTACGGTGGTGACGCATGTTTTTTTTTTTTATTATTTTCTTTTGCGCTGAATTTTTTCTAAAATGTCTCTGATTTTAATCAGCTGGCATCGGTTTTTGTTTTCGCAATATTTTAACTCGAAACTCGCCCACGATTACCGTTCCCCGTATCGTATTGCTTTTTAACCCTTTTGTGATTTTTTTTGTGTGATTTCAGGGTGGCACGATTTTGGGCGAACCAAATGAAAAAATAGTATTAGGAGAAACTTTTGTTCCATATTCAGTGTTCAAAGAATATCTTCTGGGTTTAGAAGAGACAACGTTCAACGGGATTGCGTACGATTTGTTAAAACATAATTGTAATCACTTTTCGGATGAGGTTTCACAATTCCTCTGCGGTAAAAGAATTCCTAAACATATATTAGATCTTCCGGACGTTATTTTACAAACGTAAGTTTAAAAACTTTTTTTTTGTCTTTGTCTGTTTGAGCGGGAAAAGCGTTTTGGGAAAAAATGTTCCGGGAAAGCCGTTTAGAAATTTTTAGAGCAAAATATTTATCTTGTTGTCTTCCTGAATAAGACAGTTCAGTGGTGCCCGATAAATTAGGGTTGAGAGTTCTTGAAGATAACCTAACCTGGTTAAATTTTAAATCTTTAATCCTCTTCCGGATGAAAAGAATTAGGTTTCGAATTTAAAGTCTGTTAAGACTTTTCCAGCTCTAGCAGAGGATCTAGATTTTGCAACTCTGTTTTAATCTAACCCGCTGCCACCAGTTTTTTGAACTGATCGAACTTGGCCCCTATTTCTCGTTAAAATCTTTATTTTTACAAGGGTGAAATATTTTCTTCTGTCAGAATATTTCCTTGGCAAGAAAATTTTATCCAAAATTTTATAAATGTCAAGATGTTCTGAAATTTTCTTTTCAACGATTTTTTCAAAACTTTCTTGTGCTGTGGAATATTTAAAAATTTTTCCCCAACTTAAGCTTTATTTGCTTTCTGCATCAGGAGTTTTTTCAAAATTTCTCCGAAGGAATTAGTGAGGGAATTAATTAGACTACAAAAAATTCTCAAAACATTTGTTTGACTACAAAAAATTCTCAAAACATTTGTTTGACTACAAAAAATTCTCAAAACATTTGTTCGACTACAAAAAATTCTCAAAACATTTGTTCGACTACAAAAAATTCTCAAAAAATTAGTTCGACTACAAAAATTCTCAAAAGATCTGTTCGACTACAAAAAATTCTCAAAAAATCTGTTCGACTACAAAAAATTATCAAAACATTTGTTCGACTACAAAAAATTCTCAAAACATTTGTTCGACTACAAAAAATCTTTAAAAAAATATATTTGACAAAAAACTTCTGAAAAAATTCCTTGCAAACAAAAACTTAAAAAACAAAATTTTGCCAAAAACTTTTTGACGGTTGATAAATAACAAAAAATTTCAAAGACCCTAAAGTCCCAAACATTTGGGGAAAAATCGAGTTCAATCTTGTTGCTGGCAGCAAATTTGAGTTTTAGGTAAAAGTTAAGTTTCTAGTAAATGGGCCAAAGTTTTGACCATACAATTGCCCTTTTTTTTTGTAGCATCTCCATTTCAAAGTTTCCCACCTGGACAGACTCACATCCAATAAAAAAATTTAGGGCAAACGTTTTTTCAAAACACAAAAACACAGACCCAAATTACTAACATCACACCCAACCTCTTGCCTTTTCTCCCCCTCAAACTAACCCATTTTTCTTCATTCCAGGAGCGTAGGCCCTTTAATAGTTCAATTTTTAAACCAATTAAGCAGTGGGCCTAACATAACACAAAGATCCGCATTTAGAGAAGAATCACCTGAATTTCGACAGCTTAATTCTGCCATTGAAGAAGTTAGGTGAGTTAATTTATTTTATTTTAATTTATTGGTTCATCATCTAACGAGTATAAATCCAAATCATCATCGTCCGAGGTATCGGTCGTGTCCGTTTGGCATTCGACGTCTTTCGATTCCGATCTTTTAATATTTATGGGTTCGCCTAAAAAACACAAAAACAATTTGGCAGGTCATTTTTCAATCCTGAGATTCGATTCGTTCGGGTAAAAAAAATTTTTTGGCGGGAATCGTTTATTTCCTCTTCGTTTTATTGCATCATTTTAAAAATAAATATTCTATAACTAGATGCTGATCATTTCTTTTTTTAAGTCATTTTTATTGTTTCGTAGATAATTTGGCTTGGGTGGATTTGTTTAGTAAGTATGAATAAGCGAAAAATATGTCGTAAAATTGCACAAGTTTTGTGGGACGTAGAAATTGCAATTTGTATTTGTGTCTTCATTGTCATTAAGTGTTTTGAAACATTGGCAGAATTGCACTTCAGGAAATCTTTGCAAAAGATTGAAAATTAATTACAGGTGAATGTCCATTGTCAGATTTGGCAAAGAGCGAATGGCATGAGTCTAAAAGGTTTAAACGTTTCAGTGAGACATGTTTATTCACATTTGTTAGTGGGAGAGTCATCCTACACAAAAAGAGAGTTTTTATTCGGATTTGTAAAAATATTTGTCAATACTTACTTTTTCTGTTGGTTCTTTTCATAATGTCTACGTCGCTTAACTGGGACTGGGGGATGGCTGGTTCAGTCACTGTTGAATAAAAAATGGTTATTATTTTGAATTGGTGGCTTCAAAATCTACAGGAAAGCCTTTTTAGATATTGCTGAAGCACTAGATTTAGAATTTTGAATCTCGTTCAGGTTTAGTCCGCTGCCACCAGTTTGAACAAAAAACTGGTGGCAGCAGATTTGAGTTACAATTTAAACTTAAAATGTTAAGAGTGGTTGAAATATTGAGCTTAAAAGTTGCTTGGTAAATTTCTCGGGATTCAGGAATGTAATAAAGGGGCCATGTTCTCCGCGACGAGAAGTACCACATGGATCTAGAATCTCTTAGACTGGTGTTGCAAAGATTTTGAGTTTCCCATTAGAAGCCATTCAAAATCCAAAGAGCCATAATAATCTCCAATCTAGTGGAGCTGGCATTAAATGAAAATGGTTGAAAACTTGAAAAGCGCAAAAGCTTGACACACATTATTAATTTTTTACGAAACGCTCAAATCCTAAAATTAACCTCACATGACACAGATGATATCGGAGGTGAAATAATGTTGGTAAAAATTCGAGCCTTACAATAGAATCGACTACTCTCTCTCTCTCTCTCTCTTTTGGGGGTGAGTGCTCAGACTGACACAGCTTGAAGCGGGATAATTCTCAGCCAATGACCTTGAACAGCTTGACGGCAGGTTCACTCATGCCGCACAACCACTGTACGAACAAGAGACTTATCAGTCGGCCAAGTGGTCAGCGTCCTCGACACTCAAACAGAGAGACGAGGTACCCGCTCTCGTTCGATCCTAGGATTTTTTCCATGGCATTCACCACTCATATTTCAAATATATCTCGTGAATAATAAGATTGATAAGTCACAGGGTTCGGATTCCCTGATTAAATAAAGCATAGTGAAACCAAAGTGTGCTCAACTGCCCACCAAAACTCGTGACGCGCATGACGTCACTTTTTGAATTTGAAAAGACATCTTCTGCTGCTTTGTTTGGCGATTGGTTGGCTCTCATGGGATCCCTTTGCAGATTGTTTCCTTAGTAGAAGAAAATTGCTTCAGATCAGACAGATCACATGATACCCCCTGCGTATGAGCACACCATGATTTCACTATGAAATAAAGTAGGCCCAGTTCTTGTTCTTGAATCGACTACTAGACTCCCAATTATGAGTAGGGCACGTTATCCACTTACCCACAATCTTTCTCATTAATACTATTCAGATTTCCCCTAACCTAACCTAACCACAAAGCTAATTTAAGTACATCTTACCTCTTCTCATTCCTTGTTTATAATAACTCTGCGCCAATTTCTTCTTCTCCCTAATCTCCTTATCCTCCTTAACCACAAGCTTGCTCGCATGTCCCAAAACTTTCTCCGTATCATCGATCCTTTCACCAGACGTAATATGATCAACAATAATCGACTTCCTTTGACCTCCACATTTCCCTCCACTCGACGTTTTTTTACTCGACCTTTTCTCTTTATCCTCATCCATAGAGAAATCCTTATCCAAAGCCAAAATTCTCTGCAACTCCCTCTTCCTTCTCGAAGCCTCCAACTCCGCTATCGTCAATTTCTCTTTATCTTCATCTTTTATCCCGAAATACCGAAAACTAGGATCACCTTTTCGATACTTCAATTCCTCCAAATCAACAAACATTGGTTCGGACCTCTTCGGGGTCACACTCGACCCTCCAGGATCTTCCAAAGTCTCATCCCACGATCCATCAATATCCAAAGGTTGATCGAATGATATATCGTCCGTGTCTTCGGCTTTATCAACAGAATCTAACACTTTCCGCTGGTCGAATGCAGATCTATTATCAACTTGTTTAGCATCCTTCACTAATTTCCCAGGAATAGTCTGTTCATCTTGTAAAGAGATCGGTGGAAGTCCTTGTTCAGTTCCACCAGCTGACCCAATCGATCTTGAAATCGATCTCGATGGCTGCGACTTCTTCTTTCTCCAACCCGAACACTCCTTGATCTTTTCAGCTCCTTTATTTTGTAGCTTGATTCTATCTGGTTTTTTAAAATTTATCAAACCAAGTTTTTTTAAATCATTCTGGATTTTCCGATCCATCGCGTCTAATTTATTCTGAACTTCTTGAGGATGACATTTCTCCTTAATATTATTCACGAATTTCTTACTTCTATACTCATCGAAAATTTTTCTGGTGATTTCCTTACACTCCTTTTCTGTTTCCAACAACAAACCTTCAGCGCTTTGAACTTCTTCAAGCGAACGTTTAAAATGTATTTCCACGAACTTATTCCCATCAACGTTCGTTTTTAATTTCCTCTTACCAAATTTCTCATTCATCCTCTCTTCAGTTTTGCTGATCTCCCCAACAATAACCTTTTTATGATCGTCTATCCTTTGCAATATCGATCTAGCAAAATCTTCATCTTTCACCCGCGCAACTTCATCCGTTTCCCAATTTATCCCGTTCAACGTCTCGAACGCTTTTTCCAACCTCTTAACGATATTCGAATCTTTAATCTCTTTTTTTTGTTCTTCGAAGTTTGTTTTCTTTTCTTGGTCTAATTTCCTGATCAAGCTCGTGCAGTTCGTTTTGGGGAATAAGGCTCTTTTTTCCAGATACGAAGTCGGATTCGGCTTCACGATTATTCTTCCCGGTTTCAGTTCATCAATTTCCGGCTTTTCCGATTTTTTCTCGACTTCGATTTTCTCGTAAGGTTTCCAAATTCTTATCAGTTCTTCGTTTACGAAACTTTTGAGTTCTCTGTATGATTTTAGTTCTTCTTCTGGTGGCGCTTCATTCCTCCAGATTTTTTCTAATCCTTCCGGAACGTCTGAAGGTGGATGGAAATTTTTTGAGGATTTTTTGGCCGCTGGATTTTCGTTCCCTTCTCCTTTCGCCAAATCTTTTTTCAAAACGTTTTGCCCGATCGCCAGCAAAACATCAATAAATTTCGTATCGGTTTTCGAACAATTTTCCAAATTTTTATCTCCCTCATCCCAAATTTTATTAATGTTAGTCATTACTTCTTCGGGAGATAATATCGGCTTTTCAGAATTTTCATCTTCTCTTTTCTCGTATAATATTTTAATATCCTTCTGGCTGTTTTTTTCTGGTTGCTTGTCGATTTTATCAAACTTTTCATTGCTGACCATTTTCTTCCCGCTCGTTGTGACAACAATGGACGCCGATGTCGGTTTTCGGATTTCAATATCCTTCACAGATTTTTTCCGCATTTTTTTATTCGTCATTTTCAAGCGTAGCGGCGGCCTTATGACTTCTGTTAATTTCACCGGATCTTTTAGTATCTTTTTACTTGATTTATTTTCTTTCGTGCTGTCTCCTTTCCCGTCGAAAATTCTCGGCAAATCCTCTTGATTTTGATTTTTCAAGTCTTCGACAGACTGAGATCTTCGTGTTCCTTGAAATCTAAAAAATCGAGACATTGTATTGATGTGATTTTTACTTTCGAGCTCCCTAGAGTGAGGAAGCATTGCAATCGCCTAAAAAATGGTTTTTGGGCTGACGTCCTTTCGTTCGTGCACTTTCGATTTTCCACTGTATTTTTGAAACTGAACGAGCCAACGCAACGAAAATTGGCAACCGCCTTTTTTAGCCAAGGGAAAAACTGTTATTCCATTGGCAAGACCATTCGGCCAAATTTACGGCTTTGACAGGGCAAAATAAGGCCACATTTAGAGTTTTCAGGAGTTTTCTCAAAAATGGCTCTAACGATTTTTTTCATTTTTTTGTGTGGAAATACCTGAACTTATTAGAAACAGCTTTTCCTTTAACATTTTTTTGTAAATAATTGCCCTCCCCGGAAAATTTGGAAAAACCAAGAATTTTGAAATTTCAAACAACGCCGACATGGGACTCGACTTCGACTGATACAAGGTCGGCGATTGCAAATTTTTGGTTCATTTTGTGATTTGAAGGCCACCCTGCCAAGTTTACGGCTTTGGCAGGGCCAAAAAAGGCCAAATCACGAGATTTACAAGATCTTCTCGAAAATGGCTTTAACGATTATTCTTTTTTTTTGTGTAAAGATACCTGACCTTATTAGAAACAGCTTTTCCCTTTAAAATTATTTTATAAGGAATTGCCCTCAACCGAAAAATTTGGAAAAACCAAGAATTCTGAAATTTCAAATAACGCCGACATGGGACTCGATTTCGACTGAAAAAAGGTCGGCGATTTCAAATTTTTGGTTCATTTTGTGATTTCAAGGCCACCCTGCCAAAAAAGCCAAAAAGGGCCAAAAAAAGGCCAAATAATAAGATTTTAAAGAAAATGGCTCTAACGATTATTCTTATTTTTTGTGATTAGAAACAAATTTTCCTTTAAGAGTTTTTTCGTTAAAATTCGTCCTCCCCGAAAAATCCGGAAACACCATTTGAATTTTTTTGAATGGCACTGACATGGGACTCGATTTCGACAAATTAATGGTCAGGGAATTTAAATTTTCGGTCCATTTCCGGATTTCAAGCCAACCTCCCAGCCCCCAATTTTGTCATTAATAAACCGACAGAGCGAGAAAGTGAGATTACTTCTCCCCTAGTTTTGACCTATGTACTAGAATATTTACCGTTTGCTGAAACTTTTGTGAATTTCATGAGCCTGTCTCAGCATCATTTTTAATGTCGACTCAACATCATCTTCCTTTTCGTAATCTCCTTTAATCCCATCCGTTTCCTTCTTAATTTTACTACTCGAAAAAGTTGCCACTTTCTTTCCTTTAGCTCGTGGACTTGTCATTTTAGACATTGTTTACCTAAACTAAATTTCCCATTACAGAAAAAAAAATCACGATTAACATCAAACTTCATTTCAAAATTTAATTTCCACAGTCAAACCTTCTCTCTTCATCACTGGTTAATTTAGTTCCTTCGTAAATGTTTACTGAATACAAAAATTTTGACATTTTTAGCCCAAATGTTATGATTTTTTTCCCAGACACTGCCACGTTTACTTTTCCACCTTCAATTTTTTAGTTTTGAAAATTTCAATTCATCGAACTTTGGAAAGTTACAACGTGAATTTTTTTTTTTTTTAAAGATTAATTGATTTTGGGGGCGATTTTACTGCGTTGTTAATACGTCATCGCAGTCACATTTCAAAAAGATTTTTGACATCATCGTCTAATTTTAAATACGTTGGCGGATTTTGTGACGCTTTCAATTTTTCGCACGCTACGTCATCCGTTAATTTTTTTTTCTCCAAATCGTGATTTCATTGCCAAATTCAATACGTAATAAAAATGTTTGACTGGGCCCATCACCTGTTTATTTTTATTATTTTTTTTTTATTTTAAGACGGAATTCGCTGGCTTTAGAAGAAAGGAGAAATGAACTAAACGAAAAATTAGCAAGGAAAGAAAGGAAAAGAAGGAAAAAGCAAAAAAAGGAGGAGAAAGAAAGGCAGCGACTTAGAGAAATAGAAAAGGAATTAGAAAGAAACGGTTATAAATTTAGGTATAAACCGAGTGGGATTTTCTTGTGGATTTCGTTTGATAATGCACACAAGATCTTGTTTTAATTTTAGCAAGACATTTTACAAGAAGTTGCTCCAATTTTTCTTTTGAACAGCAAAAGCATTTCCGATTTTAAAAAAACCAAACAAGAATTCCTAACAACAAGACGAGAAGTCTTGTTTTTTCGTTTCGTTTTTTTAAACTGTCAAGATGAGCGCGTTCAAAAAATTTATTTTGAGTAATTTCTTGTAAAATATTCTTGCTGAACTTATTCTTGTGATTCTTGTCTCGTATGCATCAGTGATGTCGGTTGTTGAGACATGGTGTGGAGTGTTTTTTTAGTGGCGCCATTTCACCGAATTCCTAGGAGGGCAAAAGCATCACAGAATGCGGCAATGGTTTCCCCCTGCCCTCTTCAAATGGCGCCATTGGTTTTTTTGTGTTTTCTTTAATTAATTACTAATTACTCATTTAACATGAGTCATGTATAGGAAGAAAGAAGCTTTTTAAGTTTTGAAAAATGTATTTGTTTAACAGCCTTATTTGTGTGCCAAAAATTTCACCAATATTTTTTCATTAAGATGTCGCTTACATGTGTAGTTTTTTTTTTTAAAAAGAGTTGATACTAATTGTTTGGGTTTTGAAACGATGCTTTTCTTAATTACTTCCTTAAGAATGCCTCCAGCTCTGCCTAATTACTCACAAGAGTAGGAATAATTTAAATTATTAATAATGTTCTTATTTTTCTGTTCAAGTCCTTGGATTTTATTTTGATAAAAAGAAATCTTTTTTCTGGTGAAAGAAATTTCTTTCACAAGGGGACAAAAGAATTTCTAGAAAAGAATTTTTTGGCAAAATATTTTTTCCAGTGGACCCCTTCACAGGGCCGGGCTCGGGCTCGGGCTCGGGCTTAGATTTTGTGCTGCGCCATCGGATCGCGAACCGGACTTGGATCAAAAATGTTCGGGTCGGGCCGGGCTCAGGCCCAAAAAATTGGCCGGGTAAGGGCTTAAATTTCCTTCTGGATTTTGGGTTCACTATAAAATTTGAAGTCGGGCCGGATTGGTGCCTAAATTTCCAACCCGATGCAGGACTCCACTACAGAGCTCTTGGAGGTCGATGTAGACTCAAGCCACTAAGATCCTAGGCCAAGTTTATCAAACCTTAGAGAGATCCCAAAATTTCCCCTTTGTCAACTAACTATTCTTTAAAAAAAATTTATTTCCCTATGAAACTAAAATTCTTTTGCTTCTTTTACCAGGACGATACCACCTCGAGAGCCCACACCTCCACGAACCAAAATGTCAGAAAGTGAAGCAGCCACACAAAACGGAGAAGCCAACGAGAACGGAGAAGCCATCGTCGATGAATTCGACAGTTCGGCGACAACGAAAAAAGCCAGAGACGTCGTAGCAGAAATCGAAGCCGAAGAAAAAAGAGAATTGGAAGAGATTCGAAAAAAACAAAGGGAACCGCCAATCACGTTTAAAGATGCATTAGACGTCAGAGTTGAGTTCGATGCATTGGTAGGATTGGTCGACGGGAAATTAAACCCCGAAGAACAACAAAGTTTAGAAGAGCTACATCAATATATGTTGGAGGATGAAGGTTCATGGGCGCTTGGAGACGGGTTTTTGAATTTCGTAGGAAGATTACTTCACGACAGATCATTAAGCCCAGAAGTGAGAGTTAGAACGTTAAATGTTCTGGCTTGCGCGGCTTTAAAAGATGATGTTATTCTTCTTCTACATCAGGATAGGAGAGAACACGTTCTTATGAATTATGCAGGGGATGTTGAAAGACTTACGTTAGAAGAACAACAAGCTCTATCGTTATTTGTAAGTATTAAATCGGTTTTTTTTGTTTACACGCTAGAGAAAGGCCAGGATGCCATTTTGGTCATCATTATGACAATTAAATGATGCCAGATTTGAAATCAGTGACATTAAACACTCCCGAGAATAAAGTTTTAACCAAAAACTCTTAAATATTGAGTATGACGGCCGCCATCTTGGATTCGCCATTTTGAATTTTCAAAAATTAATATTAAATTTCAAATCAGCGAACTCAAAAACTTCTGGCATTAAAATTTCAACCCGAAACTCTTAAATCTTGAATGTGACAGCCATTTTAAATCCGCCAATTTAAATTTTCAAAAACCGACATTCGACTTGTATTAATCGAGCGACTTTGAACATTCTCAAAAATGAATTTTTAGGTCAAATTCTTATTTTAAATGACGGCCGCCATCTTGTATCTGGGGAGCTTATACTTTATGTCTTCTTTGTTTCAGTTCGCCAATTTATTCGAGAACCTGAGTTCATCCGAATGGCTATTGTATATATCAGAATGGCAACACAATAACTCCACGCTTAGCAACATTCGAGTTACGACTAAAGTGGCGGTGAATGCATTATTATCCGATAATCAATCGCTGCAAGATAGAGGGTCTGCAATTATACACAACATGGCCTGCAAGGAGGTAAAGACCGTGGTCTGTATCTTGGGGCAAAGGAGCAGCTGCTTTTTGGTTTTTTTTAAATTTTTTTAAAAGATTTTAATTTTGCTAACTTTGCTTGATACTCGCACACAAACACGACAGAATAATTCAGTGTGGGTGATGCAGTGGATTCAGGTCTGTTAAAACATAATGAGGCTTAAGCCAAAGAAGACGTTTTTAGTAGATCCAATCCAGTTGCACTGTCCCGTTGAACATTTTTAGCTTCAGAACACTAGTTTCACTTTAAAAGGTGGTAAGTATAGCAACAACGCTCTAATTATGTTTATAGCCAGCATTAGTAGACGAAAAGTGCTCCTACGGTTTGCTCTTATTATTTTCGCCAATGCCGAAAAGGTAGGACAATGTGACACTAAAATTATTTTGTTCTACTTCTTGCAGATGAATCGGTTTTAGTCCTCCTAGTTAAAAGAATTTTTTCAAGAGCTCATATTGCTCTTCTGTCAGTCATATTGATTTTCAAAAATTATTTTACAAATTAAAACCACTGTAGAGTTTAATAACTATTATGCAAACTAAAGCCATCCATTTATTCATGAATGAGCTTGAGTTTAGTTCGATTTAACGACCATTTGATGAGCTAATAAAATACTAATTAACTCAAAGAGCCATTTTGTCGGATAAGGCGGCTCTAACGCTCTCAAATTGCCACGTTACAAACTAAAAAGACGCTAACGCTCCTAGCCTCTCTAAAGCGGCTATTTAGTCAAACTAAAATGACACTGACGCTTCCAAGCGGTCATTTTACAAACTGTAATGACTCTGACGCTCTCAAACCGCCATTTTTTTAAAACCAAAACGATATTCTACCGCTCTCAAACGGTCATTTTACAAACGAAAACGACTCTGGCGCTCTCAAACCGCCATTATGTCAGACTATAACGGCACTGACGCTCTCTAACGGGAGCTTGTTGAAGTAAAACGATACCAACGTTCTCTTTCGCCATTTTGCCTAATTAAAAGAGACGCTATGATGCTATTAAATAGATATTTTCCAAATCCCAACAATTCTGATTCTCTCAAACGGGCATTTCACGAACTAAAACAACCCTGACGCTCTCAAACGGCCATTTTACAAATTAAATCTACAACGGCGCTCTCCAGCAATAACGTCACACTTTTAAACCATAGCAGTGACAATTACTATGGCTGTTGTGGAGACTGAACAAAATAATTCTAAAGCCACAGAATTGTTTAGCTATTTTTTATTTTTTTAATTTTTGGGGGGGGATTTTTGAAATTGCCGCAAAATATTTTTATTTAAAAGCGCTTGGATTTACAACCTTTAATATTCCAAATTATTTCTTTCATAAAATTCGCCTGGCTTCTCCTTTGTCCCTATACATTTTCAAAAAAAAAGCCGATCCCAGTTAATAATAAAAAATCAAGTTAGATATTAAATAAATTCCCCCTAATTTCAGAAAATGCATCAAAATAAAAATCTCCGGAGAATATTACCTCCTGGATCGAAATCTAAGGTAGAATGTGTGTTATTTAAATGTACATTATTCTGAATGTATCAATTTTTGATGTCATTTTAAATGTATTTCATGGACTATTCTCTACTTGCTTTACACATCCCTTTTCTCCCTTGTATATTAGAAAAAAAAATTCTCTCGTAGATTCTTTTTAGAATAATAAAAAAAAATCTTTCAATTCCAGCGCTTTTTCTGAAAATTCATTCTGAATGTTAATTATTCGCCTAATTACAGCAGCCATACGGATTATTATTTTTTTTTAACACCGCATTTTAGTTTAACAAACATAGCAAAAAGCTTATACGCTTTTATTTTCCTTTCATAAATTTTCTTTTCAAATTTGAAATTTTTTTTATTTATTCGCAGGTGTTCGACGACGTCGCTGTAGAATTAACGATGGCACTATTGCAATTTTTAAACAGCAACCCTCCAGAGGAGCAATTATTTCGCGTATTGAAATCGTTAGCAAGGTTTTGCCAGATTTCAGGACAGGATGTACCGCAACTGATTCAAATGATCGGCCCGGAACCGTCGAAATTTAAAGGAACATCGCCAAGGATCGACGAACAAATCGAGTTAATAACGAAAAAATTTCGTTAAGGTTGTGATAAAATTACAAAAAAAAATTTTTTGAAATGCGGACATTTTTCTCATAATCGTATTATTTTTTTTTACATTTTAAATCCTGTCGATTTTTTGGGAATATGTTATTTAATTAATTTTAATATTCATTGTAATCAAATAATGGATTAAAAAAGTTATTTATTCTGTTTTTAAAATAGTTTGGAAATTTTTTTCAACAAACCTTGATAGTTTAGCAAAAGTGTGATAGATGGCGCTGGTGTCGTTTTAGTTCGTGAAACGGCCGCTGGAGTCGACTCGACCTAATTAATTTATTTAAGAGCTTATTGCAAGTCCCTCGTCTCAATTAAAGGCTAGTAACCTGGGAAGTGTAACTCATATTTTTCCTTATTGCAAAAAATATTAAATTCCTAATATTTCAGTTCAAAGTCCTTCTATAGAATTTTACGTCTTTTTATTTAGTTTCTACTAAATGAGCGTTTTAATTAAAAAATTATAATAATAGAAAACGAACCCGGCAACAAAATAAATTAGCTGTGTACAGTAGATAAGAAATTTAATTACATTACAATAAATCACCTTATCCGATTTTTAGAACTTTTCCATTAAGCTACGATCACACTAAAAACTTTCATGATGATTCCTTAACGTAAGGCTAATACATTTTCTTTTAAATAATTGCAGCATAATCAATAAAGCTAATTAGCTTCTAACTACAGCCCTGATTATCCCTTTTCAAAACATAAGCAACGGCCCTGATCATGGAGTCAAAAATTTTCTCCACTCTAATCGCATCTTTATTCATGAATCTCGTGATCATTATGACATGTTTACCATTTTCTTTCTTATTTTTTTCCATTATGTAAAGCACTTGCAATTATATATTGTCTTTTTTTTTTACTCTTTCGTCAGAATTTTTGTTTATATACGTGTAATCGATCCTGTTGAATCCACTTCAAACGGCTTTTAACGCGGATTCACTTTTGTAAGTTGAGATTTCATCTGTAGGTAATTTATTTTTTTAGTCAAATTGGATTTTAAGCATCAACGATGACGAAACCGATAGAAAATAAAAACAGCAGCGAAGAACCGATGCCGTTATGGAGAAAACGTTTAAGACGACACGTACCAATCGTAAGATGGCTGCCACTTTACCGGAAAGGTGATTTGGTAGCTGATATGATTGCTGGGTTGACTCTGGGATTGACAATGGTTCCTCAGAGTATAGCTTATGCAGCTTTAGCCGGATTGACAGCTCAGGTTTGTTCAAAAAATGTGATAAAATTTAGTGGGCCTG
Organism: Liposcelis brunnea; assembly: GCA_023512825.1. Classification (NCBI taxonomy): domain Eukaryota; kingdom Metazoa; phylum Arthropoda; class Insecta; order Psocodea; family Liposcelididae; genus Liposcelis; species Liposcelis brunnea. The sequence goes on from CM042071.1 coordinate 8,899,939, forward strand.
ACTAAAAGTTTCGTTGTTTAGTATGGATTATACTCAACATTTATGGGAAGCTTCATGTACGTATTTTTCGGAACTATCAAAGAAGTTTCGATTGGACCAACATCACTTATGGCTTTACTAACGTTTGAATTCACAAAAGATCACCCATTTGAATTTATAGTTTTGCTTACGTTCATGGCTGGTTGCGTTGAATTGCTTATGGGGATATTACGTTTTGGTAAATATTTTCAGATTTACACGGTTTCCCCTAATAAATCTCACATTTAACGTTTTTTTCCCCATATTAAATACAGGTTTTTTAGTCGACTTCATCTCAGCTCCCGTAATATCAGGTTTTCAATCGGCAACATCAATCATTATCATAGCATCACAATTAAAAGGGTTATTAGGCCTTCGTAAGATTAGAACTGGACGATTCGTTGAAAATATAATATTAGTCGGACAAAAAATACACGAGACCAGATGGGGTGATCTCTTATTAGGAATTATATGCTGTGTTTTCTTGCTTTCGCTCAGGGTAAGTAAAAAAAAAAGAAAATGGCGAGGAAAAAAAAGCTTTGAAAAATCAGCTTACCTTTTCGAACGAATTCAATGTCAGCAAGCTCCAGATTTTGTAAACAAACGCCATCAACACCTTCCGCAGATATTATTCTTCTTATTTTTCACAAAACACACACGGATCACTCACATAATTCACGATAAAAACGATAAATGCACGATGATTAAACCGCGGACACGCCGAAACACGAATAGAAAACTCGCTGCCTTTGACTATGAACCTTTGAGAATTCAAACTTGTCGTGGCAGCAGACAACATTTGCAACGATTTTTTCATCCCGATTTTTTATTTTCTTTTTAGAAATTGAAGGATATTAAAATAGGGAACGATAGCGAATTGACTCAGAGACAAAAAATACTTAAAAAGACATTATGGTTCTTTTCAATAGGCAGGAATGCCATTGTTGTTTTAATATCGTGTCAGGTGGCCATTCTTTTTGAAAGCTACGGAGAGGCGCCGTTTATTTTATCAGGTAAATTTGAATTACTCGATGGTTTGTGTTATTCAAATCGACAAAATGACATGATTTTTTTTTTAAATTAAAGGGAAAATACCTGCAGGATTCCCGCCATTTCAATTCCCCGCATTTTCCACTCAAGCAAACAACGTTACTTATTCATTCCCTGATATGTGCTACGAAATTGGATCCGGTATAATTATCCTTCCTCTCGTAGCAGTTTTAGCTAACGTGACAATAGCAAAAGCATTTTGTAAGTATTGAAAATTTTAATTTTAATACTGGATTTTAATGTAAATTTTAAAAATTTCAGCAAGCGGGAATTCAGTGGATGCAACTCAAGAAATGTTAACGTTAGGAATTTGTAATATTACTGGTTCGTTTGTCAGTTCGTTACCGACTTGCGGAGCGTTTACAAGAAGCGCCGTTTCTAATAGCAGCGGCGTTCGAACACCCATGGCAGGACTTTTCTCAGGATCGCTGATATTATTAGTATTAATGTTCATGACTCCGTATTTTTATTATATACCAAGAGCAACTCTTGCAGCTGTGTTGATATGTGCTGTGATTTTCATGATTGACTGGCAAACCTTCATGTTTGTTATGGAAGGCAAACAGTAAGAAAATTAAAATTAAATGAATAATTTAAAAATGTTAATCAATTAACATTTTTTTTAGAAAGGGATTTCTTCTGCTCCGTTGTTACGTTTTCATCTTGTTTGGCACTTGGAGTAGAAGTTGGGCTTTTAGTCGGCGTCGCTGTTAACGTCGGGCAGTTGCTATATTTATGGGCGAGACCTTCTATTTCAGTACAAATAAAAGTAAATATGCATAAAAATTTTCTTAAGCAAAAAAAAAAAAACGACTAAAAAATAATAATTTTTTCAGAGCACGACAAGAGGAGATTATTATCTTGTCACACCAGACATCGGATTATTTTTCCCAGCTGTGGATTTTTTTACGAAGCGAGCTTAGTAAAAATTGCCATAGGAATCTTCCAGTCGTTATTGACTGTTTGCATTTTAAAGGCGTTGATTATACAACAGCTCAAGTAATTACAAAAAAAAAAATCCTTCAAATGAAAAATGAATAAATTTAAAATCGCCATATTTTTTCTTCCAGGGCATTAGCGAAATAGGTCGAGATTATCGACGTCGCGAGCAAAAATTATTATTCATAAACATGATCCCAAGGATATATGAACAATTAAAAGAAACGAAAGTCGACTTAGACGTTAGGCAATGTACTTCATGTGATGAAGAAATTAATGATATTCTCTTTAATTCCGGTATTCCGGAATCGCCATCCGCTATCGTTTTAGACGAGATCGTTCCAGAGAAAAAAGACGATCTGTCTTTGACTCCGGAACAAAAACCGTTAATTAATTAATTAATTTTTTTGTATAAATTTCATTTTATGTATCCTATAACAGATCTGAGTAAAAATGTAGCAAAAAAGAGCTATCAATCCCTAAAAATTATTCTTAGACCCTTTTCTTTCGAATTTTTTCATTCATGGTCTAAAATTATAAAAATTTAGAGGTAAAATTTTTTACCTCTGTCACATGCGTTGACATATTTTCAATTCCTCGAACCACATTTTTCCTAAATGACGCCAAACTCTATACCTAGCTAAATCTTTTCTAGTTACCATTCCTATAACTTCATTCCGATCGCTTACGACTGGTAAATGGCGAAGGCCGAGTGCACGGAATAAACGAAATACTTTCGGCAAAGATGCAGACTAAAAAATAAAAATTTAGTTAAAATTTTTTTTTCCAAAAAATTTAAGAAACTAAAAAAATACTTACGTGTTGAACTGTATACGAAGACGGATTCATAAAAGGCCGTAAATCGATATGATAATTCATTTCCTCCTCCGTAATTTTAAATTCGCATTTCATTTTATATCTAGGATATGCATCTCTGAACAATTTTAATTTCACCTCTTTCGAGCTCCATTTATCGGATGTCTCGTTGAATATTCGATTATTTAATAAAACTATTAGTTGTGATCTGAGGATTAATCCACGATATCGTCCGTAGGATTTGACTCTGTGAGTTAATTCTTCTACTTCAGCACACTGAAATTTAAACAGTTGTATTATTACAGAAAGTAGTTAAAATGAACGATTAATAAATCGTAAGCACGTCGAAACCTGAATAAAAAATTTTCATCCATTGACAATCAACCTTTGTTATTAAATTTGGCCAAATAGGAAATTTAACCGCATAAACATTAAAAAAACGGATATTTTAAGTGAGGTCCGTCTATTATTAATAATTAGCTCACCTCTATCGGATCAACAACTGGAAATCCATTATGTTCTTCCTTACTGAGAATCTGAACAATACGGGATACTTTTTCTACTGTAGCAAAGGCAATGACTGGGTAGCTCATTATTTCACTAGCGTAAATATTATTTGATAAGGGAGGAGGCTCCCATGGCAAAACTGGTACTCCTTGCAGTTGAGTATGAATATCATAAATGCCCTTAAAAACAAAAATATTAATTAACATTTTCTTTAAATCGAAAAAAATGAAAAACAAATTTAATTACTTCATTAAAAAAATCTCCGGTCCATTTGGCCATTATTAAAGTAATCATTAATGGCAAGCCAAATGTAATATTGCCTGTGGCTTCGATTAATATCACAGTTAAGCATAAAGTCATGCGGACTACGCCTCCTAATTGTGCTGCGGCGCCTATTAAAGCATATTTGCCAGGATCAGTCCAAGTCTGAAAATAAAGCAAAAGTTCCAATATAATTTCTTTTTGATACCAATCAATTTTTTTTTCTTTAGCTTACATAACCAGGAAATAAAATTTCAATCCCCATCCCGACGAGCCTGCCCCAAGCAGCTCCAGTCAATAAAGACGGTATAAATAATCCGCTAGAGACGCTGAGTCCATACGTCCAACACGACAAAATAAAATAAAAAATAAAAAAGAAAAATATCGAGAGGGGTTTATGAGATCCAGGCGGATCGTGAAATAGAGATCGAACGCTTGCTTCTGGAGTTTGAAACCATAAAGCTCCGAGTGCGTTGTATTCACCGTCGCCGCAATACATCTGCAAGGGAAAAAAAAATTATCAAACATGAAAAAAATTGACGCCGAAATTTAAAGAGCACAAACCTGTATTGGAAATTTAGTGGGATCCTGCCCTAAAGGTTTGCAATCGTTAAGTAGATAAATCATTAAAAATCCTACTGTTGCCGTTACTGAAGAAACCATAACTGCTTCAACTACTTTGGCCCATTTAGAATTTATGTACCTAAAAAAAAATAATAATAAAATGTTAAAGTTTCTTATTTTAGGCCTGAAATTTTTTTAACTAAAAAATTACCTAATTCTAAAAACTGTAAGTTTATAATTGACATGATTGAATACGGCTCCAAACAATCCTCCGACGACTCCCATCATTATATAAATTAACAGCTCTACAAGCTGGTAAGAGAGAACGTCGAATTTCCCAAAATCCAAAAGTCCTGAATATGATAATTCACCGGGACGTCCGTGGTACGTGCTTAAAATGACATTTAATGTAAATGTAGAAATAATAGAACAGAAAAATATTCTCCAAGTAAGACTTTGATGCCAAAAACTGATTCCTTCTTCTAAACTAAATAACACTCCACCTGAAAAAATTAAAAAATTAAATAATTTTCGCTTAGATTTTTTTATTTAAAAGAAAAAAATTCGAATCTTACCAACAGGAGCGCCAAAAGCAGCTGCAAACGCCAGCCGCAGCCCCACCAGAAACGAAATCTCTTTTCTCATGATCTTCTCTAAAATATTGGAACATTTTTAATGTCTTTATTAAACGTCGTGCTTTTGCCCTGCGATATTCCAGCGCCGACTACAGCTCCGGAATGAATCATGGGTCCTTCCTAAAAATAAATCAATTCATTTTTTAAAAAAAAATTATTTCGAATTTAATTTTTTCATTTTTTACCTTTCCTACAGCTAATCCTCCCACGACAGAAGAAATAACCCCAACAACTTTCACAAACAGAGTTTTAATCCTCACAAGCCGAGGAATTTTCACCCCATTCAAATAACATTTCACTTGCGGGATGCCACTCCCAGCAGCTACTGGTTCCACATAAACCACAAGGGCAGATCCGACTAGAATAGGAATTATATTTGAAGCAACCCATAAAAGATATGGAATGTATAGGCACTGATTTGAAACGCAATTGTCGACATCTGGTTTTCGTATCAGTTAAGGATTTATTTTTAATAAAAAATGATTGTGTGAGATTTATGTGTGTTTAAGACAAATTAATTTTTTTTTCTTCAAATAAAAGGATACGGCTTTTCAAGCCTTTGTATTTGATCACAGATAATTCTTCAACAACTATATCAATTAAAGCTCCTATTAATGCTGTTAAAATTCCAATTAATAGAAATATAAACCATCTTGCTAAATTTTTTTTAACTACAAATTTATATCCTTTGGCCCTCTGTTCTGATAAAAGGAGATGATTCTCACAAATGTCAAAATCTAAACTCTGGGAGAAATAAAAAATGATTTATTAAATAATCATGCTAAAATCTTTTAACTTTTTTTTGTCTCACCTCAAACTTTCCTGATATAACATTCAACTTTCCAGGCTCAACAGTTTTCAGTCATTCTTTTTTGTTTCCTAGGCGGCCATTCTCCGCCACATCCTGATGGGCTTGCACCTGCCGTATCATGCTGTGGTCCCACAGAGTTAACTGAATTATCAATCTGAAAGTATAAATAAACTCATTCTGCATTTGCAATTGCAATTATCAACAAAGAAGCATAAATGATTCATTCCTGTTAAAGCAAAACATTAAAATGATTCAGAAGAATTGACCACATACTCCCATTAAAAAAAATTAGTGGGGCGATAATTTTTTAAAAGCTGATATCAAAGCCACAAAAAAAAAATAATCAAAGATTCCTAAGGGAGATAAATGCTGTATATTATTACTTCCTCTGATTGATGAAACAGATACAAATTGTAACACTTACTGGTAATTGACCGATTTCGCTATGAAACGAAACCTCTTTAAGCAAAGGTGCTTTATCCGATTCCTTGACATCTTCTGTTGAAGAAGACGGTTCCCCGTTGGACGTCATTTCGCATTTATATTGAAAATTCCATTACCTTGAAACAACACAATGTGTAGTGAATCGTTTTTGCGTACTTCATTTTGAATGTTTATCAATTTTGTCGTGGGATTAGAAAAGGAAAGCTTGTCTACTGCTACGAAGGCCACGCGGAGTCTGCGCCATCTTAAATTTATTTCATAGTACTGGAGAATTTTTTATAAAATCTCGATTAGATGAGGATTTTAAAAAGAATTTGAAAGGGTAAGAAGAAAAAAAGAGAAAAACGTCACAACTTTTTTTTCTTCGTACACTGAGAATATAATTTAAAAATTATAATACAAAGAAAAAAGAATTAACTAAAATTATCCTTAACACTAATTCAAATTACAATCTTAAAAATAAGCTTCCAAATTATAAAGTATAAATGTAATCCTTTTCTTTTAACGTTAAAAAATCATAACTTTTGACAAACCACTTTCATGTCTTTAAAATTTTTCAGTCTTAAAAATATCTTAAGAAAAAAAACTGAATTGCTGACTTTAATATTTTTTTAAAAAGCAACGTTTAACTTCTATTAAAAACTCGACTTCTTCGCGTGACTAAAACTCAACAAATTTCTTTTATGGCAGCTTTTAACAAAAATTCGACTGTTTTTTTACATTAAATGAATTGAAATTCGTTTATGACATTTTCATTCCATATCTTCTGCTCTTATTATGCCGAGATCTAATATTCGCCAATGTTCGTAATACCGTTCAGCTTCTAACCATTCTTGGTATTTATACCACCATTCTTCCCATTTCATATAGTCTTCTAATGATAAGTCTCTGAGATATCCCCTACCCTTGTAATATCTGAAAAATAAATATTAAAAATTAGTAAAAGAAAATTTTATTTGGAATTTTTCAGAAATTATTTTAAACGTACTTGTAGCGAACTCGTACATCGTCCCAAGCTGTCATACCAGTCGGTGCTTGATGCATGGTTTCGGGGAAATATCCAGCACCAACTCTTCGGTCGCTAAACTCAGGAGCTCCCGCGCGGTAAACGTCTTCTTCGTCTGGGCCGTCAATCACGACTAAAATAAGAAATTTAATAAGATTAAAAATTTCTCTGAGATGATAATAAATGAAAGGTTAAAAATTTTTACTTTTAAGTCGGATGAATCAGAATCTTTCGTTATTCTCATGTTTTTAAACAGAATCGATGTCCCTTCTATCCACGGACCATTGTGCCATTTTACCGAATCGCTCGGATAATGTCAATTTGGGTGCGCCAGCGCCTTCACAAAAAAAATTAAAAACAATTAAAAAAAATTTGCCAAGATATTAATAATTTTTTTTTAAATTTTTTACCTGACGCGTCGGAAGAAGATGAACTGTCGTCAGATTCAGACTCAGCTGGGCTCCCCGGCCTAATAATTCTTTTTTTCTTAGGTTGGGCCTTCGATTTTAACTGCTGCCAACATTTTCCGTTTATTAACAGTCTAAATAAACAAAAGAATAAAAAAATTATGGAATTGGTAAGGGCGATGAGAGCTCAATTTTAATTAAAAAAATATTTTGATAGTTAATACCTTATCGTTAACAGGCTCTTTCCTAGCTTTAGACCTAGGAGGCGACGGAGGTGGTCCCCTTGGATCCCTCGGATGGCTAGTCCTATCCCTCATAGCCCTCGCAGCTTCAAGTCGTGGCCTTTCCTTAACCGGCGGTTTTCTCCAATAGTAGCCGTTGAAGTTTTCGATGGAGGTTTACTCGGCGCTGCTTTTGAATTCGAAGAAGCCGTCGGTCTTGAACGCGGTACCGAAAACGATCTTGATCTAAAAGTCACAAAAAAACCGGATCCTTTTATTTTCTTAAAAGTTATAAAATTTCCCCTTCCTTAACAAAAAAAAAAAGGTTTTTCCAATTATTTCCAATTTAGCTCACCTTTGATTTTACCAAAACAAAGCCGTGAAATAACTTTCGATATAACTAACCTCGATCTCGCGACGTTCTTCCTTCGCCGTGTTTCGGAGAGCAAACTGAACAACTTTCGTCCGAGCACGAACTAAGACTTTCGCTTCCAGAACCGGACGGACTCCGAGGACGCGAACCGGACGGTTTCGACGATACCGGTTTCGTAGGCGGTGTATGAGGTCTACCACGACCGGTCGGGCGTGACGATGCCGGTTTACTTACGTTACGCGGCGGCGAATACGATCGGGAACGAGATTTCGGTCGAAGACGAGACGATGACGATGATGGTAAAGGTGGAGACCGAGGTCCAGTCCTGTAAAAAACAAAAATACAATTAAAAAATTTAAACAATAAAATTTAAAAATTAAAATCTAACCTCGGTTTTGATGGCACAGGTCTCTTAGCTCCGACAGGACTTCTGCTTTTCGATCTGCTTGATGATTTTTCCCCGTATAATTCCTTATACCCGCTGTGCCTCCATCTGTTCGGATCTTTCTCTTCAACTTCCAATAATTTCTTATTCCAATACTGGCTTTGAGCAGTTCCTTCCCTGCGGGCTTTTTTCATCACGTTGTCAATTTCTTTCCTCCTCGGTGGTGAAGCTGCTACGTTTAAAAATAATTAATTTTATTTCCCAAAAAAAAATAAAATTAGGTAAAGCAAGAAGAGATTTACGTCTAGAACGGCCACTGCGACCCGAATAAGCATCCATCCTCAGTCTTGATGCTTTGTCAGCTACGGAGGATGACGATGTGACGGGATCCCGCCTAATTTCGCGTGACCGTGAGTCACGCTTCGTTCCATGGGCCGTTAAGATCTGAAGAAAATAAGAAAAAGAATGTTAGGTTATTCAAAGCAAAATATTTAAGCTTGATTTTGTGCCCTTTCCTTTCGTGATATGAAAAAATTTACCCCAAATTTTGAAATTCATAAAAAAACACAAAAGCTGGATAAATCTTTTTTCTTGAAACAAAATAATCCATGCAATGTTTATTTACAAGAAAATATTAAATAGGTAATGAAAGAGGCAAAGTAAAAATGCATCGCTAGAATGGCTTATTGGGTAAAAAATCACAGTCCTAGAAAGCAATATTTTGGTTTTTTAGGCGTCTTGAGGTATCTTTGAAACATAAAGGAAGATTATGCTATCTAGCTAAGGCCCAACTTCAACAGAATTCTTCAGAAAATTCGTTTTGTTAGCTTAGAACCATGATAAACCCAGCAATGGATTTGTGTCGTCAATGTTTCAGCTTCCATGGTGTTCACAAAACAATGATGAACTCCATTATTAGCTCAACGTAGGCG